>QNTS01002026.1:0-102841 GCA_003317085.1 Hucho hucho
ATGCTGGTGCGGTTGGCCCTGGGTTCCTCCTAATGCAAGACAATGCTTTACCTCATGTGGCTGGAGTGTGTCAGCAGTTCCTGCAAGAGGAAGGCATTGATGCTAAGGACTGGCCCGCCCGTTCCCCAGACCTGAATCCAATTGAGCACATCTGGGACATCATGTCTCGCTCCATCCACCAACGCCACGTTGCACCACAGACTGTCCCGGAGTTGGCGGATGCTTTAGTCCAGGTCTGGGAGGAGATCCCTCAGGAGACCATCCGCCACCTCATCAGGAGCATGCCCAGGCGTTGTAGGGAGGTCATTCAGGCACGTGGAGGCCACACACTCTACTGAGCCTCATTTTGACTTGTTTTAAGGACATTACATCAAAGTTGGATCAGCCTGTAGCGTGGTTTTCCACTTTAATTTTGAGTGTGACTCCAAATCCAGACCTCCATGGGTTGATAAGTTTGATTTCCATTGATAATTTTTGTGTGATTTTGTTGTCAGCACATTCAACTATGTAAAGAAAAAAGTATTTAATAAGATTATTTCATTCATTCAGATCTATGATGTGTTATTTTAGTGTTCCCTTTATTTTTTTGAGCAGTGTATATGGGATACAACATTCCCAGCTCTGCAGATTTGGCTGCGAAGAGACAGAGTCATTAGATCATTTATTGTGGTACTGTCCATATGTAGCTTGTTTTTGGTCACAGGTCCAGGAATGGCTGAGGAATTGCAACATTTACCTGGAGCTAACGCTGCAGATCGCAATACTGGGTGATTCTAAAAGTCATAGTCAATTGATCAATAATATAATAATACTTTTAGCAAAAATGTTTATCTTTAATTTACAATCTGTAGAAACTATGAGAATAGAAATGTTCCCGAATTTTTGTGAAGCATCACAGCACAGTTGAAAAATATATGGCAAATAGAAATCCAATATGGATGGTGTTAAGAGATAGATGGGAGGGGTTGAATGGAGCTGAAGGGTGGGACTAATAACAACAAGATAACAAATGTAAAATATACTGTGTCTGTAAAATGTAGGTTCAGAACTTTTGTGAAACAGCTCAATAAAAAAATATATGGCAAATAGAAATCAAACTGGACGGACATCAGAAATAGATGGGAGAGGTTGAGCGTAGAGGAAGGACAGGACTAAAAACAAACAAAAGATAACCATTGTAAAATAGATTGTGTCCGTAAAAGGTTTATAGCGTGTATAAGCTGTAAGTAAAAGCCTAAGTGTTGTTCATTAGTTTACTCCAATTAGGGGAGGGGTGGTAGGGTTAGCGGAAAATAATAAAGGAAATATATTTTTTAAAGATACATATATATATATATAATGTTTCGCTGCCAGCCAGGTGATAGCCAGGTGTAGCAGTGGTAAGATGTTGGGACTGCTGTTGGGACAGCTTTATGTAGGCCCTAACAGTTTGTGGGCACCGTTTGTCACCGTTATAGTGAAATGAATGTATTGTTTAGTGTTGTGTTGTGTAGTGGCTTTGCTGGCATGCATTCCACTTATTTTTGTTTTTGCCCCACCAAGATTTCCATGCTAAAATCTCCACTGGGTGGTTCTAACAAATATGAGGGGCTAAAATATTATGAATAGAAATTCAGGAAAAGAGGAAGGAGCAGCAAAGAGATGCAAAGAGGAGTCACATCTTGTGTCACTTCCATAAATCTAGAGCCTACATGAACTGGGTTTGTTCACTGTTAACTTTACCTGTCAAATACTCAAGCGTGCATGTGGATGTCAAACATGTACCAACTGTTTGGTAAGATGTACACACACTAGGTTGTCATTGGCTAAACGTAGTAAGCTTTACCTTACATTGAACCAGGTTAGCACATGCCTAGTTCAAGCGTAGGTATGACTAAGTAAAGAGTTTGAGAGTCAGGTTTCAACACAAACACACATGCACACAAGGGCACTGAAACATGCACGCTCACACACACATGCACAAAGGAAAAAGTTTTACAACTACATATAGCCTTTAATAACATTTTAGTGTTCAGTCACCATTACATTTTTCTCAAAGATTATAATTTATTCACAAAAAGGAATTAATAAAAAAAAAAAACCTTGCACTATACATCTCAGCACCTACACTGTTCTGTATAGTTTAAGACTGAATCTCTATCTAATAAATGTTGTGATGATTACATTACACTCCACTCAAATGGCAGGTGTTCTGGCCTATTGGCACTCATCGCTTCAACATTTGACATACATTAGAAATAGCTAAAGTTGACGCCCAGGAAAACATCCTCTTGTAGAGCAGGAAGTTGGGCAGTTGTGGCACAACCACACACATATGTTTTATAGCACAGTAACTATGGTAACAAGCTACACACACAACGAATAGACATAGAAATAGGCAGAAGTGGTACAAACACACAGAGATGTTTCATAACACAGTAACTATGGTAACGAGCCACACACGCATCTGCCTACTATCAGAGTGACAAAACATCCACAAGTGAAGGTGCAGGTTACGAGCTGAAATTCGGTCCCAATTCACTCCCTACGCCTTCCCCTTTCCCCTAACCCAGAACCCTTTGATGTTTACAGACCTGTGAGTTCCATCACTACACTGCTTTTGACCCTTCAGATCTGCAAACATCCAAGGGTTGGGGCTAAGGGGAAGGGGTAGGGAGAGAATTGGGACCACAGACTCTCAATTCAGGGATAGACTGAGCATTTCTATGGACAAAACTCCCACAGGTGAAGGTACAAGTTACAAGCTGAAAACCTAGACTCTCAATTCAGGGATGGCCCCTATCAGGGGATGGTGGTGATGACCTGATGCCCTTGTAACAGGGGAGGACACCAACGGAAAGACTCCTTGTATTGATCTGTTCTCTTTCCTAGGATAGACTTCCATTTCAGCGAGCAGAAACATGTCTCATTTGAAGATTGGCTTTGATACACTGGTTCCAGTTAGAACCAAATAAGGTTCTTCAGAGCGATTCCATAGGGGAACCATTTGAGGTTCTCTGAAGAACCTTAAAAGGGATGGTTCTTTGAACAACCACACACACTCATCACCTTATTTGCATATTTCCCAGGGTGCCTTTTGAGTTACTAGTACCACCCATGACTGTGCTTGCTAGTGACAAAGACATGGTTGGTGCATGCATTAATTTTCAGTTCTGTGGCCTTCACCAAATGAGATCCTAAGTGAGTGTGCTATCATTAAAATATAATTCTTTAAGACAATCCTGTTCATTAGTTCATAAGGCCTTATTTTGTGGGCGTAGTTCAGCGTTTTCCAGAGTCGGTCCTCAGGACCCCAAGGGGTGAATGTTTTGGTTTTCGCCTTAGCACTACAGAGCTGATTCAAATGATCAAAGCGGGATGATTAGTTGATTATTTGAATCAGCTGTGTAGTGCTAAGGCAAATAACAACATGTGCACCCCTTGGGGTGACCGAGTTTGAGAAACTGTGGCCAAGTTTTACCCTAATACAGTGGCGCGAAACTCATAGTTTACAGGCCATATCAGGTCTGCAAGTCACATTATGCTGGCTTGCAAAGTGATGTGTAATTCCAACTGGATTTCCAACCTGCAATAGAGCATGCTGAGAAATATGATAATAACTCTGGTTATTAACACCAACACTGAGGTTATTCTACACCACTGAGTGTTAATGTAACTATTTAGAGTTGTAATTTAAATCCTGAATCAACACTCAAAATGTTACACTGAAAAATCAACATTAGGTAACGCTGGCCAATTTGCTGTGTGATATGAAACGGACACGTCTGCAGGCTTTCATACATTTCAAGAACCTTTTAGAATTCTGAAGAACCGTAGATGACACATCAAGAACCCTCCACCCCCCACTTAACTCTTTATCGAGCAAGAGTTCTCCAAGGAACTTTAAGAGCTGAGGAGGAACCATTTAAGAACCTTCAGCCGACGCAGCGGAGCTGAATTAGGATTATTCTTGATTCATGTCATATCGGACCAACAAGCACATGCACTTAAGCATGTAACAACAACAACAACAAAGTAACAACAAAACAAACTCCTACAAACTGTGTTTAATGCTGATCATTAAGTTCAGATAACAAATAGTAATAGCAAGCTATGATTTCTCCATCGCAACTAGTGTTGGGCTCCATGGCAACCAAAGTGTGAGATGCCTGACAACCTTATCACTTTCCCAAGTAGCATTGCTCTACTTCTCGAAAACAAGACAGTGACTAAGAATAACTTATTTTTATATACTGAACAATAGAAAAATATAAGCGCAAGATGTAAAGTGGTCCCATGTTTCATGAGCTGGAATAAAAGATTCCATAAATGTTTTATACGCACAAAAAGCTTATTTCTCTCAAATTTGGTGCACAAATTAGTTTACATCCACGTTAGTGAGCATTTCTTCTTTGCCAAGATAATCCATCCACCTGTCAGGTGTGGCATATCAAGAAGCTTATTAAACAGCATGATCATTACACAGGTGCACCTTGTGCTGGGGGCAATAAAAGGCCACTATAAAATGTGCAGTTTTGTAACACAACACAATGGCACAGATATCTCAAGTTTTGAGGGAGAGTGCAATTGACATGCTGACTGCGGGAATGTCTACCAGAGCTGTTGCCAGAGAATTCAATGTTAATTTCTCTACCATAAGCCACCTCCAACATCCTTTTAAATAATATGGCAGTTCGTCCAACCGACCACGTGTGACCACGTGTAACCACATCAGCCCAGGACCTCCACATCCGGCTTCTTCACCTGCGGGATCGTCTGAGACCAGCCAAACGGACAGCTGATGAAATTGTCTGTAATAAAGCCTTTTTGTGAGGAATAGCTTATTCGGATTGGTTGGGCCTGGCTCCACGGTGGGTGGGCCTGGCTCCAAAGTGTGTGGGCCTATGCCCTCCTGCCCAGTCATGTGAAATCCATAGATTAGGGCCTTATTAATTTATTTCAATTGACCTATTGATTTCTATGAACTGTAACTCAGTAAAATCATGGAAATTGTTGCATGTTGCGTTTATATTTTTGTTCAGTATACATAGTGAGGAAGTGTTGTGAACATTTTGTGTGGTTTAGAGCAAACAGGATATGGTGTTTTATATCAATGTCACCAATGTGTAATATATGGCTCTGGAAACCAACTGCCACATTTTTAACATTTATCTAGGGACAAACTACAACAATGCTTCTCTTTGTAGCTCGATGACCACTCCTTCTATTGCAGGAATTCTCTAAATGCATTTCATCAGTTACCTTAATGAAATTATCAATTCCTTTAACCCTAGTTCCAAAAAAGACTACAACAACAAGAAAACACATGAGGTTCCTTATTCACTGTTTTGGGATGAATGAATAGGAGTCATTCTCTCCAATGTAATAAGACTGCCATAGCCTATCCCCTAGGCAGCCCTTCAGTGGCAGTGCACACGAGGCCATTACAAACAAGACATTGTTTTCTGGGTGATTTGAAAAGTCATAGTCCATTCATCAATAATATAATATTACTCTTAGCAAAAAAAAGTATGTTTAATTTACAATTTGTAGGAACTATGTGAAAAATCACAGCACAATTGGATAATGTATGGCAATTACAAATCAAAACTGGATCGTCTTCAAAGATAGATGGGAGGGGTTGAGGGGTGCTGAAGGGTGGGACTAAAGACAAATACATAAAAAAAGATAACTAATATAAAATACACTGTGTCCATAAAATGTATATAGTATGTATAAGCTGGAAATAGAAGCCTAAGTGTTGTTGTCCATTAGTTTACTCCAATTAGAGGAGGGGTGGTAGGGTTAGGGGAAAATAATAGAGAAGTTTGGGGTCACTAAGAAAAGCACATTTTTGGTCCATTAAAATAACATCAAATTGATCAGAAATACAGTGTAAACATTGTTAATGTTGTAAATGACTATTGTAGCTGGAAATTACTGATTTTTTATGGAATATCTACATCACTCCTGTGTTCCAATGGCACGTTGTGATAGCTAATCCAGGTTTATCATTTTAAAAGGCTAATTGATCATTAGAAAACCCTTTTGAAATTATGTTAGCACAGCTGAAAACTGTTGTTGTGATTAAAGAAGCAATAAAACTGGCCTTCTTTAGACTAGTTGAGTGTCTGGGGCATCAGCATTTGTGGGTTCGATTACAGGCTCAAATTGGCCAGAAACAAAGAACTTTCTTCTGAAACTGGTCAGTCTATTCCTGTTCTGAGAAATGAAGGCTATTCCATGCGAGAAATTGCCAAGAAACTGAAGATCTCGTACAGCGCTGTATACTACTCCCTTCACAGAACAGCGCAAACTGGCTCTAACCAGAATAGAAAGAGGAGTGGAGGCCCCGGTGCACAACTGAGCAAGAGGACAAGTACATTAGAATGTCTAGTTTGAGAAACAGATGACTCACAAGTCCTCAACTGGCAGCTTCATTAAATAGTACCTGCAAAACACCAGTCTCAATGTCAACAGATGCTGGCCTTCTAGGCAGAGTTGCAAAGAAAAAGCCATATCTCAGACTGGCCAATAAAAAGAAAAGATTAAGATGGGAAAAAGAACACAGACACTGGACAGAGGAACTCTGCCTAGAAGGCCAGCATTCCGGAGTCGCCTCTTCACTGTTCGTGTTTTGCGGGTACTGTTTAATGAAGCTGCCCCCGCATATTGTTTGAGTTGTGTCCGAATAGAATAGAATAGAGTAGAATATAATAATATAGTAGAATAGAGTAGAATATAACAGAATAGAGTAGAAAATAGTAGAATAGAGGAGAGAAGAATAGAATAGAGTAGAGTTGAATAGAATACTGTAGAATATAGAATATAGAATAGAGTAGAATAGAGTAGAGTAGAGCAGAGTAGAATAGAGTAGAGTAGAGTAGAATAGAGCAGAATAGAGCAGAATAGAGCAGAATATAGTAGAATATAATAGAGTAGAATATAATATAATATAATATAATAGAGTAGAATAGAGTATAAAAGAGTAGAGTAGAATAGAATAGAGTAGAATATAATAGAATATAGTAGAATAGAGTTGAAAATAATAGAATAGAGTAGAACATAATAGAATATAATAGAATAGAGTAGAATAGAATAGAGTAGAATAGAGTGGAATAGAGTAGAGTAGAATAGAGTAGAATAGAGTAGAATATAGAATATATAATAGAGTAGAATAGAGAAGAGTAGAATATAATATAGTAGAATATAATAGAGTAGAATAGAGTAGAATAGAGGAGAGTAGAATAGAGTATAATAGAATAGAGTAGAATAGAATATAGTAGAATATAGTAGAATATAGAATATAGTAGAATAGAGTAGAATAGAGTAGAGTAGAATAGAGTAGAGTAGAATAGAGTAGAGTAGAATTGAATATAATATAATAGAATAGAGTAGAATAGAATAAAATATAGTAGAATAGAATAGAGTAGAAAAGAGTAGAATAGAATATAGTAGAATAGAGTAGAATAGAATAGAGTAGAATATAGAATAGAGTAGAATAGAGTAGAATAGCATAGAGTAGAGTAGAATATAGAATATAATAGTGTAGAATAGAGTAGAGTAGAGTATACTAGAATAGAGTAGAATAGAATAAAATATAGTAGAATAGAATAGAGTAGAAAATAGTAGAATAGAATAGAGTAGAATATAGAATAGAGTAGAATAGAGTAGAATATAGAATATAATAGAGTATAATATAGTAGAGTAGAATAGAGTAGAATAGAATAGAGTAGAGTAGAGTAGAATATAGTATAATAGAGTAAAATAGAGTATAATAGAATACTCCAGACATGCGGGCACATAGCCAAGGTATTGATTCAGAATAATAGCAAGGCAGCACAGCATACATACTGTACATATACAGAAGGTTTGTCTAAAATTGCATCCTAGTGGACTATGTTTGGTCAGAGCTCTGGCCAAATGTAAAGTAGTGCACTATATAAGCCAGGGAATATGGTGCCATTTCGTACGCATCCAAAGTATCAGTACCCCCATAGAACCCAATGGAATGAGATCTACCTTGCAGTTTTTGCATCACGTTGGCAATGTCTTTGGAGTTTCTTCCGGACTTCCATGGTGAGGCCATGTCGTTTCTCTGCTCCTGGACTGGACCTCAGTAGGTAATACACTGATGCAGACGAGACAACACGTTACTTTTCTGAGAAGGGCAACCCTGATGCCCCTCCTCTCTCTGACTGTGTCTCTCTCTGTCTCTCTGTCTGTCTCTTTGTCTCTCCCTCCCTCTCTCTCTCTGTCTATCTCTCCCTCTGTCTGACTCTCTGTCTGTCTCTTTTCGTCTCCGTCTTTCTCTCTCTCTCTCTCTGTCTCTCTCTCTGTCTCTCTCTCTCTCTTCCCCTTTCTCTCTCTCTCTCTATCTCTCTGTCTTATCTCTCCCTCTCTCTATGTCTGTCTCTTTGTGTCTCCCTCTCTCTGTCTATCTCTCCCTCTGTCTGTCTCTCTCTGTCTCTCTTAGTTTCCGTCTTTCTCTCTCTCTCTCTCACTCTCTCTCTCTCTCTCTCTCTCTCTTTCAAGCAGCAGAGGGGTCCACTCGAATCTCTGGTTTCAGATAGGGGGATGAGCAGTTTTGCTACCCAGTGGCAGTCGTCCTTTCATTCAATATCTAGAGAGGAGAGAGAAGACAGGTGTGCCAGTCAGTGTGTTTTTCTTTAAAAGTGACAGCTACAGCGCCTTCTGAAAGTATTCACACCCCTTGACGTTTTTCAACATTTGGTTGTGTTACGGCTTGAAATTAAGATTGTGTGTCACTGTCCTACACATAATAACCCATAATGTCAAAGTGGAATTATGTTTTTGGAAATTTGTACAAATGAATTAAAAATGAAAAGCTGAAATGTCTTGAGTCAATAAGTATTCAACCCTTTTGTTGTGGCAAGCCTAAATAGGTTCTGGAGTAGAAATTTGCATAACAAGTCACATAATATGTTTCATGGACTCACTGTGTGTAAAAATAGTGCTTAACATGATTTGTGAATGACTACCTCCTATCAGTACCTCACAATTATCTGTAAGGTCCCTCAGTCGAGCATTGAATTTCAAACATTCAACCAAATACTGTGGAGGTTTTCCAATGCCACGCAACGAAGGGCACCTATTGGTAGATTGATCAAATAAAAAAGCAGACATTGAATATCCTTTTGAGCATGGTGAAGTTATTAATTACACTTTGTAAAACAGTTACAGAGTTGAATGGCTGTGATAGGAGAAAACTGAGGATGGATGAACAACATTGTAGTTACTCCACAATACTAACCTAAATGACAGAATGAAAAGAAGGAAGCCTGTACAGAATAAAAATATTCAACAAAAATGCATCATGTTTGCAATAAGGCACTACAGTAGAACTGCAACAAATATGGCAAAGAAATTAACTTCATGTCCTGAATACAAAGTGTAATGTTTGGGGAAAATCCAACACAACACATCACTGAGTACCACTCTTCATATTTTCAAGCATGGTGGTGGCTGCAACATGTTATGGGTATGATTGTCATGGGCAAGGACTATAAGAGCTTGCTAAGCACAGGCAAAATCCTAGAGGACATCCTGGTTCAGTCTGCTTTCCAACAAATATTGGGAGACAAATTCACCTTTCAGCAGGACAATAACCTAAAACACAAAACCAAATATACACTGGAGTTACTTACCAAGACGACATTGAATGTTCCTGAGTGGCCTAGTTACAGTTTAGACCTAAATCGGCTTGAAAATCTATGGCAAGACTTGAAAATGGCTGTCTAGCAACCAACTTGACAGAGCCTGAAGAATTTGAAAAAGAATAATGTGCAAATATTGTACAATTCAGGTGTACAAAGTTCTTAGAGACTTACCCAGAAAGGCTATACAGCTGTAATCGCTGCCAAAGGCGACTCTACTAAGTATTGACTCAGGGGTGTGAATACTTATTGCTTTATCTTGGCCAGATCGCAGTTGTAAATGAGAACTTGTTCTCAACTGGCCTACCTGGTTAAATAAAGGTGAAAATAAAAATTTATAAAATAAAAACTTATGTAAACTAGATATTTCTGTATTTAATTTTCAATAAATTTGCAAAACATTTCTAAAAACATGTTTTCACTTTGTCATTATGAGTATTGTGTATAGATGGGTGAGAAAATAAATCTATGTCATCTGTTTTGAATTCAGGCTGTAATACAACTAAATGGGGAATAAGTCATGGGGTATGAATACTTTCTGAAGGCACTGTCAAGCATGTACTATTAGATGCATATCAAATAAACAAATGCACAATACATAGCTCATAAGCCTTTATAAATAAATTTGCTTAAAATGCATTACTACCAAAAATCCCTAGTGCATACAGTATAAATGAAATAGGACTGAAATCATGCCATCAGAAAATACTACAAAAAAGTGACATGAAGTCTACTGTAAGCCTACAGTGCATCATCTGAATAAAATGTCAAAAAATATATATTTTGAAACGCTCTTCAAACAACAAAGACATGGCATAGTCACTCACTTCAATGTAGGCTCTATTAGGAGTTCTTGTCTCGAGCTATTGCATCCTTTAGATATAGGCTACACGAGAAACATGACTTCCCTCATTTGGTGAAATAACAAAACAAAAAAAGGAACATAGCCTACGCAGTTGTAGTACTAGTAACACATTAGTGAAACAAATTGATACAAATTGATGTATCTAGTAACATAAATGTAACTAAGAAACGTTGCACTAAATACAGTGTTCAACCGTTTCTTGCCACTAGACTGTCAATTCTGCATCCAATTCTGCAGCCTCAACTTTAGGCAGGAAGTGTATGTTCTACTATGTTGCCAATGGTAACAATCAAACATTGTAGCAGTCTCCCAGGTGTTTGTAGCAATAGTTTTGAATGTGCAACATTGTAGCAATAAAGTTACGGTATAGTTATTCGCGTCTTGTCGAATTGGAACATTCCTTCCCACTGGGCACAGACATCAATTCAATTTATATCCCTTGTTGGTTGAACGTAATTTAATTGAAATGACATCCAAACAACTTTGACTCAACCAATGTGTGCCCAGTGGGTTTCCTTTACAGTTTATTGGCATTCTATTGGTGTCCAGTGATGATGACTGTGAATGTGTCAGTGTGTGGATGTCACAAAAATAGTGTGTTTTACCCCTTAAAAAAGGAGTAAACAATTATAGATATCCTTCTTTAAAAATAAATAAAATAAAAACCCTCCGCTGAGAAAAGTTTGAAACATGTCATTACTTCATTCAACCATTGGTAGGTATACATTTTCTCATGCACTTTCTTTAGCAACAAATATGTTAGTCATGTGCTATTTGAATCGTCTTATATTTAGGGGCGGCTGGTAGCCTAGTGCAAGGTCGAATCTCCGAGCTGACAAGGTAAAAATCTGTCGTTCTGCCCCTGAACACACTGGCGGGTTCTGGGGGGGGAGGGGCAGTGCCCCTGTGACAACAATGTTGGACCCCCTTGTGGCCCCCCTAAATGTGGAGTATGAAATCATTTTTGCACAACTAATTTTTGCTGTAGTTCTTTTTTTGCATCCGTTATTAGACAGTGACAACGCGGAACACTAATTAAACCCACACATTTACTAGAGGGACATGGTCTTTTGCCTGCTAATGCCTGCAATGCAGTGAAGAAAACGATATGACAACAATAACGTCTAATGTAACTGGCCCCTCTAACAGTACAACTGGCCCCAGCTTGGCCCCCCCAGTTGAAATGGTCTAGAACTGACACTGCCTGAACAAGGCACTTAACCCACTGTTCTTAGGCCGTCATTGAAAATAAGAATTTGTTCTAAACTGACTTGCCTAGTTAAATAAATGTCAAATATGATCAACTTTAAGCTTTCCCACAATCAGAAGTTTCATGAGCATATGTTCATTTTTTCATGTAAATCTGTCTATCATTGGACTTCACTGCCATCTTCTGGTCCCTTGAAGTAATGTATAGTTTGTCTGAATGGGTCTACAGTAGGTGTGTCAAATAAAAACGAATCAAATTATATTTGTCCAATGCGCCGAATACAACAGGTGTAGACCTTACAGTGAAATGCTTATTTACAAGCCCCTTAATCAACAATGCAGTTTAAAAAAAAGAAGAAGAAAGACAATTTTGAAATATAACTAATAATTAAGGAGCAACAATAAAATAACAGTAGTGTGGCTATATACAGGGGGTTCCGGTACAGAGCCTTTTGGCCCTCGTTTGGTCCAACATCCATCCTGCCTTCTTTTCAGTCTACTAACTAAGAGAACTTCAAAAGATGGATTTAAATAAATACAAATACTAATAATAAATGCTCTGATTGACCATACTATAGGCCGTGTTTTTTTTTTATTAACTGTATTCCAATGGAAACTATGTGCAATAAGATGAAGGGGGATTGTCTCTATGGCCCATATTTCTGTGACTTGTTAATAAAGGCTGGAATAATATATTATGGCCATTCTCTTGCATTTCAAAGATGGTGGTACAAAAAAAACGCATGTTTTTTTCTTTGTTATTATCTTTTACCAGATCTAATGTGTTATATTCTCCTAAATAAATTTCACATTTCCACAAACTTCAAAGTGTTTCCTTTCAAATGGTATCAATAATATGCATATCCTTGCTTCAGGTCCTGAGCTACAGGAAGTTAGATTTGGGTATGTCATTTTAGGCGAAAATTGAAAAAATGGTTTGATTCTTAAGCGGTATAAACACCTCTCCAGGCTCTGTGAGAGCTGATGATCCGCACATCACGACTCCAATTAAAAACGACCTGGAACGCGCCCAATGTAACCTACATGGCAACCGGGATTAAAAGGAGCGCCAAGCGTCAGCTCAAACAGTTTGGCAACGAATGATTTATTTATACACTAGATGACAACAGCTGTCTCTATGTTGAAGCCACCGTGCCTCCATCTTGACACTCCCCCACCGTTGTGAAAAATATTTTGGAAGCTATAGAAATGTATTTATTAATTTCTACATTAGTTTTTGCCACGTGGATTATAGTGAGCTAAACATTAAAATATAAATATATAAACTCAGCAAAAAAAGAAATGTCCTCTCACTGTCAACTGCGTTTATTTTCAGCAAACTTAACATGTCTTCCCTGTAACGCACAGCGTTGAGATTGCCTGCAATGACAACAAGCTCAGTCTGATGGTGCTGTGACACATCGCCCCAGACCATGATGGACCCTCCACCTCCAAATCGATCTCGCTCCAGAGTACAGGCCTCGGTGTAACGCTCATTCCTTCGACGATAATCGCGAAGCCGACCATCACCCCTGGTGAGACAAAACCGTGACTCGTCAGTGAAGAGCACTTTTTCCCAGTCCTGTCTGGTCCAGTTTTGTGCCCATAGGCGACGTTGTTGCCAGTGATGTCTGATGAGAACCTGCCTTACAACAGGCCTACAAGCCCTCAGTCCAGCCTCTCTAGGCCTATTGCAGACAGTCGGAGCACTGATGTGGGGATTGTGCGTTCCTGGTGTAACTCAGGCAGTTGTTGTTGCCATCCTGTACCTGTCCCGCAGGTGTGATGTTCGGATGTACCGATCCTGTACAGGTGTTGTTACATGTGGTCTGCCACTGCGAGGATGATCAGCTGTCCATCCTGTCTCCCTGTAGCGCTGTCTTAGGCATCTCACAGTACGGACATTGCAATTTATTGCCCTGGCCACATCTGCAGTCCTCATGCCTCCTTGCAGCATGCCTAAGGCATGTTCACGCAGGTGAGCAGGGACCCTGGGCATCTTTCTTTTGGTGTTTTTCAGAGTCAGTAGAAAGGCCTCTTTAGTGTCCTGAGTTTTCATAACTGTGACCTTAATTGCCTACCGTCTGTAAGCTGTTCGTGTCTGAACGACCGTTCCACAGGTGCATTAATTGTTTATGGTTCATTGAACAAGCATGGGAAACAGTTTTTAACCTTTTACAATGAAGATCTGTGAAGTTATTTGGATGTTTACGAATTATCTTTGAAAGACAGGGTCCTGAAGAAGGAACGTTTCTTTTTTTTCTGAGTTTATATAAAAAAAACATTTTCCTCTTAAGTATAATTTGTAGAGATTACTGTTGTTACTGTCCCCACTACAACAACAAAATACTTAAATATGTGCAATTTTGTTCTTGAATCATTAAACTTACATTTTGTAGAATTCCATTAATTCCAAGCATTTCGCTGCACTCGCAATAACATCTGCTAACCTTGTGTATGCGACCAATACAATTTGATTTGATTTGATATGCAGGACTGCTCCTACCGGGGAGTGCCAATATGGCCGACCGTTGGCTTCAAAGCCGCCCAATGGCCAACACATGGCAAACGCAATCCAGGGTTAATTTACATCATTGTTGGCAACGCGACTGCACCTTATCATTACAAGTATTTGGTGTACTGCACAGATCAAGGATATGACAGCGACCTTATATTTGATAAAGTGAGTTCTGCATCGTGTGCTCTTTTGTTGTGTGTGTATGTGGCATGTATATGTTGTCAGTCTTGCGATTGGAATTGGTCAGATAAAGAAATACGAAAGAGGGAAATCATCCGTTTTATACAGGTTCCTCGAGATCTCCTCTGATTCCATCCAAACGAAAAGCGGTGGATGAGGGTGATGGCTTTCATTTTCATGCATTATCTTAATTCACTATGATAGCGCGATTTGATTGATTCATTGAGTATCCATCTTATTGTAAATATGGAAAATATAGCCGATGGATAGTACTGAACATATATATATATATATAAAACGTTATATATATATATATATATATATATATATATATATATATATATATATATATATATATATATATATATAAGAAATAGCCCACCATATATATATTTAAGAAATAGCCCACCATATATATATATTATGGTGGGCTATTTCTTTCGTTTGCCATAAGGTTTTATTATTTTTAATTGAAATCTACAAGTTTTATTGAATCAGTATCGTGTTAATGACGTAACAGACTGATCTCAGTACCTATGGAGACACGAACGCAAGAGTGTTCGGTTCAGAATGTGCAATGCAGTGTTGCATAAAGACCATGATTCTAGCTAGCCATTCCATTTAGTAGCTGAGAGCAATATTAATTTCAAGGTTGATGCACTGAATGGACAAGGCAGTGATTTTCCTGTTTAAAGACTGCACCTATTCGATTGAATCTATAGCGTGTGTATAGGCTATTGATATTATTGGAATAGATACATTGGCTTAAGCCTAATTAATTCTTTAACTTTACATTTTTTCTTGACATGGAATAGTCATCAAACTGCATTGCCCCATACTGTAGGTATTTTTTCCGACAGTTGATTGGAATCACATGAAGACACAGGCCTATGTAATGGCCCTGTCATAGGGTACCAATCAGGTTGGACATTTCAAGACCTGAGGCCCAAGCCGTCTTGGTGTAGTAAACTGAATGCTGTGAATCCTTTCATTTATATATTATTTTCTCTTTTCGGGGCATTAGGAATTCTCTCGTTCTTCAGTGCACAATCTGCATGGAAACATGGACACCACCTACAGAGGAGGAATTGTAGTCAACAATGTCCAGGAACTGTGAGGTGAGTAACATGTGGGCAATTTTATTTTATTTTGTATTCTATTCTACATGTTACATTACCTGGTCATATATAGCCGAGTAATATTGAGTTATGACTTGACTGTATTGGATGGTTTAATAGACCTACCTCTTGGAGAAATAACCTAAGCACTTTAGCCTACCTAATGACCTAGAATAAAGTGTGATGTATAAAAAACGAACAGAAAACAAACAAAGAATCAAGCAAGTCAGTCGATTAAACTATTTTTATTTATTTAATTTAAACAGTGAGTCCCATTGAGACCGAGGTCTCCTTTGCAAGTGAATCCTGCATAACAAGACTATCAGCAATTACACATTAAAATACACAAATGCTTTAATCAAGACCAGAACATAGGAAACACAAAACACACACACAAAAAAGGTTACTATGTTCTCCTCCTCTGCTTACCTCCTAGCCTGGTCACTCAGTAAGGATGTTAGCTGCTGTGGAACATGGTCCCATCCTCTGCAGCGACTCCAACATCCTCTGCCTCTCCTGGAAGGGCCGGGTCCCCAAGAGCGAAAAGGACAAGCCGGTGTGCCAGCGGCGCTACTATGAGGAGGGCTGGCTGGCCACAGGGAACGGGAGAGGGGTGGTGGGGGTAACGTTCACATCCAGCCACTGCAGGAGAGACAGGAACACCCCTCAGCGAATCAACTTCAACCTGCGAGGACACAACAGTGAGGTGAGTGGGCCGGCTTTGTCATTTTTGTGTTTTCAATATCTTATTAGGCAGAGAACTGGGCAACCATTAGACAATAATTTGATGTTAGTGTGAAGTATAGCATGTAGATATATATGCATATTCAATATTTTCTCTGAAACTGTCTGATAACTTTCAATTATTGTCTAGCTTCTAGGTTATACTGAGTCTTTTGTCAGAGCTCACATCTGTGCTGACTGTGCCATCAGCAACTGGGGTGGAGGAAATTCACTATTTTGTTGTTTTTCCCATCAGGACAGTGTAGGCCTATTTCATGTTGAATATTGAACTGTATTCCACATTCACATTCCTAGACAGACCCCTGTGTTTGTGGAGTGTAATAGCAGTTGCATTGTGTTTTCTCTAAAGGTTGTGTTGGTCCGTTGGAATGAGCCCTTTCAGAAGCTGGCCACGTGTGACATGGAGGGAGGCATCTTTGTTTGGATTCAATATGAGGGACGGTGGTCTGTGGAGTTAGTGAATGACCGCGGTGCCCAGGTAAGTTTGTACCTGCCCAGGTAAGTTTGAAGTCATCAGCACACACACATTATCATTGATCATACAAAGGCACATTTCATATGAAATGCACAATCATCATCATCAGAGTAATATATTAATTGATGGGAAGAATATTAATTAAAGGATAAAAAAAGTTCATATTTCTTTGTATTTGTGAAAATATCATGTATTGATGTATGTATGTTTACTCTTACCTCTTCTCTCTCTCCATCAGGTGAGTGACTTCACATGGTCTCATGACGGCAGCCAGGCCCTGATCGCCTACCGGGATGGGTTTGTCCTGGTGGGGTCGGTCAGCGGACAGAGACACTGGTCCTCAGAGATTAACCTGGAGAGCCAGATCACCTGTGGCATCTGGACACCTGATGACCAACAGGTAAACTGCCTTAATCAATCAATACATTAAATGTATCAATAAAGCTCTTATCACACCTAAACAAAACATTGTTACATGTATTACACTTTTACATACAGATACAAATACACCTGATATATTAAATCATCTGTTGGTTTCCAGGACACAGATGACGTCTACTCCTGGACTAAAAATAATGTTCAATGGAGATTATTTTGTTCTTAGTCAAAGGCTTAATCTACATCCAGGAAACTGGTTCCATATATGCTTTCTCTCATAAAATGATCCCTGCCCACTGTACTTCAGGTGTTGTTTGGCACGGCTGATGGTCAGGTGATAGTGATGGACTGCCATGGTCGTATGATCGCCCACGTCCTCCTGCATGAGTCAGACGGCATCGTCGGCATGTCCTGGAACTGTCCCAGTTTCCTGGTGGAGGACAGTACAGAGAGCGACACCGACTCTGATGACAATAACACCCCTCAAGGTAAGATCATGTAGTAATGATTATGTAAGATAGTGTGCTTATTTAGATCATGTAAGAACGGATTATTTGGGCACAGATATCGACACTAACTCTAATGACAATAACCCACCTCAAGGTAACATATTGTTTTAACGGTAAAACAAAGATCAAGGGAATCCCTGTTTTATAGCTCTCTCTAATGTACCGCTAACGTTTTTTTTTACCGCTACTTTGAACACTATGATTGTGCACTACGATGGCGACAGTACATTGGCCAGGAGGCTAATGTGTATATTTTTCTCTCCCCTAGTACATAACCTGAAGCCCCTTCTGACAGTCAGCTTCATATCAGGAGACATCAGTTTGATGAACAACTACGATGACCTCGCTCCTACTGTTATCCGCTCAGGACTCAAAGGTACTGACTTTATCAATCTTCTGTGTGAGCGAACCAAATTCGTAAAGTGAAGCACTTTGCTGTCGGTAAAATAAATAATGTACTGGGAAACCCACCGCTGTGTAATATAAAGATACTCTACAGTATGAACGTGATGTGACTGAAGCATCTCCTCTTCAGATGTGGAGGTCCAGTGGTGTTCGCAGGGGGACCTCCTGGCAGTAGCTGGGATGGAGAGACATGGGGTCCCTGGAGTGCCCTCTGACTCGATCATGAGGAACGCCCTGGTCAAGTTCTACAACGTCCAAGGAGAACATATCTACACGTTAGAAACACCTGCCCAGGTGAGCTCCCCTCTGATTTCATCCTCTGAAACGTTAGTGTGATATTTACAAACTTGTTGTAATCTGTTTGCATGACATAATTTCAACCAGTTTTGCCTTCTGGGTAGGTTCTCTAACACGTATAAGTCAAACTCTATAGGTCATCTGAAATTTTAAACCAATAACCACAATGCAAACAGGAATTCAACTTAATATGTAATGTTGTCTTGCCACACTTCCAAGTCTCGTTCAGTTCAGTCGGCTATGGAGAAAACCAGAAATCAAGGTTCCATAAAATGTGAATACAACAGGGCTGACTGGAAACCTGCCTTGTCAACCTTTGCCTTGCAGCGCCCCATCACCACCATCTGCTGGGGCCATAGAGACTCTCGTCTGTTTCTGGCGTGTGGCCCGGCGCTGTATGTGGTGCGAGTGGAGCACCGGGTGGCCAGCCTGCAGCTGCTGTGCCAACAGGGCATCGCCAGCGCCCTGCGGGAGGAGAGGGACGTGGGCAAACTCAACATGCCATCCTTACTCTGCTCCTATGTCACCACCGCCTTCATACCCACCATCAAGGTAGAAGGAGCTTTATTCAGTAGGCTACTGTAGGCTATTATCTCAGCTCAAAGACATCTGGACTTGTTCATTTCAATATCACAGCACCCCTTGGTCGTAACCCTTTAATGTTTGCAGATCTGTAAGGTGCAAGGGATGTGCTGGAAGCTCCATAATTACCCTGATTATAACTATCCAGACTCTAAAGCTCTAAGGGGCTAAGGGGCTAAGGGAAGGAGTAGGGGTAGGGTGAGAATTGGGAACCAACTGTTAATGCTCTTCTCTTGTTTCTCTAGCCTCCCATTCCTGATCCCAACAACATCCGGGACTTTGTCAGCTACCCCACAGCAGGCAACGAGAGGCTGCACTGCACCATGAAGCGAGCAGAGGACAACCCCGAGGCAGGGGGACCCTGTTACACCCTATACCTGGAACACCTAGGGGGGCTGGTGCCTATTCTCAAAGGCAGACGCATCAGCAAGCTACGCCCAGAGTTCATCATCATGGACCCCAAAACAGACAGCAAAGCAGGTGGGCTTGGCACAGGAAAAGGTATTATAATGAGCTTTTAAAAAATAGATAGTATGTTAGACACAATCAGCTAATTTTAGACTGGTAGACTGTGATCAATGGGTTGGGTACCCCTACTATTGTTTTTCAGAAGTTCTACAGTTCTGACCTGTTTAGGTTGAGTCATAGATTATTTTTTATTTGTTGTTTGTATGTATGTTTGTTTGTTTATTTCAGACGAGGTGTGTGTGAATGCTATGATCTCCTACATGACTGACAGCTGTAACTGTTCCGACTCCAGCGACATTGAGTTGAGTGATGAGTGGGTTGGGAAGAAGTCGCCTAAACTATCCAGAGGAAACAGGTCTCCTAAGCATTCCAGGTATCTTTCATTACAGTGGTCTAGATTCTGTAGGAATGACGTTATAAGATTTTTGTTTACCATATTCAACTCTAATCCTAAACATTACCTGTCGCTGATCCATCTAATTCAAAAGCTCACGCTTCCTAAATATGTCATATTTTTCATTTGATTTGTTCTAACTTGTTGTAACGACAGACAATTATTTAAAATTAGTCTATTGTGCCCTTATTTGCCATTGGTTTTGTTGTTTTCTGGCGTAGAAGGAACATGGAATCAAGAAAATCTCCCAAGACGTCTAGGACTAGTCAGGAAGGGCTTCGATCGCCAAGGTTACCAACGAAGAAGCCTCTGATTCGTTCTCCCAGTCTGACACGTCGAGAGATGTCCATGGATGGAATCTCTGAGGTATTACCTGAATATGTGTTATGTGGAAAGTTCATAGTGATTCTATTGTGGGGAGGGGCTGATTTTGCCACTTCCACACCCGGAAGTAAATCAGGTAGCTAGCTAGCTACACATACGATATTTGGTTCTGGGTTCTGAGATCATCTTTCATTTGGTAAAAAGAATTCATAAAATAATCCATCTGCTTTTTTATTTGCCTGGTTTCACAGCATAATTACCTGGCTCAAGTCACGTCCAATATTTGGGGGACTAAGTTCAAAATTGTGGGACTTGCTTCTTTCTTACCTGCTAATCTGGGTGCAGGTAAGATCACTACAATTTGAGAAGAACAAAATGTACACATTAAATCTCACATTGCCAATTTTATGTGTTAACTTTTTAAGTTTTTACTTTATTTTGACTGCTATTTCCTTTCTGTAATTTTTCTGTCAAATTTGACCGAAGACATGTTTCTCTCCATTTCAGTTATCTATAAGACCAGTTTGCTCCATCTACAACCAAGGCAGATGACAATCTACCTTCCAGAGGTGCGGAGAATATCACTTGACTTCATGAGCCTGCCGGTCTTTAACCCCAACGTCTTCAGTGAGGATGAAGATGACTTGCCAGGTATGAATGAAGGAAAAAACTGGATTTCACTGGATCTTTCAGAATTATTAAATACAGGATTTTCAGAATTTGACATTTGTGTGGATCAATGTGTATGTTGATGTAATTCATAAGAGTCTCTGACTTGTGTTTCAGTAACGGGACCATCTGGAGTGACAGGTGACAACCCTCCATGTACGGTCAACATCCCCATCGCGCCCATCCACAGCCCCGCCCAGGCCATGTCCCCCACTCAGAGCATTGGTCTGGTCCAGTCCCTGCTGGCTAATCAGAACATTCAGCTGGATGTTCTGACCAATCCCACGGCTACGGCTTCAGCAGCAGCAGCAGCAGCAGCGGCCTCAGCCTCTGTTCTGGGGTCTGATCATGGTCAGGATGCTGTGGCAGTACATTACAGTGGGACTCTAGGAAGGTACTCCAACCCAGGACAGGTGATCTTTAATGGGCTAGAGATGGGTCCCCTCCTGGCTGGAACGTTACCTCCACCTCCGCCTCCACATAACCTCCCTCAACAACCTCACCAACAACGTCCTCAGTCACAACAGACGCACCAACAACAGCAGTCCAAACAACCACAACAAACGCAACAGCAACAGCAGCAGCAGCAACAACAGAGGATGCAACATCAACAACTACAGCACCAACAACCACAGATTCCACAACAACATCAACAACTACAACAGCTTCACATACAGCAGATCCAACAGCAGCAGCAGCAACAGACTCAGCAGCACCAAGCACTGCAACAACAGTACCAACAACAACAGGCGGCACTGCAACAGCAACAACAGCAGATCCAACAGCAGCACCAACACTTGCAACAGCAGCAAATCGCTCAGCAGCACCAACAGATGCAACTGCAACACGAGCAAATGCATCAGCAGCAGCAACAAATGCAGCAACAACAACAGCAGATCCGACAGCAGATTATAGAGATGAGGCAGCAACAACAGCAGCTGCAGCAGCAGCATCAGCAGATACAACAGCAACACCAACAGATGCAGAGGCAGCACCAACAAATGCAGCAGCAACTGAAGCTGCAGATCACCTTGCCCCCCCCGCCTACTGGCTACCCCACCATCTCTTTGCAGCAGTTTCAGGTACCCCACCCCAGTCCAGAGTTGGGACCAGAAAGAGGACAGCAGGGGCATACTCAGAGCCATACTCTAGGCAGGCCAAGTCTACCGCGATCCAGGCCTCCATCATTCATTGATGTAGACAACATACGGTCTAGACCTCCTTCCTTCCTCGAAGCAGACACATCAAGATCTAGACCGCCGTCATTCATCGACATAGACACAATACGGACTAGACCTCCTTCTTTCGTTGATGTAGATACCGGTACATTGCGATCTAGACCCCCGTCTTTCCTCGATGCGGACTCCTCCCGATCTAGAACTCTTTCATTCATAGACACAGACACACTACGGTCTAGACCTCCTTCCTTCCTCGATGCAGAGACTTCCCTTGAGATCCAGATGAGGAAGGTGAACGCTCCCCCGCCCTACCCAGGAACCGTAGTGTCTGCAGCCACCGCCACATCCTCCACCGCTCCTCAGACCCTCATCACCAACTGTGACAACCCCAACATACTGGTCACAGCAGACCCTTGTCTGAAGAAAGACGAGTTCTCGCTCCACCCAGTTGGTCTCCAGTACCAGATGGGATACGAGAGGATCACAACCTTTGACAGCAGTGGGAATGTAGAGGAGGTGTGTCGCCCTCGCAGAAGACTCATACGCAACCAGAACGCCTACGCTGTTCAAGGCATGGGAGGTTCGGCCACACTTAAAGTCACCTCATCGTCAGACAGTAAGAAAGTCCATCTTCCTTACAGCTCAGCGACTCTAAGCCGCCTCTCGGTGCCACGATACTCCATACCCAGCGGAGACCCGCCCCCCTACCCAGATCCAGCCAATCAGGTTAACATTAACACAACAACACTTCCTCCTCCCCAACGCATGGACAGTAGTCACATGATTCACGCTACCTTGCGACGTGACAGGCGAGACGGGGAATCCCGCTTGAAGGTGTCCCAGATGGTTGATGCTTCAAGGACTCTACCGTCCAAGTCTAAGATCAACAGTGCTGCCCTAGCGCTCTCTTACCAGCAGAGGGTGCCAACAGCTCTGTATACCTGCACTCAGTGCAGCAGCAACAGCAGCAGCACCAGTGTCAGTGTTAGCGGGGGTGGTAGTAGCAGCAGTGGCATCGCAGGAGGCACTGTGGTGCGGCAGGATTTCCCACCAGGAAAAGGTGCTCATCACAGCACCATCATTGTCCACTCCAAAAGCACTTCACCTCTTGCTTCTCAGTCATCGTACAATCTGCTGAGTCCCGTTGATAACAGCAGGGATAGGACTGTATACGTGAACTCTGCCTTTACTGAAGATGAGGCATTAAGTCAGCAGTGTCGTCACTTGACTCTCGGGGAGGTTAGTTTGACTCTGAAACGTCCTCCACCATACCAGTGGGACCCAAACACTGCAGAGGAGTTCTGGATACCTCAAGAACAGACTATCTTAGCTCCCCCTCCACCACCAACGCACAAACCCCCACCCCCACTCATCTTCAGCAATGCTCAACATCTGGACATGACGCGGCTGCCTTTCCTACTCTCAACAAAACCCCCCAGCAGCCCAAGCACTGTTACTTTCCCATCGGGTTACCAGATCTCCCTGTCACCTTTCCCTCCAGGGGGAGGTCAGGGTGGACCCCCACTCCAGTCAATGCAGAGCCCTCCACCACCCTGCCCTCCCAACGAAATAGTTGCCCCAGTTCCCCAGTTCGCCCAGCAGGACCCCAACCTGGTCTTGCCACCTGGATACCCTCCCAACCTTGCCAACCTGGCTTGCTGCCCTCTGCCACCAATGTACCCAGGAGCCAGCTCCTGTGCTGGGCTTCAGCTGCACCCTGTTAGCCTGCACCCCTGGAACCCCTACAGCCTACCTATGCAGGACCCCTCAAGCTCTGCCACCCTCCCCAGCAAGTCTCATCAACTGTTAGAGAAGCCAGTCCTCTCTCCACCTCCTCCTACAGCTCCTCCTCCCCCACCTCCTTCACTTCCTCCTCCTCCTCCACCAACCGAGCTGCCAAAACCCAAAAGCCCTACAGAGGAGCTGGCGGAATCTGCCAGTAGCTTCCAGGAGCCGTCTTCTCTAAATGAAAGCCCTGTTCCAGACCGGCAGGGGACCGACAGGTTCAGCAAGAAGAGCCGTAAACGTCTGGACAGCCGAGCTGAGGAGGCAAACATGACCACCGTCTCAGAAGGAAAATCCAAAAAGGAAGGGCGCGCCCTCTCCGACTTCAACTCCCTCATCTCCAGCCCCAGGCTGGGTGGCAGGGATAAGAAGAAACCCAAAGGCCAGAGGGAGCAGCTGAACAAAACCAAGAAGCTCAACAGGACAAGTACTACCAGTGAGTTCCAGGACAGTTCCGAGAGTGAGCCCGAGCTCTTCATCAGTGGAGACGAACTGATGAACCAGAGCCAGAGCTCCAAGAAGGGCTGGAAGAGTAAGAGGAGCCTGAGGATGGCCAGCGAACTGGAAGAGATCAAGTGCAGGAAGGCCAATGAGAGAGAGGACCGCGGGCTGGGCAGCCAGGGATTCGTCTACGTCATGGCCAATAAGCAGCCACTCTGGAACGAGGCAACACAGGTCTACCAGCTGGACTTCGGAGGACGGGTCACTCAGGAGTCTGCTAAAAACTTTCAGATCGAGTTGGATGGCAGACAGGTAAGATTTTGCTTTTATTATTTACAGAAACCTAGATGATTTGTTAGTAACGGCAGTTGTATATAAGTTAGAATGCTAAAATCAGTGTAGTATTGTGGTTGCTTAAAATACTAACTGTCACATTGACCTGTTTATGGCTGAGCTGAGTCAGTACCCATCGAGCTCCAGGCAGACATTGAGCGATGAAAACAGGCCTTCCTCAAAGCGTTATATCTGTTTCCCAGATTTTTTTCCCCCTGTCTTTCTACAGGTGATGCAGTTTGGCAGAATCGATGGGAACGCCTATATCCTGGATTTCCAGTATCCTTTCTCAGCAGTGCAGGCCTTTGCTGTGGCCTTAGCCAATGTTACGCAAAGGCTGAAGTGAGAGACTGCTCTCACCCAGCGCCACATATGTGTCATATATATGGATCTGTTCCAACCTATACTGGTGCATAATGACAACATAATCAGAGATGATGTTCCTGGGTCCTGTAACATGGGACTGTCAATTTAGTGCTTTGCAAGGACAACACGGTTTATGGGGCTATGGACAGTGGTGTAGTGGAGGGTAAACGCATGTAAACACCGTTCACGCACCTTCTTTCTTTTGCGCGAGCGGACTTCAGCGTTTACCCACCGATTCTTTTTCACAACTACATCACTGGCTATGAAATACACGTTAGTAAGCCTCATATAAAAACATTTTAGTAGGTAAGTTGCTCTTACTTACCGTATCTATGCTTTGGATTTAAAAACTGCCCTGTGGAGAAGTGCAATTTTAAAAGACCTGATTAAAGAAAAAGTGCAGTGTTGGACAAAAGTTTTGAAATTATGAATTGTGAGAAAGGAGACCATATTGATTGTGGAAAGACAACAAGATGAGTTTGAAGGTATTAGAGTTTATTTAGAAGACATTTATAACATCACTTCTATGAAGTGATCCTATAGGAATATCCACATTTCCCTAAGTTGTGCCATTATTGACAAGCCATTATGTAAATGTTATTGTATGACCACATACTCCCGTACAACATAAATTGGAACACATTCATAAATAAATTGTAACACCTGTATATTATCAATGTTAGACCTAACTTTCTGCCAATCATCTCTTTTAGTAGACCCTATGAAAAACTAAAATTAACGCATGTGTAAATCCAAAAATTTTCAAATGCATGGATCACGTTATCTGGGGCAAAGTTTATACAGTAGAAATCCCACCTGCTGCCAGATCGGTCAACTCATGTTAAATCATACAACAACAACAACAACAACAACAACAACAACAACAAAAAAGACAAGCTAACCTCTGAATTAATGTAACATTATGGTGTATAAACTTGGTTGGCTCTGTGTTTTAGTCAGTCACTGGTGGTGTTTAAAGATGCTACTTGAACATTGCATTTGAATGTGAAGTGCTTTGCCTCCTTGAAGTTGCTGCTGCTTTTTGATAGAGATTGTCTGCATTAAGTGCTAATAGTGTCACATGGTATTGATCACATCAAAGTTATAATTTTTATATTTTCAGATTTTAATTTGTTTTTGATTGACTGATTAATTTGTGAACATGTTGTTCAGTAATTAACATGTCTGGTGCTGCTTTTTTAAAAGTATATCTGCAGGTTTATTTGAAAAGGTATTGTAGACAAGTTATGTGATGATTCAACTATTCAATGCTTAGCATTGTTACTCTACTGTGTCATACAGCAAGACTTCAATGCATATTATTATCAATACAGACAGTGTGTGTGGTGTGGTCATTGTGTTATTGTCATCACCACCTAAATTAATATTATTGTATTGCCTAGATGGATTTTTCTTAAATTTTTTCAATTGTATACAATGATTTTTGTCCAGAATATATATCAGACGATATATCATTAAAGATAAGTCTAACTGATTTCCAAACACTTAATAAAATGTATAACATTGAAAACACATATCTATGTCTCTTCAGTGTGTGTGTGTGTGTGTGTGTGTGTGTGTGGGGGGGGGGGGGGGGGGGGNCCCAGTCTATTCACAATGTGGGGGGGATTTATCAAACGTCACCAAGCCACCCCTACTCAAAATGTTAGTTCACAACTCTCGATTTGTCAGGGGTGTAAGCATTAGTCCAAACGGTTACAAAACGTTTCGTTTTGCAACTAAAACGACAGTTTCTATTGGACAAATTCAGCTAGGTCTCTACACGTTTCGTTCCTTTCAAGAAACGTTTATAAACAGAATAGTTGTAATAAATACACCACAGGCCTTCTCCAAACTCGCGTTTTTGCGAATTCTCGAATCCAGTGTTCTTTCTCCAGTCCTTATACAAGGGCAAGGAATTTCTGAGATGTCCGCTGGCGCCGAAGAGTCATTTATGAATTTAACCAGCCAAATTGTGACACAGTTGGTTTCCCTAACTTTATGAAGCAGTATCTAACGTTATTCATGTAACAGGCATTTCAGTCTCGGCATTTGTGATTTGAATAGCAATCCGGATTAGTAGGATAATCTATGAATGACAACAATATGGATTCTGTTGAAGTTCAACAAACAGGTTGGTGAATTTTTCTATGTAATCTAATAAAACATTGTTTCTCAGTTCATCTCAAGTGTCTTTTAAAATGTCTTCAAAGTTTGTAGGCGAATTCAACGAATGAAAGTCCTACCACTACAGATATTATAAATGAGCTACATTTTAAGGAATGCACTTGTTGATTGCCTAAAAACGTTGTTACATTGTTAACATGCTTTCAGTCTTACTCTGACAGCAAGTATGTCATGTTCTAATTAAAGGATTCCTTGTTTTTTAATGCCCAATTGTATTTACTGTTTTGTTTGATTTCATTACTTCTTTCTGTAGATGGCAGCACATTAGAAGAATCAACAAGTAGTCCTAATCAAAGGATGACAAGAAATCAGATCCTCACATTGCTGTCAATCGCATCTGTCAACTTCAGCTCAATGATTTGTTACTCTATACTGGGACCATTCTTCCCCAAAGAGGTATTGTGCAATAGGCTACCAACATTTTTACTTCATTTCTTATTAAATATTGTTACAGGTTTTGTTTTTTCCTATTTAAGTTTTGAGGTTGGACTTTAGCGCGTATTGCTCGTTAGCACGTAGGGCGCACCAATTGGTGTCTTCTTCTTTGGTATATCGGCGATCACACAATGTATTGTGCATCCCGCCACCTACTATGCGAGATGGAAAGAGGATTACCGATTGGTGTCACCTCGTTAGTGAGTATGTGTTACACCTGTGCTGGTTGCCATCTCGTTCGTGGGAAGGTGTTTCACCTGTGCTGGCCCAGGTGCTATTTAAGAGTGGTTGGCCCAGTGCACCAGTTGTCAAATCAAGTCAAATCAAATTTTATTGGTCACATACACACGGTTAGCAGATGTTATAGCGAGTGTAGTGAAATGCTTGTGCTTCTAGTTCTGACAGTGAAGCAATATCTAACAATTCCACAACAAATGGAATTGTTCATTGGATGAGCAATGTCAGAGCGGCATAGGCAAGATGCAATAGATAGTATAGAATACAGTATATACATATGTTTCATTTTATTAATGGAGGGAGGTAGCCTAGTGGTTAGAGCGTTGGGCCAGTAACAGTAAAGGTTGCTAGATCGAATCCCCGAGCTGACAAGGTAAAAATGTGTCATTCTGCCCCTGAACAAGGCAGTTAACCCACTGGTCATAGGCTGTCATTGTGAATAAGAATGTGTTCTTAACTGACTTTCCTAGTTAAATAATATTTTTTTTTTCTTTCAATTAAGTGGCCAATGATTTCAAGTATGGATGTAGATAGCAGCCTCTCTGTACTAGTGATGGCTGTTTAACAGTCTGATGGCCTTGAGATAGAAGCTGTTTTTCAGTCTCTCGGCCCCAGCTTTGATGCACCTGTACTGACCTCGCCTTCTGGATGGTAGCGGGGTGAACAGGCAGTGGCTCGGGTGGTTGTCCTTGATGATCTTTTTGGCCTTCTTGTGACATCGGGTGCTGTAGGTGTCACAAGAAGGCTGTTGCGCCTTCTTCACCACACTGTCTGTGTGGGTGGACCATTTCAGTATGTCAGTGATATGTACGCCGAGGAACTTACAACTTTCCACTTTATTCACTGCTGTCCTGTCAATGTGGATAGGGGGGTGCTCCCTCTGCTGTTTCCTGAAGTCCACGTTCACCAGTTGTCTTGAGAGATGTGGAGGGTCAACACCTTTAGTTGGCGCTCCCTATTTGATTTTATTTTGCAACTTTTTTTGGTTTGCTTCCTATCCTTAAGTTTTGTGGGGTGTTTCTTTTGTTTGCCTTTTCTTGAGCAAATTTAGTAGGTGTTAATGGTGTTTAGGTTCCAGTTGTTGTTGCTAGTCAACTTGCAGTGGACACCCCCATGAGTGTCTTTCAGAACCCCTCCTAAAACCCCTACCTGTTTTGGTTGTCAGCGACTCTTTGTTAGTTCCCCCTTCTGTTTGAGTGACATTCATGGTTTTCTTGCTAGGGAACGTAACAATATACTAAACTGAGAGTTAATGTGGAATTATTATGCAGAATCATGATTTCTTTATTCAGATTCTAGAATAAATTGGCACATGTTGAAAAATTACAAAATTAATGTTTATGAGTGCCATTGTAAAGTACACTTAATTTTATTGGTTGGATGTAAGATACCAGTTCAGACTAGATGTCATGACTGACAAGTGGTTGTATTTGTATAATGTGTTAGACACGAGAAAAGCCCCAAAGCATACAATGGATACTCAGTCACATATCAACTCATGCAAACATCAAAGCAGAAACTTGCTCCTGCAGGTTCATGCTCTACGACAGGGCTCTCCAACCCTGTACCTGGAGAGCTAACCCTCCTGTAGGTTTTTGCTCTAACCCCAGTTGTAACTAACCTGATTCAGCTAATTATTAGAATCAGCTGCGCTAGATTAAGGATGGAGTGAACCTACAGGGTGGTAGCTCTCCAGGAACAGGCTTGGCGTGTAGCTCTCCAGGAACAGGCTTGGCGTGTAGCTCTCCAGGAACAGGCTTGGCGTGTAGCTCTCCAGGAACAGGCTAGGAGTGAACCTACAGGACGGTAGCTCTCCAGGAACAGACTTGGTGTGTAGCTCTCCAGGAACAGGCTTGGTGTGTAGCTCTCCAGGAACAGGCTTGGAGTGAACCTACAGGACGGTAGCTCTCCAGGAACAGGCTTGGAGGGAACCTACAGGACGGTAGCTCTCCAGGAACAGGCTTGGAGTGAACCTACAGGACGGTAGCTCTCCAGGAACAGGCTTGGAGTGAACCTACAGGACGGTAGCTCTCCAGGAACAGGCTTGGAAAGCCCTGCTCTACATCAGAGTATAACAGGAAGTGGCACAGGTCCTAATCCAGGCACTTCTCCTGTCTGGACTACTGCAGCTCTCTGTTGGCTGGGCTTCCCGCTTGTGTCATCAAACCCCTGCAATTTATCCAAAACGCCGCAGCCCGCCTGGTGTTCAACCTTCCTAAGTCACCCCACTACTCCACACTCCTGGCTTCCAGTTGAAGTTCGTAGCCACTACAAGACTATGGTGCTTGCCTATGGAGTAGCAAGAGGAACTACCTTCAGGCTATGCTCAAAGCCTACACCCCAACCTGAGCTCTCTGTTCTGCCACCTCTGGTCTCTTGCTACTACTAACCCTACGGGAGGTCAACTCCTGCTCAGCCCAGTCAAAGCTCTTTTCTGTCCTGGCACCCCAATGGTGGAATGAGCTTCCCCCTGATGCTAGGACAGCAGTCCCTGCCCATCTGAAAACATCTGAAATCCTACCTCTTCAAAGAGCATCTTAAAACCCACCCTCTGGCTAGAAGCTCGTGGCAGGTTTTGAAAATCTTTTAATTTTTTTGTACATTTTTTTTTTTTTTATCCCATCCTGTGATGTGACCGAAGCCTTTTGTTAAGACCTTTCTCCTTCTCTTTTTAACCACAGATCATAGAAATGTACTGTTTTCACATATGTAGACTGGAGATAATGAATATGATGTTGAAAATTGGCTGAATTGCACTTTTAAGATGATAGGTGATCTAATTGCTGAAGATGCTTTTGGGAAACCGAACCTATAGATGAGTGAACGTTGCTGACCTAAACAAACACTGAGTCAAGACTGTGTTTATAAAGTCAACTGTTGTGACTGTTTTCCAAAATTTTGTTAAGCACATGCCTTTGCTTTCCAAAAGGAAAACCTCTTGTACACAATCATAACTGAACTTTTTCACCACGCTTTTTGGTGTTTTGCAGTATCTGTATGTTTGATATTGTCATTTATTGATAGATACAGGAGCCTTACTGTATGTATATTGTCTCTATACAGGCTGTGAAAAAAGGAGCCAGTCAGACTGTCATTGGCCTTATATTTGGCTGCTATGCTCTGTGTAATCTGATGGGCTCCTTAGTACTGGGTAAATATGTAAGTATTTGGAATAACTAGGCTACAGTGCCTTCAGAATGTATGTATACCTCTTGACTTCTTCCACATTTTGTTGTGTTACAGCCTGAATTCAAAATAGATTAAATATGTTTTACTCTCACCCATCTACACACAATACCTATAATGACAAAGTTAACATGTTTTTTAGCAGTGATTACAGCTGTGAGTCTTTCTGGGTAAGTCTCTAATAAGAGCTTTGTGCACCTGGATTGTACAATATTAGCAAATTGTTTATAAATTCTTCAAGCTCTGTCAAGTTGGTTGTTGATAATTGTTAAACAGCCATTTTCAAGTCTTGCCATTAGATTTTCAAGTTGATTTAAGTCAAAACTGTAACTAGGCCACTCAGGAACATTCAATGTGATCTTGGTAAGCAACTCCAGTGTATACATTTGGTTTTAGGTTATTGTCCTGCTGAAAAGAAGAATTTTCCTCCCAACACCCCTGATGAATCACAATTTAAAAAATATTATAATTCTTAAAAATATTTGCCACAAACATAACACTGTATTCAGGACATGAAGTATTTTTTTGCAGTTTTACTTTAGTGCCTTACTGCTATCAGGTTGCATGTTTTGGAATATTTTTGTTTCTGTGCTGGCTTCCTTCTTGTCACTCTGTCATTTAGGTTAGTAATTGTGGAGTAACTACAATGTTGATCCATCCTTTTCTCCTATCACAGTCATTAAACTGTAACTGTTTTAAAGTCACCATTGGCCTCATGGTGAAACCCCTGAGCGGTTTCCTTCCTCTCCGGCAACGGAGTTAGGAAGGACGCCTGTATCTTTGTAGTAACTGGGTGTATTGATACACCATCCAAAGTGTAATTAATAACTTCACCATGGCCTCCCGAGTGGTGCAGCGGTCTAAGGCACTGCATCACAGTGCTTGAGGTGTTACTACAGACCCGGGTTTGATCCCAAGCTGTGACCGGGAGTCCCATAGGGCGGCGCACCATTGGCCCAGCGTCATCTGTGTTAGGGGAGGGTTTTACTCGGCTCACATTGGTACGGCTGGGTTCCTGGTTAAGCGGGCGGGTGTTAAGAAGCGCTGTTTGGCGGGTCATGTTTCGGAGGACGCATGATTCGACCTTCACCTCTACCGAGCCCGTTGGGGAGTTGCAGCGATGAGACAAGATCGCAATTGGATATCACGAAATTGGGGAGAAAAAGGGGGTAATATACAAACCAAAAAAACATCAAAATGCTCAAATACCAATAGGTCCCCTTCTTTGCGAGGCATTAGAAAACCTCCCTGGTCTTTGGTTGAATCTGTGTTTGAAATTCACTGCTTGACTGCGGGACTTCACAGATAACTGTATGTGCGGGGTACAGATGAGGCAGTCATTCACAAATCATGTTAAACACTTATTGCACACATTTCTTTCTGCTGAACTGATTTAGGTTTGCCATAACAAAGGGGTTGAATACTTATTGACTCAAGACATTTCAGCTTTTCATTTAAAAATAATTACTAAATTTCCACTTTGACGTTATGGGGTATTGTGTTTGGGCCAGTGACACACATTCTCAATTGAATCCTTTTTAAATTCAGGCTGTAACACAACAAAATGTGGAATAAGTCAAGGGGTGTGAATACTTTCACCCTGTTCCCTATGTAGTGCACTACTTCTGATTAGGTACCATAGGGCTCTGGTCAAAAGTGATGCACTTCATAGGGAACAGGGTGGCATTTGGGATGCATCCTACGTTTAGTCATCAGACTACTCTGCTTGCAATTTTACTTTTCACACACATGCTTATCTCTCCTTTCAGATTGTTCAGATCGGGGCAAAGTTCATGCTAATTTCAGGCTTATTTGTGTCGTCAGTGTGCACCATTCTCTTTGGGTGAGTGAGATTGATAGTGTTCTGCAAGCATCTCATACTGTCTATTGTGATTTAATGGCAGGTGACTACTTAAACAAACAAGTTAGTTATCCATCAACAGATTCCAGGCAAAGTGCTCATGAAAGCACTTTTTAAAAAGTGCCCTCCTACAATTTTTACTACAAATACATATTGTAGTCTAATTATTTTCCTTTTCTTGTTTTGCAGCTTACTCGACAGAGTTCCTGACGGAGCTACTTTTATTATTCTGTGCTTTATCATAAGGTCTGTTGACGCTGTGGGCTTCAGTGCCGCAATGACCTCTTCTTTCGCAGTTTCAACAAAAGTTTTCCCAAACAATATAGCAACTGTTCTGGTGAGTTTAGTCAGCCAACCCTTGTGTAAGAGTCTGTATGTTATGTGGTGGAATTAAACACCATGTTCAAACAAAGCATTATGGTTGAGTTTAAATGTTTTGTATCCCAAGAGTTTGGCACCATTCGTCTGTCTGAAAGCATCCTTAGCAATGAGCATTGTAATTAGTTCCTCTATTTGGTCATAAAAATAATAATAATATGATGATGATTATGATTCTATTCTATTTGGAACTGGAACCCATACAAACAACATTTTAAGGCAGATCCTTCTACTTTGTAAATATAAGCCTGTGGGTACGAGGTAAAACTGAATGTGCACATTTACTTAGTTGAATATTGTGTTTGTCTTCTTAGGGTAGTCTGGAGATCTTTACAGGGCTGGGTCTTATACTGGGACCACCAATAGGTGGATGGCTGTATCAGTCGTTTGGATACAAAGTTCCTTTCATGGCTCTGGGATGCTTCCTATTTCTCATGGTCCCCTTCAACATGTACATCTTACCAAGCTTTGGTAACGGTTTATTTATGGTTTATGGACTTTTAACTAATAGTTAGCCATCTCTAATATATTTATAAATACCTTACGTCCCCCACTTTTAAAGAAAAAAGTGTTAACGTGTGTAAAGTTTTACCTAAATGTTTAAGTTATCTGAGTCGAAAGGATACGTGTTGAGACAATGTTTTCTCTTTGTCATTATGAAATGATTCCTGTGATGTTGTTATATGAATCTGCTTGTTCAGCTGCTGATCCTAGCAAGGACTCCTTCTTCAGGCTGTGCACGCGTCTGAAGATAGTCCTCATATGCATTGCCATATTCACCCTGAGTTCTGGACTCGGCTTTCTAGATGCGACCTTGTCCATATATGCCATTGATACGGTAAAGCCGAGCATACACCAGGGTTGAGGTGAATTCCATTTCAGTTTACTTCCTAAATGACTGAACTGAAATAGGATTTACCCCAACCCTGGCATACTTGAAAGCCTCATATTTGAGAATATATTTGTCACATTTCAAAATACGGCTATGTCCAGTAGGATGGACCTCGGTAACTTAATGTTTTTGTTTCTCCATGTAGTTTGACCTATCTCCAGGTTATGTGGGTCTTCTCTTGCTTGGTCTGTCGTTGCCTTACTGTCTAGCCTCACCTCTGCTTGGTATCGTCAGTGACAGGTTTCCTGTGAGTACAGTTAACCCAACACTATACCATACAACACTATAATACACTACATTTGGTTAAGGGCTTGTAAGTAAGCATTCCTGTTGTATTTAGCGCATGTGACAAATAAAATGTGATTTGATTTACAATATGCTACATTATACTATACTACATTATACTAAACACTATGCTATAAAACACTATACTACTGTATACTATACAACGCTACATTATACTATACTGCATTATACTATACACAATTACACACATTTACAACACTATACTACATTATACAACACTATGCTACACTATACCACATTATACTATACTACAGTATACTATACAACACTAAACTACACTGTAGTATACTACATTGTACAACACTATGCTACACTGTACTATTCTACATTATACTATACTACATTATACTATAAAGCACTATACTACTTTATACTATACAACATTATACTATACACCACTATGCTACATTATACTATACAACACCAAACTACACTATAGAATACTACATTGTACAACACTATGCTACACTATACTATGCTACATTATACTGTACAAATACATTATACTATGCAACATTATACTGTAAAACGCTATGCTACATTATACTGTACAACGCTATGCTATAAAACACTATTCTTAATATATTACAACACTATACTATGATACATTATAGTATACAGCACTACACTACATTCTACTATACAACACTACACTATACAACACTATGCTACATTATAGTATACAACACTATACTGCATTATAATACACTACACTATACAACACTACACTAAACGTTTACAACACTATGCTACATTATACTATATACCACTATGCGACATTATACTATACTACATTATGCTACAGTATACTATATTATACTATACTAAACTACATTATACTATACAACACTATAGTATACAGCACTATGCTACACTGTACTATACACCACTATACAACATTATACTATACAACACAATGCTACAGTATACTATACTACATTATACTATACTACATTATACTATACAGCACTGCTACATTATACTATACAGCACTGTGCTACATCTTCCTATACAACACTATGCTATAAAACACTATGCTACATTATACAACACTACACTATCCTACATTATACAACATGGTACTATACTACATTATACTATATTACACTACAACCCTACACTAAACGTTTACAACACTATGCTACATTATACTGTACAACACTATGCTACATTATACTGTACAACACTATGTTACATTATACTGTACAACACTATGCTACATTATACTGTACAACTACATTATGCTATCCTACATTATACAGTAAAACACTATGCTACATTATACTGTACAACGCTATGCTATAAAACACTATTCTTAATATATTGCAATACTATACAACACTGCTAAATTATACTATACTACATTATAGTATACATCACTACTACACTATGCTACACTGTACTATACACCACTATACTACATTATACAACACCATGCTACAGTATACTATACTAAATTACACTATACAACACCATACTACATTATACATTATAATCCAGTGACTCAGCCCCTGTAATGGGGTTAGAGGCAGAGAATCACAGTGGAGAGGGGAACCGGCCAGGCAGAGACAGCAAGGGCGGTTCGTTGCTCCAGTGCCTTTCCGTTCACCTTCACACTCCTGGGCCAGACTACACTCAATCATAGGACCTACTGAAGAGATGAGTCTTCAATAAAGACTTAAAGGTTGAGACCGAGTTTGCGTCTCTCACATGGATAGGCAGACCATTCCATAAAAATTGAGCTCTATAGGAGAAAGCCCTGCCTCCAGCTGTTTGCTTAGAAATTCTAGGGACAGTAAGGAGGCCTTCGTCTTGTGACCGTAGCGTACATGTAGGTATGTACGGCAGGACCAAATCGGAAAGATGGGTAGGAACAAGCCCATGTAATGCTTTGTAGGTTAGCAGTAAAACCTTGAAATCAGCCCTTGCCTTAACAGGAATCCAGTGTAGAGAGGCTAGCACTGGAGTAATGATACATTTTATTTGGTTCTAGTCAAGATTCTAGCAGCCGTGTTTAGCACTAACTGAAGTTTATTTAGTGCTTTGTCCGAGTAGCCGGAAAGTAGAGCATTGCAGTAGTCTAACCTAGAAGTGACAAAAGCATGGATACATTTTTCCTCATTTTTGGACAGAAAGTTTCAGATTTTTGCAATGTTACGAAGATGGAAAAAAGCTGTCCTTGAAACAGTCTTGATATGTTCGTCAAAAGAGAGATCAGGGTCCAGAGTAACGCCGAGGTCCTTCAGTTTTATTTGAGACGACTATACAACCATCAAGATTAATTGTCAGATTCAACAGAAGATCTCTTTTTTTTTCTTGGGACCTAGAACAAGCATCTCTGTTTTGTCCGAGTTTAAAAGTAGAACATTTGCCGCCATCCACTTCCTTATGTCTGAAACACAGGCTTCCAGGGAGGGCAATTTTGGGGCTTCACCATGTTTCATCGAAATGTATAGCTGTGTGTCATCCGCATAGCAGTGAAAGGTAACATTATGTTTCCGAAAGACATCACCAAGAGGTAATAAAAATGTATGTATGTATGAATGAAAACAATAGTGGTCCTAAAACGGAGCCTTGAGGAACACCGAAATGTACAGTTGATTTGTCAGAGGACAAACCATCCAGAGACAAACTGATATCTTTCCCGAAAGATAAGATCTAAACCAGGCCAGAACTTGTCCGTGTAGATATACAACATCATTTCCGGTCACAACTAGTAGACTTGTTTACGTGCTGCTGTGCGTTTTGTTGCTAACCTAACTTTGCTACCTGCCAACTTTACGTTTTTTTACTTTTTAATTACCATTTATATTTTTAGTTTTTCCATCACTCAACTTTTTCACTCCGGATGCTTTATCTGGACGTGTTTCGTCAGGACCTCCACCAGCCGACGCTAAGTAGTAACATTAACATGATGCCTTCTAATTGCAGTCGCCTTACGGCGAGGATAGCTGTACTGCAAGCCCAGCTTCAGACACAATCGTTAGGCAAGGGAAATTTAAGTGTAGGAAAGGATAAAACGGCGCCTGTGCCACCAGTAAGTACAGATAGTAGTATAAATCCCCTCGCACAGTCCCTGCAGCCAGACAATTTTCTCATGGCTTCTGGAGGGAAATGCTGTAGGAATGCTCAACCGGTGTCGCTCATTCAGCCGACAAACTTTCAACCGGTTCTCCTCATTTAAGCAGCGAGTCAGAGGCCAAGCCTTCTCTGGTCTCTACTCCTCCCGTTACGGGGTCTGAGATGCCGAAGCCTCCCACCATTAGCTCTGACAAGTTGAAAACTCTAGTCATTGGCGACTCCATTACCCGCAGTATTAGACTTAAAACAAATCATCCAGCGATCATACACTGTTTACCAGGGGGCAGGGCTACCGACGTTAAGGCTAATCTGAAGATGGTGCTGGCTAAAGCTAAAACTGGCGAGGGTAGGGAGTATAGGGATATTGTTATCCACGTCGGCGCCAACGATGTTAGGATGACACAGAGGTCACCAAGCGCAACATAGCTTCAGCGTGTAAATCAGCTAGAAAGATGTCGGCATCGAGTAATTGTCTCTGGCCCCCTCCCAGTTAGGACTGATGAGCTCTACAGCAGTCTCACAACTCAAGCGCTGGTTGAAAACTGATTTCTGCCCCTCCCAAAAGATAGAATCTGTAGATAATTGGCACTCTTTCTGGGACTCACCCAAAAACAGGACCAAGACTGACCTGTTGAGGAGTGACTGACTCCATCCTAGCTGGAGGGGTGCTCTCATCTTATCTAAGAACATAGACAGGGATCTAACTCCCCTAGCTCCACAATGAGATAGGGTGCAGGCCAGGCAGCAGGCTGTTAGCCAGCCTGCCAGCATAGTGGAGTCTGCCACTAGCACAGTCAGTGAAGTCAGCTCAGCTATCCCCATTGAGACCGTTTCTGTGCCTCGACCTAGGTTGGACAAAACTAAACATGGCGGTGTTCGCCTTAGCAATCTCACTGGAATCAAGACCTCCTCCATTCCTGCCATTATTGAAAGAGATTGTGATACCTCACATCTCAAAATAGGGCTACTTAATGTTAGATCCCTCACTTCCAAGGCAGTTATAGTCAATGAACTAATCACTGATCATAATCTTGATGTGATTGGCCTGACTGAAACATGGCTTAAGCCTGATGAATTTAATGTGTTAAATGAGGCCTCTCCTCCTGGTTACACTAGTGACCATATCCCCCGCGCATCCCGCAAAGGCGGAGGTGTTGCTAACATTTACGATAGCAAATTTCAATTTACAAAAAAAAGAAACTCCATTTTTCGTCTTTTGAGCTTCTAGTCATGAAATCTATGAAATCTAATCTGCTCAGACCCCAACCAAGAATCATCAAAAGTTGTGCTATAAGTTCTCAGACAACCCAAAGATTCCTAGATGCCCTTCCAGACTCCCTCCGCCTACCCAAGGACGTCAGAGTACAAAAATCAGTTAACCACCTAACTGAGGAACTCAATTTAACCTTGCGCAATACCCTAGATGCAGTCGCACCCCTTAAAACAAAAAGCATTTGCCATAAGAAACTAGCTCCCTGGTATACAGAAAATACCCGAGCTCTGAAGCAAGCTTCCAGAAAATTGGAAACTATACTACACTATAGTATACAACACTGCACTACATCATACTAAACTACATTATACTATACTACATGATGATAAACAACATGACGCTACACTATACAACCCTGCATTATACTATACAAGACAGTGCAATACTACATTATACTATACAACCTACTATACTACGCCACACTAATATACAAAACTATGCTACATTATACTATACAACACTATGCAACACTATGTTTCACTATAAAACACTATACTATACAACACTACAATATACAAGACTGTGCTATAGTATACACCACTATACAGCATACTATGCACCACACTCTGCTATACTAAAACAACATTATAATATGAAACACTATACAACACTATAATATCCAACACTACACAACAATATACACTACTATACACCCCAATACTATACTACATTATACTATACAACACTATACTACACAAAATTATACTATACAACACTGCAATATACACCATTACACTATACTATGCAACACTATACTACAATATAGTATACTGCATTATACTATGCAACACTACATTATTCTATACAACACTATACTATGCAACACTATACTACACTACAGTATACAACACTATACTACATTATACTAAACTACATTATTCAACACTATGCTATAATATTATACTATACAGCACTATACACATTATACTATACAACACTATACTACATGATGCTACATTATACTATACAGCGCTACATTATACTATACAGCGCAACATACTGTACAGCACTACGTTATACTATACAACACTAAACTATACTATAGTATGCAACACTATACTACATTATATTATACTATACTACATTGTACTATACAACATTATACTATGGAACACTAGACTACACTATAGTATACAACACTGCACTACATTATACAACACTATGCTATAATATTATACATTACACTACACAATACCGCACTATACTACATTATACTATACAACACTGCACTACATCATACTAAACTACATTATACAACACTGCTATAATATTATACATTACACTATACTACATTATACTCTACAGCACATTATACTATAAAGCACTATACTACATTATACTCTACAGCATTATACTATACAGCGCTACATTATACTATACAACACTATACACTAGTATACAACACCATACTACATTATAGCATACTACATTATACTATACAACTGCACTATACAACACTATACTACATTATACTAAACTACATTATTCAACACTATGCTATAATATTATACATTACACTATACTACATTATACTATACACCATTATACTATACAACACTATACTACATGATAATATACAACATGATGCTACATTATACTATACAGCGCTACATTATACTATACAGCGCTACATTATACTGTACAGCACTACGTTATACTATACAACACTATACTATACGATAGTATGGAACACTATACTACATTATACTATACTACATTATACTATGGAACACTAGACTACACTATAGTATACAACACTATACTACATTATACTATACAACACTGCACTACATTATACAACACTATGCTATAATATTATACATTACACTACACAATACCGCACTATACTACATTATACTATACAGCACTATACTATACAGCGCTACATTATACTATACAACACTATAGTATACAACACCATACTACATTATAGCATACTACATTATACTATACAACTGCACTATACACCATTATACTATACAACACTATACTACATTATACTATGCAATACAACACTATACTACATTATACTATACAGCACTTTACTACATTATACAACACTATGCTACACTATACTATACAGCACTATACTACATTATACTATACTACACTATAGTATACTACATTGTATAACACTATACTATACTACAGTGTACTATACAGCACTATACTACATTATACTATTCTGTGCTATACTACATTATACACCACTATACAAGACTGTGCTATACTACATTATACAAGACTGTGCTATACTACATTATACACCACTATACAAGACTGTGCTATACTGCATTATACAAGACTGTGCTATACTACATTATGCACCACTATACAAGACTGCTGTACTACATTATAATATACTACATTATACAACACTATGCTACACTATACTACATTATACTATACAGCACTACACTACATTATACTATACAGCACTATACTACATTATACTATACAGCACTATACTACATGATGATAAACAACATGATGCTACACTATACTGTACAACCCTGCATTGTACTATACAGCCCTGCATTATACTATACAAGACTGATATACTACATTATACTATACAAGACTGTACTATACTACATTATACTATACTAAACCACACTAATATACCACACTATGCTACATTTTTATATATACAACACTACGCTACACTATAAAACACTACACACCACTATACTATAAAATACTACATAACACTATACAACACTATACTATACAACACTACAATATACACGACTGTGCTATACTATACACCACTATACAACATACTATGCACCACACTCTGGTATACTACACAATACTATAATATGGAACACTATACAACACTATAATATACAACACTACACAACAATATACACTACTATACACCCCAATACTATACTACATTATAATATACTACACTATAGTATACACAATTACTGCAATATACACCACTATACAACGCTGTACTACATTATACTATACTATACTGCATTAAACTATACAACACTATACATTTACAACACTATACTACTATACACCCCAATACTATACTTAAGTAATAATGCCCGAGAAGCCGGTGTTTTGGAAGATATATTGGCACAGGTGTTGTTTGGCCCAAGAAGTCCAGTGCTGGGAACCCGTGCCAATATATCCTCCAAACACCGACTTCAATGGCATTATCACTTTTATTTAACTGGTTACCAGCATATTTAAATAATGATTGTATCATCATTCATACTATTTCATCCTTCCACAAGATATAGTCCCGACACAAATGTAGGGTTGCTACCCAAGCCGGCTGGTCGTTCGTTCTATCGGTTCGGTTGCCAGAGACCCGACCCAGTCTTTCAGTATTTTGTTCTGTATCTATGGACGCAACCCAGTCGTTCATTCGAAATGTTCCATTGCCATACTGGCTGGAAACGTTCTTATCCCTTGCTTGCTAGCTAGCCAACTACGGCTAACTTAGTCACGTCAAACACTGCAGTCAGAATAACAGCAAAGTAGCTGCATTTGCGTTTGTTTAAGCTGTTTTCTAGTGACATTTATTTGGATACATCATAACAATGAGCTAATGAGGCGCGATTTCACCAGGCATAGAAAATCTGCACACTTGTCAGGAAACTGATGTTCAGAGGAGCTAGCCAACAACACAGCTAACACAATCACTTCAAACTGAAGATAGAAAGACTGCAAACTAGCTGCACTTCGTTTGTTTTGACCTTTTTCTTTCAATTGACATTTCTTTGTTTATATCCATAAAAATGAGGCCAGCTGATTCATGATTTCGACTGGCTGAGAAACGCTGCCTGCCCGTCTCGTCCCGACACGTTCATTACTATGGTACAGCTGGATATCAAATTTGAATATTGAAACAATGTTGGAGAGACCGACAGCAAGGTTTATACAAATCTCCACTCTTCAAAACTAAATGTTAGTCTAAAAGAAATGTGAGCTAATGTGTAGATGCTTTTTATAGTGGAGATCAAGTTTATAAATTGCCTGGCTGGGCTGATGAAACAGTGGATTGCACAGTCAGATGGAACAGAGTGAATAGGCATTTTAACATTATAGACATAACATAATAGATTTAGCCGGTGGTAACTTGTGGAATAGACACCGGCTGGAATGTGGTTTTAACCTATCAGCATTCAGGATTAGACCCACCCGTTGTATAGTATACTATATTCAACACCAACCAATACCAGTGGTGTATTGTAGTCACAACTTCTCTTTATACAATAATGTGATTTTTACCTTCTGGTTGTGTTTGCAGTCCACGAGGCCGTGGTTCATGGTGCTAGGAGGCTTGTTTACAGCAACTGGCTTCTGGTTCTTAGGTCCTGTCCCTATTCTGCAGATAAAGAGGTCAGTATCTGTTATTATCAGTGTGAAATGTACCACTTGTCCTGCTATTACTACTAACAAGAAGCCAATATGATACAAGAATTATTCTTTTTTTTGTCTCTAGTCAGCTGTGGCTGGTGGTCTTCATGCTGGGTATCATAGGATTCTCTCTTAGCATGAGTGCCATCCCTACCTTCCCTGAAATACTCGACTGTGCATAGTGAGTTGACCATTTACATACACCATGGCACTTGCGCACATATACAAATGTACTCTGTTTATAATGTCAATTTTCACTTAGAAAAACAGGTATTATCATCATGCACGAGGTACAGAATCCAAAATAATATTGATAATTTTCCAATGGCAGTGAAAATGGATTTGAGGAGGGGCTGAGCACTCTTGGACTGGTGGCAGGATTGTTTGGAGCAGTGTGGTCCTTTGGGTGTGTACTTGCAGTCTTTGTTATATTAAGTCTTTGAGGCACAATTTGAGAGTTGGTGTTCGGAGATTGTTTAGAATTATAAAGGTGTGTTTTATTTGTTCAGGATGTTTTGTGGTCCAACACTCGGCGGCTTCATCACACAACAGCTGAGCTTTGAGTGGGCTGCTTCTGTTCAAGGAGGCCAGGCCTTTCTAGCCGTATGTATTATAATAATGTATTTTACCTAGCTCTACAACGAGAATCTCAGACACTTTTTAAAAAAACTAATAAAGAAAACAGACATATGGGTTCTGGCAGTTCTTGGACCATGGTCTCCCACAGCTTCAGATGAATGGGTGAGGCAGTTCAGAAGGGCAGATTGGACATTTATGAATCCTATTAGGCACACTTCAATACTGTCAGTCCTGCCTCGACTCTCCTGACCCCTAGAAACGGGTAACTCAAATGTCTGTGCTAAATTGCTCACTTGGACATCAACACATTATTTCTGCTAGTTAGGAAGATTAATTGAGGTCACATGGATAAAAAAAAAAAAAAATGTATGTGCTGTCTGAATATGACTAATGTTTCCTCTTCTCCTCAGGCTTTTTTTCTTGGTGTATATTTTCTCTGTCAAAGAACACGACAAGAAAGGTAATGATTCCATAATAGATTTTGTTTATTTACATAAACAAGTAAAACATTTGTTGAAAGCCATTTGAAAAGAGTAACGGGTTCGAAGAAATTGGTATTTGTGCCTGAATTTGCTTTTATTTGTTGGGATCTAAAGGCCGCCTCAAATCCAGACGAAAAGACCTTCCGATGAAGCTACCCATCTTCTGACCTGAACAACGATCATCTACCAGGAACAATAATTTATATTTTCTGCTGTGAGAAACTGGTCAAATTTAGATCCTACACCTGTATATGTACATAGGTGCTAAACGTGGAATGTAACTTGTATTAAAAAATACAACTAAGAGGATGATACTACACAAGTTATCATTTGTTGTCATAGCATTAGCAATCATAACAGAAGCGGTTCAGTTTGCATTATGCCAATACCAAATAATACCGGTGTATATATTTACTTGAACTGTCAAGGACCTCAACAAGCTGTGGTAAAGCTTTGGAACTTTTTGAATGAGCTTTTAACAAATGATTTTAAAACACCATGTACTTTGGAACAGGTGAATGTTTAACAAAATGTTTACTTAACGATAATCAAAGGGCATTTATACATATCAGTTGGCTGTTTAAATATGCACCCATTGAAATCCAGTACTATGTAAATGCCTCTCATTCTCCAATCTTCACAGCACCTAACATGGGTTATGTCTGAACAGTTAACCTCCTTTTATGGCGATGTAGATTGACCAATAACCATATCCGTGACGGCAATAAAAAAATATATATTTTCAAATGGACCGACCAATCAAGCAAGTATTGCATGTCCATTTATTAAGTGATATATAATGCAGTTCATTCAAGTACACTACAATATTTGAAAATATGTAACTAATGTAAGCCTAGTCCTTTGTTAGTCTTACTTCTCATTTGTAGTTACATGCCAACTATTTCCAAACACCATTGCTTTCGGAAGAGAATGTTTCACAAAATAATTTTTACTTGACAACTCAAAGGGCATACAGTGTCAGTTATGTAAATATGTACCGATTTGAAATGCAGTACTATGTAAATGCCTCATTCTCCAATCTCTACGACATGGATTATGTCTGAACAGTGGGGTCAGAACACCATATATGGAGTGATTTCAGTGCCAACATAAATTCTATAGTTTTGAATACATTTTTTTGAATTTGTACTGCACAAATGTAATCATTCATAAAGGGCCTGATTTAGGATATTACGCCTTTCAAATGCACTTCTCAGTAGTTGATATTCAGGCTTACTTCATGAAGATGGTAAAAGGCTTTGCAGGAGTGGTTCCCTTGAGTGTGCTGAATAAATGTAATTCAACCGCTGAAAACCTTCCCACTTGCTGGCCAACAGATTTTTGGTGGAATTTACATTCAATAGGGGTTTCAGTACATTTATCTTAAGCCTTCCGTTTAAATACGGTGAACCTTTTTAATTAGACTATAGAATACATGGATCAATGAAAGAATGCCATCTACAGTGCATTCAGACCCCTTCAATTCCAAGTTTTACATTACAGCCTTATTCTAAAATTGATTAAATTGTTTTTTCTCCCTCATCTATACCCCATAATGACAAAGCAAAAGCAGTTTATACATTTTTGCAAAAAAACATAACGTTTACATAAGCATTCAGAAGCTTTACTCAGTACTTTGTTGAAGAACCTTTGGCAGCAATTACAGCTTTGAGTCTTCTTGGGTATGATGCTACAAGCTTGGAACAACACCTGTATTTGGGGAGTTTCTCCCATTCTTCTCTGCAGATCCTCTCAAGCTCTGTCAGGTTGGATGTGGAGCGTCGCTGCACAGCTATTTTCAGGTCTCTGTTTGATCTGGTTCAAGTCCGGGCTCTGGCTGGGCCACTCAAAGACATTCAGAGACTTGTCCCGAAGCCACTCCTGCGTTATCTAGGCTGTGTGCTTAGGGTCATTGTCCTATCGGAAGGTGAACCTTCACCCCAGTCTGAGGTCCTGAGGGGTCTGGAGCAGGTTTTCATCAAGGATCTCTCTGTACTTTGCTCCGTTCATCTTTCCCTCAATCCTGACTAGTCTAACAGTCCCTGCTGCTGAAAAACATCCCCACAGCATGATGCTGCCACCACCATGCTTCACCGTAGGGATGGTGCCAGGTTTCCTCCAGGCATGATGCTTGACATTCAGGGCAAAGGGTTCAATCTTGGTTTCATCAGACCAGAGAATCTTGATTCTCATGGTCTGAGTCCTTTAGGTGCCTTTTGGCAAACTCCTAGCGGGCTGTCATGCTTTTTACTGAGATGCTGCTTCCGTCTGGCCACTTTACCATAAAGGCCTGATTGGTGGAGTAATGTAGAGATGGTTGTCCTTCTGGAAGGTTCTCTCATCTCCACAGAGGAACTCTGGAGCTATGTCAGAGTGACAAAACAGATTTTTGGTCACCTCCCTGACAAGGCCCTTTTTCCCCGATTGCTCAGTTTGGCCGGGTCGGCCAGCGTCTTGGTGGTTCCAAACTTCTTCTATTTAACAATGGAGGCCACTGTGTTCTTGGGGACCTTCAATGCTGCATAATTTTGTTTGTACCTGTCCCCAGATCTGTGCCTCTACACAATCCTGTCTTGGAGCTCTACGGACAATTCCTTCGACCTCATGGCTTGGTCTTTGCTCTGACATGCACTGTCAATTGTGGGACCTTTTATATAAACAGGTGTGTGCCTTTCCAAATCATGTCCAATCAATTGAATTTACCACAGGTGTAGTCCAAGTTGTAGAAACATCTCAAGGATGATCAATGGAAACAGGATGCACCCGAGCTCAATTTCGAGTCTCATAGCAAAGGTCTGAATACCTAATACATTGGTAAAATAAAAAAAATAAACTGTTTTCGCTTTGTTGTTATGGGGTACTGGGTGTAGATGTGGAAAGAAATGTATTATCAATTTTAGAATAAGACGGTAACGTAACAATATGTGGAAAAATTCAAGGGGTCTGAATAATTCCAGAAAGCACTGTATGCATCTTCCTCTCTGTTTCAGTGCCAACTGGTAGATAAAAAAATACTCTGATCTTGTAGCTTATTTAGGAAAATGTTAGGGTTAGGAAAGTATGCATGAATCATAAAAAAAGTAACTGGTTTGGAGAGCCTTTATGCACGAAATATATTGATGAATAAAAAATTGTGGTTTGATTCAAGCCATATAAAATAACATGAGCTGGCGCACACCCAGAACAAAGTTTGTGTGGAGGTGCTGACTAACGGCGAATAAACTATACACTATCAAAGTAAAGTCGCACACTACATATATATATATATATATATATATATATATATACTCTCCCAACAATTTAATGGGTATTTACCAACGTTTCGGCATCACTGTGCCTTCCTCAGGGTAATGTCATAAATATTTGAACCAGGTTATATAGACAAATTAGTGTAATCAATGACTGTGGTGAGGGGTGTGTCGTATTGATAAAGTTAATTAGTGACACTGTTAAAAAAGATTATATAGTATATGGCATATTAAATATATTATTCTATTGTTATCATATAGAAACATAATGGAATATTGTACATCATATTGGCATTAACATACATTGTTTCATTCAATTTCACAATTTTGTATTCCATTTTTGTTACATATAATAATGGTTCAACCTTGATGTATAACGAACATCATCAACAGGGGGAACATATTGGATATATACTTAATAATCTGTAAAAATATATTTTTTAAATGTGTAAGACTTGTTCATGATGGAAAAAAATGTCATAAGGGCCTGAGATCAAAATCAATATCAGACCATTAGGGGTCAGTGTTTTTAGATAGAATATCCAGTAGGCCTCTCTGTAGTAGTAAGATCTCAATGTTACCTCCTCTTCTCGGTAGAGCAACATGCTCAATGCCTGTGTATCTCAGGGAGGAGACAGGATGGTTAGCCTCAACAAAGTGAGCTGCTACTGGATAGTCAATGTTCTTACACCTGATTGAGCTGCAGTGTTCAGCTATGCGCTGCTTTAATTGTCTCTTCGTTTGTCCTACATAGGCTTTGCCACATGAACTGGTGATGAGATAGATTACTGCCTTGGTCTTACATGAGATGATACCCCTCACAGGGATCTTTCGACCTGTATGTGGGTGTGTAAAGAAGGATGTTTTTTTGGTGCTATTACACTGTGCGCATGAGCCACATTTGTAGTTTCCATTTGGGATAGGTGTCAAGAGTGTCTGAGTAGGCTCAGGGGGAATGTCAGATCTCACCAAACTATCTCCAATATTGCGACCACGCTTATAGACCACCATTGGGGGTTCCTTGAAGAGGTGTGCAATTTTTTTGTCTGATTGCAGAATATGCCAGTGTTTTTTCAGGATTGCTTTCATTTTCTCCGAACCTTTGGTGTACTTAGTACAAAAGACAGTTGCGTTGTTTTTCTTCTTTGGTTGATTTTTTAGTAATTCCTCTCTTGGTTTTTGAGATATTTTCATCATTGCCGCATCAAGAGTTTTGTCCTTGTAGCCTCTCATTTTGAATTTCTCTGTAATTTTTTTAGCATTGCTGTCAAAATCTGACTGGTGGCCACAGATTCGTTTAACTCTGCATAACTGGCTATATGGCAGACCATTCTAGAGGGGAAGGGGATGCATACTATCCGCACATAGCAAGGTATTGCGATCTGTGGGCTTTGTGTATAAGTCTGTGTGTAATGCATCATTCTCTTTAATAATCCATAAGTCCAGGTAGTTTATTGTTCTCTCATCAGTCTGCATGGTGAATTTGAGGTATTCAGAGCTCTCATTTAGTAGAATTTGGAATTCATTAAGTTCCTGCTGACTTCCTTCCCAGAGCACAAAGACATCATCTATGTATCTCTTCCATAGGAGTATTTTTTTTAAGTAAGGGGTGTGTGTCTGTTTTTAAAAGGTATGTTTCCTCAAATTGTCCCACATACAGGTTAGCATAGTTGGGGGAAAAAGGGGAGCCCATGGCTACACCCCGAATTTGAAGGAAAAAGTCTACCTCAAAGACAAAATAGTTATGGGATAATAACAGTTCAGTAAGTAGTAAGATGCAATCATTGGATGGAGCAAGGGTAGAGTCTCTCTGCTGAAGGAAGTGTTGCAGTGCCTGCAAGCCTCCAGTGTGTGGGATGTTAGTGTACAAGCTCTCCACATCAAAAGTGGCCAGCAGGGTGCCCTCTGGTATCCTTCCTAAGCCCTCTGTCAATGAGATCATGTGACTAGTGTCTTTGACATAAGATGGGAGATTCTCAACCATCGGTTTAATGGGGTAATCCACAAATTTAGAAATGTTGGATGTCAGTCGATTTCTGCTACAATGGGTCTACCTGGAGGAGGAGATACTTGTTTGTGTAATTTCGCGACTGTATAGAAAGTTGGTATCTTGGGGAATTTCACACATAGAAATTCAACTTCTTGTTTAGTGATTTGTCCTGATTCCAAACAGCTTTCCACTGTGGCTGAAATATTATGCTGGAATTCCAGGGTAGGATCACAATTCAGTTTGCGATAGAAGTCACCTTTAGATAGTTGTCGGCGACATTCATTCACATAGTCGCATTTGTGTTGTATACAAATTCCTCCTCCTTTGTCACATTTTTTTTATGATAATCTCAGGATCTGGCTTTAAGTCCTTAAGAGCCATTCTCTCGTCTCTACTCAGGTTATCATAGGATTTGTGTTTCTGTTTGTCTTTCAGTAAGTCACCTACATAATTTTCAACAATCCTACAGAAGGTTTCTATGGAGGCATTACGTTTGGGAGGAGGTACAAATGAACTTTTTGCTCTAAATGTAGTTCTCTCAGAGTTCTCAGGTACCTCAGTTGGATTAATAGCTACATCTCCTCCTTGACTCATGGTAGGACAGGTAAGTCTATTGATTGGCGTGGTAGACCTATGTATATATCTCACTGAGGATGACATTTCAAGTGGAGTCATGTAAGTATCACTCTTATCAAAAAACTCACGCAATCTCAGATTACGAAAAAAATTAAATAGATCTGTTTGGACATCAAAGTCATTAATGTATGCAGTGGGTACAAATGTTAACCCCTTATTGAGAACACTGAGGTAAGCGGATGTCAGGGTCTTGCTTGATAAATTGAAGACATTTAGCTCCTGTTGGACTGTGGGCTCGTCCTGGGTCTCAATTGATGTGTGTCGCGGGGTGGTAGTTGATTTCTTCTTCCCCCGACGTATGTGCCGAACCCTCTTACGTGCTGGTGGTGTTGGCCTCGACGTTGTCCCTGGTGTCCCCACCCTCTGTTGTAGAAAAAACGCTCACCGTTGGTAGAGGAGCCAGAGTTAGCGCTGTCTGCGGATAGTTGGTCTGACAGAGGCACTCGGCGTCTGTCATCGGCTTGTTTCCTCCGGTTCCTTGGTTTCTTGTGATTAGAGTCTCGCCAAATATATATTAGTCCGTTGTTCTTATCTTCCAAATCGCGTTTATACTTCTTGATTATACATTGATTCAAGCCATGAAATATTGGAAGGTGGAGAGAAAAGTGGAAATAGGGGTAGAACAATAGATAAATCTATCCTAATTCTCACCAATCATGGAACTGTATGGCAATGTTCCAGTCGTTAGTCAGGCTCCAGGTTTAACCTGCTATGTGTGGTCTGAGTTCCATAAGGATTCTAATGGGCTGCATGTGCTAAATTACTACACAACGTTAGCCTAATATAATCCACTAATGCTAGCAACCCTCAGGAACAACTACACTTACATGACAGAGCAAAGAAAGGTAAATGGAATGATGAAAAAGGTAAGCTACAAATTGAAGAAAACTAACACTAAAGTGACAGTTTTAAATATATGTGGGTCTTACTGACCGTGGCTCTTGATAGTGGCTAATATTTAACATGATACAAATTGTAAAATAAAACGTAGAAAAGCCCGGGCATAGGCTAAAATTAAAACATTCTAAAGCGCATACGTATTTCACTGTGGAAAAGGGTCCGCAATACGTCATGTCGATATGATTTTCAGTTCGCTTCCTTGTGGCTGGTTTCACATTCTTCTCAAGGGATCATAAGGAAAAATGATCCAAAACAGTTGCTATGTGTATTTACAATCCCCTTCTCCAAACAGATGACTCATTTACCTAGCTCTCATCCATTTAGAAATTACAATCAAATCAAATTTTATTTGTCACACACATGTTTAACAGATGTTATTGCGGGTGTAGTGAAATGCTTGTGTTTCTAGCACCAACAGTGCAGTAATATCTAACAATTCACAACAATACACACAACCTAAAAGTAAAATAATGGAATTAAGGAATATATAAATATTCGGATGAACAATGTCGGACTGGCACAGTAGAATAGAATACAGTCTATACATACGAGATGAGTAAAGCAAAAATATGTAAACATTATTAGTGACTAGTGTTCCATTATTGAAGTGGCCAGTGCTTTCAAGTCTATGTATATGGGGCAGCAGCATCTAAGGTGCAGGGTTACGTAACCGGGTGGAAGCCACCTAGTGATGGCTATTTAACAGTCTGATAGTCTCTCTGTCCCAGCTTTGATGCACCTGCACTGACCTCGCCTTCTGGATTATAACGGGGTGAACAGGCAGTGGCTCGGGTGGTTGTTGTCCTTAATGATCTTTTTGGCCTCTTGTGACATCGGGTGCTGTTGGTGTCCTAGTGTAGGCACCCGAGTGGCACAGCAGTCTAAGGCACTGCAGCTCAGTGCTAGAGGCGTCACTACAGACACCCTGGTTCGAATCCAGGCTGTTTCACAACCAGCTGTGATTGGGAGTCCCACAGTGCGCGCACAATTGGCCCAGCGTCGTCCGGGTTTGGCCGGTGTAGGCCGTCATTGTAAATAAGAATTTGTTCTTAACTGACTTGCTTAGTTAAATAAAGGTTACATTTTCTTTTTTTTTAAGTCCTGGAGGGCAGGTAGTTTTCCCCCGGGATGCGTTGGGCAGACTGCACCACCTTTTGGAGAGCCCTGCAGTTGTGGGCGGTGCAGTTGCCGTACCAGGCGGTGATACAGCCCGACAGGATGCTCTCAATTGTGCATCTGTAAAAGTTTGTGAGGGTTTTAGGTGCCAAGCCAAATTTCGCCAGCCTCCTGAGGTTGAATAGGCGCTGTTGTGATGTGTATGCCGAGGAACCTAAAACCTTCCACTGCTGTCCCGTCGATGTGGATGGGGCGTGCTCCCTCTGCTGTTTCCTGAAGTCCACGATCAGCTCCTTTGTTTTGTCTACATTGAGTGAGAGATTATTTTCCTGGCACCACAATCCCAGGGCCCTCACCTCCTCTCTGTAGGCTGCCTCGTCATTGTTGGTAATCAGGGCTACAACTGTTGTGTCGTCTGCAAACTTGATGATTGTGTTGGAGGCGTGCGTGGCCACGCAGTCATGGGTGAACAGGGAGTACAGGAGGGGGCTGAGCACGCACCCTTGTGGAGCCCCTGTGTTGAGGATCAGTGAAGTGGAGGTGTTGTTTCCTACCTTCACCACCTGGGGGGTGGCCCGTCTGGAACTCCAGGACCCAGTTTCACAGGGCGGGGTTCAGACCCAGGGCCCCGAGCTTAATGATGAGCTTGGAGGGTACTATGGTGTTGAATGCTCAGCTACAGTATAGTCAATGAACAGCATTCTTACATAGGTATTCCTCTTGTCCAAATGGGATAGAGCAGTGCGATGGCGATTGCATTGCCTGTGGATCTATTGGGGTGGTAAGCAAATTGAAGTGGGTCTAGGGTGTCAGGTAAGGTAGAGGTGATATGATCCTTAACTAGCCTCTCAAAGCACTTCATGATGACAGAAGTGAGTGCTATGGGGCGATACCTTTGCTTTCTTGGGTACAGGAACAATGGTGGACATCTTGAAGCAAGTGGGGACAGTAGACTGGGATAGGGAGAGATTGAATATGTCAGTAAACACTCCAGCCAGCTGGTCTGCGCATGCTCTGAGGACGCGGCTATGGATGACGTCTGGGCCGGCGGCCTTGCGAGGGTTAACACTCTTAAATATCTTACTCAGGTCGGCCACGGAGATGCGACGTGAGTAAGACATTTAAGCGTGTTAACCCTCGCAGGGCTGCCGGCCCAGACGGCATCCCTAGCCGTGCATGGAGAATGCTGTTATTTCCCAAAAATTAACAGAGATCATTTTTCCACTTTCCAGGTTCGCTTGACCTTATTCATGGTTTCCTTGTGCATAAAGGTGGTGGAATTATGAGGGAATTAAGTTAAGGCCATGCGTCCTCCTAAACACGACCCTGTCAAGCTGCACGGATTCTTGACACACTGCTCGCTTAACCCGGAAGCCAGCTGCAGTTGTACGATGTCGGAGGAAACACCGTACAACTGGAGACCGAAGTCAGCGTGCATGCGCCCGGTCCGCCACAATAAGTCGCTACAGTGCAATGGGACAAGGACATCCGCGCTTCTTAACACCCGCCTGCTTAACCCAGAACCCAGCCGCACCAATGTGTCGGAAGAAATACCGTCCAACTAGGAGTCGCTAGAGCTCGATGAGCCAAGTAAAACCCCCCGGCCAAACCCTCCCCTAACCCAGACGGCGCCCGGCCAATTGTGCGCCGCCTCATGGGTCTCCCGGTAGCGGCCGGCTGCGACAGCCTGGGATCGAACCTGGGTGTGTAGTGACGCATCTAGCGTCAAGTTTACCAAAGTTTCATATATTTAACTTCTCAGGTGCATTCAGATTCTGTTTTCAATTGCAGTGCTTTACATTCAGATTCAAAACAAAATGATGGTACTTTGCCAGGCAGGAAAGGTAGAGAAGAACAGATAGAAACAAACAGAAGCTACAGTAGAGGCACCAATGGAGCAGTTTCTGGTGGTTTTCTGAAGCTATTGTGGCATGTTCAATTTGGCTCTAGCATTTGAACCGTTTGGGCTTTAAGCTATTATGACCCCATTCCAATGAAAGCTAAGACTCATTAGAAGGGGGTGTGACAATAAAATTGTCCCCTATAAGAATACAGTTGAATAGCCCTGTGTAGCAGAGTCCAGGAGAGGCCACTACCACAGACGAGCTAAGAGGGGATTCAAGGTACAGAGGCTCAATTCAAACTTGAGTTATTGCATAAGTTCATAACAGAAATGCTCAAGAACAAGAGCCTTAAAGTATAACCTCAGTAACAAAAAGTTTGTCCTTTATTGAAACAAAAACAAAGCGGCACGCCACCTCTATTTTGGTAATACGCTGATGGATGGGCCTGGATAAATGTAAACACTCATAGACAGAGCTGATCATCCATAGACAACGTTTGCATTGTTTACAAACACTGGGGTAAAACAAGCATTTAGGTAATTTTTGGCACTTATTGATAGATGGGTAAAAATATATTCCTTTGAGCATGGTAAAGTTATTAATTACACTTTGGATGGTGTACCAATACACCCAGTCACTACAAAGAGGAAGGAAACCACTCAGGGATTTCACCATGAGGCCAATAGTGACTTTAAATCAGGTTTAAGGTTCAGTCTGCTTTCTAACAGACACTGGGAGACAAATTCATCTTTCAGCAGGACAATAACCTAAAACACAATGCCAAATATACACTGGAGTTGCTTACCAAGATGACATTGAATGTTCCTGAGTGACCTAGTTACAGTTGTCTTAAATTGGCTTGAAAATCTATGGCAAGACATTTTCCCGGTTCACCTTCAACAGGACAACGACCCTAAGCACACAGCCAAGACAACGCAGGAATGACTCCGGGACAAGTCTCTGAATGTCCTTGAGTGGCCCAGCCAGAGCCTGGACCTGAAAATAGCTGTGCAGCAACGCTCCCCATCCAACCTGACAGAGTTTGAGAGGATCTGCAGAGAAGAATGGAAGAAACTCCACAACTACAGGTGTGCCAAGCTTGTAGCATCATACCCAAGAAGACTCTAGGCTGTAATCGCTGCCAAAGGTGCTTCAACAACGTATTGAGAAAAGGGTCTGAATACTTATGTAAATGTGATATTTCAGTTAATTTTTTATAAAAAAAGCTAACATTTCTAAAAACCTGTTTTTGCTTTGTCATTATGGGGTATCGTGTGTAGATTGATGAGGGGGAAAAAAAATAGTTACATTTTAGAATGCTGTAATGTAACAATGTGCAAAGAGTCAAGGGGTCTGAATACTTTCTGAAGGCACTGTATGCAGACATTTTAAAACATTAGTGAAAAAAGCAATATGTTTAAGCTTTACAGGATAGTTTCCTTATAAACATACTTGTTATCTTCTGTTCAAAGAGGAATTTAGCGTTAAAAACTCTACATCATAGATCCATGGATCTAGGTATCAGGCTCGAAGGCGCTATTGGACTGTCCTCTCCTGGGGCTGGGGGTCAGTGGTTTGCTGTCTGCAGCCTTGGTTTTCCTCTTGGTAGATGATGATTCTGGGACATCAGGGTCAGAGGATGTGGCTGGTTGTGGGGATGACAGAGCTTTGAACTTCTTCACTAACTTTTTTTTTTCTTCTTCACTCTTTTAGATACACAGAAAACAGCCCAAAATGTTGAAAGTGATTGAACAATTACTAAAACCATTTACACTATGTATTTAACCTTAATTATCTAGAATAACGTATCTAGTAAGTACATTTTCTTCCCATTTTCTCAATATGTTGTTAGAAGATGAGTGTACACAATACATTTAAACAACAGGATGATATCAGAAGGACTGCTGCTGTGAGGAAGAGGGCTGTGAGGAAGAAGACTTACTTGGTGGCAGCAGGCTGCTCAGGGTATATGTCCAGCTCAGAAATGAACTTGAGTTCCCCAGAGACAACGGTAGCAGACACCTGTCCAGTAGAGGGACAGGAAATAAGAAGAGAGGGGACAAGGAAATTATTAGTCCAGTAATTCATATAACCTTTGTTCCCTGAAGGAGAGGAATGAGACAACACACAGAAGTGAGGACTGTATTGGTGGAGGGGGATGTCTGGGTAAAAAATAATCACCTTGCTACATCACAACCAGGAGACCCTTCAGCTACATTACACAACGATCGCTGAAACAGAATCCACTGTCTCCTTACCTTGGTAGGCATCAACCTCTCATCTGATTGGTCAGTCTGTTCAGACAGAGCAGACTGTGCCTCTAGGGCATGAGACAGCTCCTCGTTGTAATCCCCTGGGACAGAAGAGGGATATAGCTCAGACAACACATCTATACAGACTTTACTTTATAGACTGTATAGACACATGGGTTCTTTTCCATGTAGAAAAGTGGTTTAGTTAAGAGTATTAGAGCTCCGTTACCCGACATTATACATGGGGTTAGGGCTGGGTAGGGCAAGTTATGTTCATCAATAACTAGGGTACCAGCAGGGTATCACTAAATTGATCACTAACATTTTGAAGCTGAGTCATTTGCGTGTGCTCTGCTGCGCAGTACAATCATATCTGACTAAGATCAGGCCCGATTGCCAAATTTAAGGGCCGGCCCTGCACAAAACCCAAAATCTGTGTATCTAAAATTTCTGTGTACCAAAATCAGAAATAACTTACTCCATTAGTAAATCCATAGCTTCTCCTCTCTGTCACTTGCTCCCTGCACGCAGCTCGCTCTGCATGCGCTCTGCTCATGGCGGCTCTGAGTCAGAGTATCCATAGCAACAGCTCCGCTTGGGCTGTTATGATCTTAGTCAGATATGACTGTACTGCGCAGCAGAGCACACGGAAATGACTCAGCTTCAAAATGTTAATGATCAATTTAGTGATACCCTGCTGGTGTCAGAAGTGCTTCAACCTCGTCAAATATAAGACAGGATAGATTATTTCACAGAAAATTATAATGTTCCTTGAGTTTAGAGTGACGAAAAGTAGCTAACAGCCTACTGCGGTCTCATGTCTCTTCATTGACCAGAGCAGCCCAAGCGAAGCTGTTGCTATGGATACTCAGACTCGGAGCCGCCATGAGCAGAGCGCATGCAGAGCGAGCTGCGTGCAGGGAGCGAGTGACAGAGAGGAGAAGCTATGGATTTACTAATGGAGTAAATTATTTCTGATTTGGCACACAGAAATTTTAGATACACAGATTTTGGGTTTCGGGCAGGGCCAGCCCATAAATTTGGCAATCGGGCCTGGGTAGGGCCTGAACGTCGTGGGCATGGGTAGGGCTCGGGCTTAAAATTCATGTCCATGCAGGGCTCTAAAGAGTATGCCACTAGCAACACCAAGGAGGGTTTGTACATATTACTGTAGAACAGATATAACACTCTACTTACGCTCTTCCACAACATAGGTAGCTGGGAAGTATCCATGCTGTCTGTTAGCCAGCAGGCCAAACCACCTGTTGTTTTTGTAGAGCACACGGATGACGTCACCACACGGTATCGTTAACTCATCTGACCGGTGGGCACTGTAGTCATACAAAGAGACAACCTGACAGAGAGAGAACAATTTAAAAGGATTTAAGAATTATTGACCATGGTGGTAAAATAACTGATTATGTTAAATTTGTCATTTGATTTTTGGGCACAGTATGTTCTTGTAATAAAAACATCAACTTACCGTTTGCTGAACTGGTACCAAAGAATCTGCTTCTACTCTAATGCCTGTAGACAGATGATCAGATAAGCTCTGAAGGAAGAAAGGGAGCTTTTATAGACTTCAATTACATATTAATGTCATGAGAATTTTGCTATCTCAATTGTTGACATTAACTATCACTTAAATCTTGAATAATTCCCAGAGGTTGTAAGGCTCTGGTCAATAAAGAATTTAGACAAAACCCCACATCTGCAATTGGTCCAGAAGTGTTTATTCACGAGAGCGCTCCTGAGGTACAATGCACATTCGTTTATATAGTCACACACAGCGTCATAAATGTCCATACAAATAGCGTCACATATTGTCCCTCCTTGTCCCCTTCATAACACACATTTGCTAATCTTGTCCTGCAACATGTTACACAACCCGAATACAAGCCCAACTGTACTTTCCCCTCCCTGTCTGGAGAGGCCCTCTTCCTCTTATAAACTGACCCTGTCACTGGTTCCTCCTTTACACACACAAACATCCAAGCCAGCTATAAAATACTGTTATGGTAAAATTGGTTATCTAATTATTTTAGGATTATAATTCATTTAGTCATCATTAAAGATTTTAAATCATATAAAATCATCCATAACAATTAAACTTCATGCATTAGTCTCTTTCAAATAGATAAATAAATATTCAGTCCACAAGACTACAATGAAGTTACCCAATAAAATACACATGAAAGGAAGCAAAGAGAAAAGCATAAATGGCTGCCAAATATAACATTATAATAATGCCTTACTGTCTGTAGCCTTCGAGATGGAGCTCTTCCTAGATGCTCGCCCACTGGGCTGAAACCAGCTGCAAACACACAGGAGAAAGTCATGCCATATTAAATCTAAGATAAAACTCAGAGCATACATAAATCGTAGAGGTGTGAACACCTACAGCTACAGACACAGGTGAAGACAAGGAGAGGCCCATCTTGGTCTTTATGTACAGTGTACATGCTGCTCTGTAAGGTCCTTAACAGGTCTAGTGAGTCTGGAAATGTTCTGTTTTGTTCATTCTTCCCCTTGTTGTTGGAATGTCTGGCCAAAGCTCTCATTCTGCAAGAATGGGTCTTAAGCTCATTTGGTTAAACTGACCCTAATTGTTACAAATTATTGACGACACAGTAGTTCACAGAGCTGCTTAGATTCATAGACAGGTAGCAGTACAATCTGTCTCCTCCGCTTCATCTGCACTGACATGGAAACACTTGACAGTTGAAAACAATATTGTGGAAGCTATTCTTTAGGCTGGCTTCCACCTGTTCAGAACTTTCAGATCAAGGATCAGTGCAATGGAGGCCAGGAGGTGAGGAATGGACAGATCTTTTTAGAGAAAGGGCCTGTCTGGAGTCACTCACAGTTCTGGGAGGTGAGGGTTGACTGGGGGATGAACTGAGCTCCAAGGGAACCAGACAGCTGCAGTTTGGAATGTGGTGGGAGGACGGACGGAGGACGCAGGGTCGAGTTCAGGTCCATCTGGAAGAATAAAAATAAGAATAGTGAGGGAAAAAAGTATTTGATCCCCTGCTGATTTTGTACGTTTGCCCACTGACAAAGAAATGATCAGTCTATAATTTTAATGGTAGGTTTATTTGAACAGTGAGAGACAGAATAACAACAAAAAAATCGCATGTGAAAAATGTTATACATTGATTTGCATTTTAGTGAGGGAAATAAGTATTTGACCCCCTCTCAATCAGAAAGATTTCTGCCTCCCAGGTGTCTTTTATACAAGTAACGAGCTGAGATTAGGAGCACACTCTTAAAGGGAGTGCTCCTAATCTCAGTTTGTTACCTGTATAAAAGACACCTGTCCACAGAAGCAATCAATCAATCAGATTCCAAACTCTCCACCATGGCCAAGACCAAAGAGCTCTCCAAGGATGTCAGGGACAAAATTGTAGACCTACACAAGGCTGGAATGGGCTACAAGACCATTGCCAAGCAGCTTGGTGAGAAGGTGACAACAGTTGGTGGGATTATTCGCAAAAGGAAGAAACACAAAAGAACTGTCAATCTCCCTCGGCCTGGGGCTCCATGCAAGATCTCACCTCGTGGAGTTGCAATGATCATGAGAACGGTGAGGACTCAGCCCAGAACTACACGGGAGGATCTTGTCAATGATCTCAAGGCAGCTGGGACCATAATCACCAAGAAAACAATTGGTAACACACTACGCCGTGAAGGACTGAAATCCTGCAGCGCCCGCAAGGTCCCCCTGCTCAAGAAAGCACATATACATGCCCGTCTGAAGTTTGCCAATGAACATCTGAATGATTCAGAGGACATCTGGGTGAAAGTGTTGTGGTCAGATGAGACCAAAATGGAGCTCTTTGGCATCAACTCAACTCGGCGTGTTTGGAGGAGGAGGAATGCTGCCTATGACCCCAAGAACACCATCCCCACCGTCAAACATGGAGGTGGAAACATTATGCATTGGGGGTGTTTTTCTGCTAAGGGGACAGGACAACTTCACCGCATCAAAGGGATGATAGACGGGGCCATGTACCATCAAATCTTGGGTGAGAACCTCCTTCCCTCAGCCAGGGCATTGAAAATGGGTCGTGGATGGGTATTCCAGCATGACAATGACCCAAAACACACGGCCAAGGCAACAAAGGAGTGGCTCAAGAAGAAGCACATTAAGGTCCTAGAGTGGCCTAGCCAGTCTCCAGACCTTAATCCCATAGAAAATCTGTGGAGGGAGCTGAAGGTTTGAGTTGCCAAACGTCAGCCTCGAAACCTTAATGACTTGGAGAAGATCTGCAAACAGGAGTGGGACAAAATCCTTCCTGAGATGTGTGCTAACCTGGTGGCCAACTACAAGAAACGTCTGACCTCTGTGATTGTCAACAAGGGTTTTGCCACCAAGTACTAAGTCATGTTTTGCAGAGGGGTTAAATACTTATTTCCCTCATTAAAATGCAATTCCATTTATAAAATTTTTCACATGTGTTTTTCTGGATTTTTTTGTTGTTATTCTGTCTCTCACTGTTCAAATAAACCTACCATTAAAATTATAGACTGATCATTTCTTTGTCAGTGGGCAAACGTACAAAATCAGCAGGGGATCAAATACTTTTTCCCCTCACTGTAATTTATTGTCCATTTCCTTGCAACATATTTTGTAAAACATCAATGCACCACTGAACAAAATCTGTTCGGTGTAAATGTATGAAGTGTGGTGTCAACCTGCACTACATGACCAAGAGTATGTGGACACCTGCTCATCGAACATCTCATTCCAAAATCCCTAATGTACTTGTCCTCTTGCTCGGTTGTGCACCGGGGCCTCCCACTCCTCTTTCTATTCTGGTTAGAGACAGTTTGCGCTGTTCTGTGAAGGGAGTAGTACACAGCGTTGTACGAGATCTTCCGTTTCTTGGCAATTTCTCGCATGGAATAGCCTTCATTTCTCAGAACAAGAATAGATTGACGAGTTTCAGAAGAAAGGTATTTGTTTCTGGACATTTTGAGCCTGTAATCGAACCCACAAATGCTGATGCTGCAGATACTCAACTAGTCTAAAGAAGGCCAGTTTTATTGCTTCTTTAATCAGAACGACAGTTTTCAGCTGTGCTAACATAATTGCAAAAGGGTTTTCTAATGATCAATTAGCCTTTTAAAAGGATAAACTTGGATGAGCTAACACAACGTGCCATTGGAACACAGGAGTGATGGTTACTGATAATGGGCCTCTGTACATCTATGTAGATATTTCATAGAAAATCATCAGTTTCCAGCTACAAGTCATTTACAACATTAACAATGCCTACACTGTACTTCTGATCCATTTGATGCTATTTTAATGAACAAAAAATGTGCTTTTCTTTCAAAAACAAGAACATTTCAAACTTTCGAACGCTAGTGTATGGAATCATGTAGTAACCAAAAAAGTGTTAAACAAAGTTAATTTGTGGAACATCTTAATGCGTTTGAGCCAATCAGTTGTGTTGTGACAAGGTAGGGGTGGTATACAGAAGATAGCCCTATTTGGGCTTTATTTTTATTAATTATTCACTGTATATTTATTCATCGTCACATTTCTTATTTTTCTTCTCTGTGTTGTTGGAAAAGGACCCGTAAGTAAGCATTTCACTGTTAGTCTACACCTGTTGTCTACAAAGCATGTGACAAAAATATTTTATTTTATTTGCACAGTGCACAAACACCCCCTAGAGGAGGTATGTGGATATGACATCAAGCCATTATATAGTGACAACACATGCACAAATACCCTAAAATGTAAATATCCTAGGCATCAGCGTAATCAAGGTTCCACACCTCTCTTTCTCAGGCAGGGTGTATTTGAGGTGCCGTCAGAGGAGGTAGACAGCAGACTCCGGTCATCTCTGGACCAGCAGAGATCATACACAATACTGAGGTAGCCGTTGAAGGCAGCCAACACCTTTTCTGAAGAAATCTCATACACTGAGAAAAAAACAAAGGATTAGATGATGCTTCAATAATACCGCTACTACACAGAAATCTCATCATCAACCTTTCAATGGGAAAACGCACTTTGCAGCAAAACACTTGACGGATATCGCAGCAGTAACTAAGGAGGGCAGGTTTTGCAGGTGGTCAATTCGGCTTTAGATCACAAGAATAACAAGAAGTAAAATAGATTGGCACGTCTATCTAAATACAGAATACAGTAAAGAAGGGCGAGGGTTAGAGAGAGATCTAATGAGTGGTTAATGTTTTACCTATGATGGGGAAAGCATCTCTGTCAGCACACGCAGCAGCCAGCCTCCTGCCGTTGTGGGAGAAGCGCACGGTAAAACAACCAATCTGACCACCACGGAACGACAGCATGGGCTTATTGGGGATCCGGCACACCTACAACACAAATACAACTTCATCAAATAACACAACTGAAGACAATTAATGGCATTTTCTGGCAAACACAGAACCCAGCAAACACACAACCACCACAGAAAATGGTGTCCATGTTGTCTCAAAGTTGTGTTTCTCAACATACCATCACGACTTGAGAAAAACAATTGGACCAAGAACAATTGGCGCTTGTTCTTGGTGAAACAAGGGCTGCCCTAGTCAGGGTCATAAGTGTTCTGGAGGATAGTCTCATTGTCCTCTGTGTCTTTCACAAGGTCAAGGTTTTGTTTCAAAGTCTGGAGCTGAAAGATGGGAGTGGGGACGCAAAGGTGAGCACAGGATTTACGTGCATGGAAGTTAATTCACAGGTACCATGCACAAACAATATTGTAGGCTACAACATTATCCAACTTAAAGTGATTTCAGCCCCCAAGCCTTCTCGATCTGACCTATTCCAACATGCCACAATACTCTCCTGCTCTGGCTGAGCTGGACTCTTCTTCTTCTCTGAATGTAGCCAGGTCAGTGTATATCTTAAAGACCTTGTCAAATCTGTCCCTAGTCTTAGCTCGGGCTTCACTCTCTCCTGCTGGCATTCTGAAGTGGCACTCATTCTGCTTGCTAAGGGCCCAAGGGAGTTTTTCCTGAAAAATGCGAGGCAGTGGATTAATAAAATACATTCATGTGGTACTTTACTGTAATAAATTAGCTAACAGGGTACAATACAGTGTTATGGGTCTGATTGCAACCTGCCTAGCCAGTCCATCTTGACCACATAGGTTAGGCCAACTCAACTGGTGAAAGACAAACATAGATAGCTAGCTTCTTTGCAAAAAGCTGTGGCTAGCTGGCTGGCTAGTTTACCGTTAAAGTATAGCTTAGCTGACAACGTTAGCTAATCAGCTAAATTAATCTGGCTAGCTACAAGGGTCACCACAATGATGCCAAGCTTTACAGCGTCTTGCAATATTGTTTATTTAAGTGAATGGAAACGCAATCTAACATCGACAACTTGTAAAACATACAATTGACCACCACACGTGAGTCAACGACAGTGCTTGTGACCACCAACACCGGCTCCGTTGCGATGTTTTCCAAAACAACAACAGCGAGGAAAAAAATCTTGTGGATGACGTTTCAGTTACGGTCTTTGATTTGATTTCACAATTTTTTTTAAAATGTGTACATGTCACTTTTTTTTATTTTTTTAGATATGTTTCCCTGGAGATTACATTTGAAAATGTATCCAAGACATTGCACATATGTTTTTTTGTTGTTGTTGTAATATATATATTTTACAATAAACAAAAACATATATAGACAAAAACAATAGACAACCTAACATTTACATACATACATTTCAACATAAATTACACGTTTTCATCAGCCATTATTACACATATCTGAATCTACTCTGCAGAAGTCTACTTTTGAATAGCAATGAATTAATATCGAAACTTATGCATTTATCTTTTATGTATTAATAATTTTGTATTTTAAGGAATGTTGAATCATATTTCGTTGTATATACATGCTCAGAATGAAACAAAGGAACGTGCAGTCCACTGGGCGAGAACAATTATGTCACGTGGCGTCCTAAGCTCTCTATTTACTTTACAGGTAATGCCTTGGCACTGGCAGGCAGGTGCATGTCTTTCTTTGTTCCACCAGAGACACGCAAACACATGGCTTGCGAAGAAACTACCACCTGAGCACTGCTACTGGAATTCAACGAATAAGTAACATATAGCCTATATAAATTGTATATTAACAATATATATGTTTTACTATAGTGAATGAATGTTGATTTCACTTTGCTTTGGAGATGGCCACCGGAATATGTGAAAAGTGTGCACAACTGCTAAAGGACTTCGTTGCTTATGTAAAGAGATTGCCATCTGAACTTGTACAGAAGATAACGGAGTGTATAAAGAACCTGTCAAGATGTAGCTGTCTGCGGAAGAAGAGAGCAACTGTTGCATCCTATATCTCAGAGCAGCACGAGAGACAGGCTGCTCGTGCACTACTGAACCACCTGGACACAGGTATTTGTATTCCAGATGGATGTGTAGTCGTGTGCACCAGTCTAATCAAAGTTTTAACTACACTGCTCAACCCAGTATTGTCTACAGGCATTAAATTACATAGGAGCATCTGGACATCATGGGTCAGCATCACAGGAGATTGGTGGCACTTTAATTAGGGAGGATGGCTCGTGGTAATGGCTGGAGCAGAATAGGTGGAATGGTATAAAATACATCAAACACGTGATTTCCATGTGTTTGATGTCATTCCATTTGCTCCTTTCCAGACATTATTATGAGCTGTCATCCCCTTAGCCAGCTCCACCGGTCAGCATTAATTTATTACAGATCATTCAAACACACCTCAGTCAGGGTACTGTGTTTAAGTGTCATATTAAGTAGCTTATTGTGTCATGTTTATATTTGAGACAGATTGTTATTATAAAGCTCTCTATCCCATTGTAGTAGTCTACTGTTTTGTAGTGGCTGTGCAGTACAGGTCTCCCATCAGTGTATCTATTCTATTGTAGTGATATGCTTTGTGACAGTAGTGACCAGTATTATGAAAATGTCTGACCAAATGTTTTCCATGAGGGCAGGAAGATAAGAATGGATTCTCCCTGTTACATGGAGGCAGCCAATAGGTCTGTAGGCAGAAAGCTATCCTGTACAGCCTATAACTCTCTCTATGGGTAGTTGAAAATGGTGACATGATTGCCTCTCATCCTGTCTTGTTGCAGTGGATTATCCTCTACCTTTTGCTCTCCTGGAGCCATACAAAGCCCTACTGCTCTCTAATGATATGGAGGTACAGAGGATCACCACTCGGTCTCTGGTTCATCTGCTAGTGAAGAACAAAGGTATGTACACACAGACACACACACACACACATGCACTGTCTCAAGGTTTAACACTGTACTATTGTCTTCCAGTGAGTAAGGAGCAGGTGATTGAGACAGGGATGCTGATGCCCCTGCTAGAGATGCTCCAGTCTGGGGACCCCACTGTCCAGTGTAACTCCTGTCAATGTGTTGCCTCACTGGCCTCCTCAGGTTGGTGGACTTAGTGTTTACGTTTGATTTGAACTATATTGATCCCCAGAGGAAAATTAGATGTCGCTGGCTGAGACATTACAACACCACTACACAAGACGACCTACACATTACAACATTAGTGCAACAAAGTGCTGGTGCTATTGTCAATACATTTGTTGTTTACAATCGATAGTATCAGGTTTTTCTGCAAACTGATTTACTCTCAGATAAGAAGCTAAGCACAACATGTCGGGGTCGGCAGGTAGCCTAGTGGTTAGAGCGTTGGACTAGTAACAGAAAGGTTGCAAGATCGAATCCCCGAGCTGACAAGGTAAAAATCTGTCGTTCTGCCCCTGAACAAGGCAGTTAACCCACTGTTCCTAGGCCGTCATTGAAAATAAGAATTTGTTCTTAACTGACTTGCCTAGTTAAATAAAGGTAAAATAATTTTTTTTTATGATATCACTTCTGAAAGATGTACACGACTCCATTCCTGCTGGTTAATGAAAGGTGAAAGGCATGGCACATGTGGGATGTCATGTTCCATGTATTCTAACCAACCTTCCATTCTAACTCAACATGACTCTGTTGTCTAATCTGTGTTTTTTGTTGTTGTTATTGCCTCACATTTATTTAGACTCAAACCGGGAAGCTATCGTGTCAGCTGAAGGGGTGATTCCACTACTGGTTTTAGCCAAGTCTTACGATCCCCAAGTCCAACAGAATGCAGTCTGGGCCCTTTTAAACCTCACACAGTCTGGTAGGTCTGCACAGAACTATGTCCACCAATACATAATGTACACCATGTACTATGCACACATCTCAGGTTGCTGCCACATTCTGGGTTGTTGCTGTATTGATATGACCACCGTGGGTGGAGTTCAAATGACACATTAATTGGCTGTGATCTAATTGTTTGCTGACATTTCAAAACAAGTGACGCGTGTCACTGTTAACCATAGAGATCAATCAAGAACACATAGATGGATGGATTTATTCATGTGGTCCCAACATAACCCTCATAACTAATTCCTAGACATACTGTACATCTTCATATCTGACCATTATTTTGTCTGCCTTCTTTTACCTTTCCATTAATCTTGCATTACATTAGCCTTCATTGCTGCTCTTCTTTCTAGAGAGGACGATGGGAGTGTTATGTCAAGAAGGAGCCATTCCTGTACTGGCACTTCTGTTGCAGTCCTCCAACTATGAGGTCCAGGTAAAACATCCACTGTCACTGTCTCCTGCCCTCAAACCAAATATTGCTGTTTTAAAACCACATCCAAGTATCTATGTGCTGCAGTTATTTTGTGGTTATTTGTTTAAAACAATAGTACGGTTATAGCATGATGACCAAGCGTGTGCTTATTTTGTCCTAGTGGTCTTCAGCCTGAACTTCTATTGTGCTCTGAACTGAACTGATATTCTGTCTGTATTTTAGTTCTATAGCTGCTCTGCCCTGAGCAATATAGCCACTGTCCCGGACCATCATCCCAAAATGTTGGGCATGGGAGAATGTTTTTTGTTGAAGTCTCTGCTGACACTCATGTCCTCATCAGTGCAGAAGGTAATGGTTGGTCTTAAAGGGATACTTCGAGATTTTGGCAATCAGGCCCTGTATCTACTTACACAGAGTCAGATGAACTCATGGATACCATTTTTATGTCTCTGTGACCAGTATGAAGGAAGTTAGAGGTCGTTTCATGGGCCAATGCTAACTGGAGTTAACTAAATGCCTGGAAGTCTATGAATATCTAGTAGTATGTCCAACAGATGTTACACTTTCACACTGAAATGTATTCTGTCATGAAATGTTTTCTTACTCAACCTCAGCCCAAATGTTTGTATTTTATTTCCAGAATGCATCCCAAGCTTGCAGATGCCTCCAAATCCTTTCAGGGAATGGTAATTCTAACGTATAACCACAGAACACACTCTGTTAATGTTTTAGGCACATTCAACACAGATTGTACAGAGCCTTGTGGATTGGATGCAGTGTTGTGCTTTGTTTTGTAGTTGTGACCCAGGAGCAGCTGATGTACCTGAACTGTGTGTTGCCTCTGAAGGCCCTGCTGTGCTCCGCTACTCCCACTCTGACTGAGCCTGCTATAGCACTACTGTCTGAGCTAGCCACACATCAACCCAATAGAGTGAGATTTTTTTAACTAGATGTTGATGGGCGTAGCTGTAGCTTCAAGGTTAGAGAGGTGGGCTAGTATCTGGAGGGTTGTTGGTTTGAATCCCAGGTTTGACATATCTGACAGGATTCTATCTATTATATAGTGATGATGATGGTGGTGATTACAATCAATGTTATTTGTACCAGTGTTAGCAATCAGTATTCATTGTGTTTCCCTCTAGGAGGGCCTGGTGAATGAGGGCCTGATACAGGTGATAGGGCAGCTGCTCCTCTGTTACAGATCCAGCTCCATCATCAACCACAGTGTTGTTACCATCACCAACCTCAGCAGCACCAGCGAGGGACAGAAGGTAATAACGGCTGCCATGTCGCTCACTCACTCACTCATTCACTCACTAGGATATGAGGCGCTGTTCCAGTGTCCACACTACCATATTACGTAGAATGCATGCCCATAACATTGCTTCATTCTTACTGGTCTGCTAGTATGGACATTGGAATGTAGATGTGGTTTCTGTCTATATGTTCAGTCACATGTTAACTTTTATCAAACCTAGAATGGTCCATTAAGATGAATATAGAGACACTGACCTGGTGATGTCATATGAATGCAGTGATTATTGGAAGCCATTTAAAATGCATTTTCATTCATGTGGACATGGGATGATCAATCCTTGTGTTGTCTACAGGCTGTTATGGACAGTGAGTGTGTAACGGGACTTCTCAAGGCCCTTGTGTCCAGTGTGACCAGAGAGGAGACCATTCTGTGTGTCACTTCCTGTTTACATCACCTGACAAGCTGGGGTGAGAATTCAAGCAATTCATGAAACAGTTTAATTTATGTAACCTCACCTCTATTACAACTTTTCTCTTTGCTTTTCAGACTTACTTCAGTCTCATTTGGCCACAAAAATGACTCCTGAACATGTTTCAAGTCTGGTGAAGTTCTCTGCACAAATGGACAATCTAGAGCTGTCCTATAGGTCTGCTTCCATCATCAGCAAACTAAAGATGAACGGTAATATGCATGTATTTTGTTTGTTGTCTAGTCCCTTTATTTTATCTGTGACTAGCACAATAATTGATAGTGTAATACTTGCAATAATAAATATATTTTCTCTTCAGTGCTATACTGTCTGTATCAGCAAGATTGTCCCATGAATGCTCATACAGATGAGCTTTCTGATGTACATATATTCACTGAAAACCCACACACGGTTATATTAACAGTATTGCACTTTTCATGTAGCCTACTTTTGGCCAGCTAAAAGCCGGACCACCGATCAAGCAACATTATGGACTAAACGTTCAAATCCTGTTGCTGCAGGATTATTTTGCTTTGACAATATACAATACCAGACAAAAGTTTAGACACACCTACTCATTCAAGGGTTTTTCTTTATTTTTACTATTTCCTACATTGTAGAATAATAGTGAAGACATGAAAACTATGAAATAACACATGGAATCATGTAGTAACCTACCCCCAAAAAGTGTTAAACTAATCAAAATATATTTTAAATTCTTCAAAGTAGCCACCCTTTGCCTTGATGACAGCTTTGCACACTCTCTCTCTTGCTCTTTCGCTCAGTCTCTCTTCTCTCAACCAGCTTCACCTGGAATGCTTTTCCAACAGTCTTGATGGAGTTCCCACATATGCTGAGCACTTGTTTGCTGTTTTTCCTTCACTCTGCAGTCCAACTCATCCCAAACCATCTCAATTGGGTTGAGGTCGGGTGATTGTGGAGGCCAGGTCAACTGATGCAGCACTCCATCACTCTCCTTCTTGGTCAAATAGCCCTTACACAGCCTGGAGATGTGTTGGGTCATTGTCCTGTTGAAAAAAAAAGATAGTCCCACTAAGTGCAAAGCAGATGGGATTGTGGATCGCTGCAGAATGCTGTGGTAGCCATGCTGGTTAAGTGTGCCTTGAATTCTAAATAAATCACTGACAGTGTCACCAGCAAAGCACCATCACATGTCCTCCTCCATGCTTCACGGTGGGAACCACACGTGCGGAGATCATCCGTTCACCTACTCTGTGTCTTACAAAGACATGACGGCTGGAACCAAAAACCTCAAATTTGGACTCATCAGACCGAAGGACAGATTTCCACTGGTCTAATGTCCATTGCTCATGTTTCTTGGACCAAGCAAGTCTCTTCTTATTTGCAGCAATTCGACCATGAAAGCCTGATTCACGTAGTCTCCTCTGAACAGTTGATGTTGATGTTGAGATGTGTCTGTTACTTGAACTCTGTGAAGCATTTATTTGGGTTGCAATTTCTGAGGCTGGTAACTAGAATGGACTTATCCTCTGCAGCAGAGGTAACTCTGGGTCTTTCTTTCCTGTGGTGGTCCTTATGAGAGCCAGTTTCATCATAGCGCTTGATGGTTTTTGTCACTTGAAGAAACTTTTAAAAGTTATTGAAAATGTCTGCATTGACTGACCTTCATGTCTTAAAGTAATGATGGTCTGTCATTTCTCTTTGCTTGTTTGAGCTGTTCTTGCCATAATATGGACTTGGTCTTTTACCAAATAGGGCTATCTTCTGTATACCCCCCTACCTTGTCACAACACAATAAATTGGCTCAGACGCATTAAGAAGGAAAGAAATTCCACTAATTAACCTCTTAATTGAAACGTATTCCTCATGACTACCTCATTAAGCTGGTTGAGAGAATGCCAAGTGTGTGCAAAGCTGTCATCAAGGCAAAGGGTGGCTACTTTGAAGAATCTCAAATATTAAATATATTTTGATTTGTTTAACACTTTTTTTGGGGGGGGGGGGGGGTTACTACATGATTCCATGTGTTATTTCATAGTTTTGATGTCTTCACTATTATTCTACAATGTAGAAAATAGTTTAAATAAAGAAAAACCCTTGAATGAGTAGGTGTGTCCAAACTTTTGACTGGTACTGTAGGTCAAATTAAGATCCTACATCTGTACATGCATCTTTTTCTTGTTGCTCATATATCATACAGAACATGTCATCCAACTACTGACGCCACACTACGCTGCCATCTCTGAATATCTCCTGATGTACCTCAAGAACCAGGAAGTGCGATTCCAACAGCTGAGTATTGTTACTCTATGCAACCTCAAGAAAGGTTGGTCATGTTTTTGTAACAACACTTTTACCAGTCATGCTGTCTATGCCTAAAATACCACATTTCTGTGCTTAATGTCAATAACACTACGTTCTAGTTAGTTATCCTGAGAAACATAAACTGAAGTGCATTAACATAAGGGCAGGTAAATGCAGTTCTAGTCAATGGCTTGTTGTGTTATAGTATGTAATGCTCTGCTATGCTATGTCATGTTATTCTTCAGACGGAGAGTTTTCAGTGCTGATGAGTGGTAGTGTGCTGGAGAAGCAGCTAAAAAGGGTGCATGCACAGACGGAGCAGACCAGGCAGTTACTGCAGGCGATTCAGATGCCTCCATCCTCCTGACCTGTCCACTGGCACCTCTCTGCTTCAGGACACGCACTGGCACCTCTCTGCTTCAGGACACGCACTGGCACCTCTCTGCTTCAGGACACGCACTGACACCTCTCTGCTTCAGGACACGCACTGAGATGTGGGACATGCATATCACTGTTTGAACCTGACAATGATTACTGTGTCGTGATTATGTTTGTAATGATGTTGATGAGGCGTGATTACACTGTTGTGTTCTAAGCATTTACATCCATATTGCACTTGTGAACAGTTGACAAACCATTATTTAATGCCGCGTTCAGGTGCTAGTCGGAACTAGGAAACTTACATTTCAGACTTCCTAACTGGTTGTAGTTATACATGTGCCGCATTCAACCAGTTAGCAAGTCGAACATTTCAGAGTTTCCTAGCACTTGAACGCGGCATTTATACAGCATGTTTGGAAAGTATTCAGACCCATTGACTTTCACATTTTGTTACGTTACAGCCTTATGCTAAAATTATCCTCCTCAATCTACGCACAATAGCCATAATGACAAAGCAAAAACAGTTTTTTAGACATTTTTGCAAGTGTATAAAAAAAGATCACATTTTACGTAAGTATTAAGAGCCTTTAGTATTTTGTTGAAGCACCTTTGGCAGCGATTACAGCCGCGTGTCTTCTTGGGTATGACGCTACAAGCTTGGCACACCTGTATTTGGGGAGTTTCTCCCATTCTGCTCTGCAGATCTTCTCAAGCTCTGTCAGGTTGGATGGGGGGGTGTCGCCACACAACTATTTTCAGGTCTCTCCAGAGATGTTCGATCAGGTTCAAGTCCGGGCTCTGGCTGGGCCACTCAAGGACATTCAGAGACTTGTCCCGTAGCCAATCCTGGTTGTCTTGGCTGTGTGCTTAGGGTTATTGTCCTGTTGGAAGGTGAACCTTCGCCCCAGTCTGAGGTCCTGAGTGCTCTGGAGCAGGTTTTCATCAAGGATCTCTCTGTACTTTGCTCCGTTCATATTTCCCTCGATCCTGACTAATCTCCTAGTCCCTGCCGCTGAAGAACATCCCCACAGCATGATGCTGCCATCACCATGCTTCACCATAGGGATGGTGCCAGGTTTCTTGCAGATGTGACGCTTGGCGTTCAGGCCAAAGAGTTCAATCTTGGTTTCTTCAGACCAGATGTTTCTTTTGGCAAACTCCAAGCAGGCTGTCATGTGCCTTTAACTGAGGAGTGGCCAATCTACCATAAAGGCCTAATTGGTGGAGGGCTGCAAAGATGGTTGTCCTACTGGAAGGTTCCCCCATTTTTACAGAGGAACTCCGCTCTATTAGAGTGACCATCGGGTTCTTGGTCACCTCCCTGACCACTGCCCTTCTCCCCCGATTCCTCAGTTTTGCTGGGCGGCCTGCTCTAGGAAGAATCTTGGTGGTTCAAAACTTCCATTTAAGACTGAGACCACTGTGTTCCTGGGGACCTTCAATATTGCATACATTTTTTGGTATCCTTCTCCAGATATGTGCCTCGACACAATCCTGTCTCAGATTTTTCCTTCAGTTTCATGGCTTGGTTTTTCCTTTGACATGCACTGTCAACTGTGGAACCTTATATAGACCGATGTGTGCCTTTCCAAATCATGTCCAATCAATTGGATTTACCACAGGTAGACTCCAATGAAGTTGTAGAAACATCTCAAGGATGATCAATGTAAACAGCATGCACCTGAGTTCAATTTGGAGTCTCATAGCAAAGGGTCTGAATACTTATGTTAATAAGGTATGTTTTTTTATTTGTAAAAAATGTGGAAAAATTTATACAAACCTGTTTTCGCTTTGTCATTATGGGGTATTGTGTGTAGATTGATGAGAAACAATATATAATTTAATCCATTTTAGAATAAGGCTGTAACGTAACAAAATTTGGAAAAAGTGAATACTTTCTGAATGCACTGTACATGGACAGGAGTGCAGTGTATGAAACAAGTGACAACCTACTCATACCAGATCACATAGTTTTATCAGTGCATTTCTTTATTTGTTTTTACACTTTAAAAGACAGACTTACATTTTACACTTCAGACTTTTATAATTTGTTTTCTAAAATGATCGCACAATTTCCAAGTAAGGAACTGCCAAAATACTTTGCAAGTGGTCAACCCTCAAGTGAGTATAGTACTCTAAAACTACAAACCACACAAGTTCCATAGCAGCTTTGAAAAATACTATTAGATTATAGTCAGAAAGTGGCCTTTATTTTAACTCAAAACAAAAGCTTTTGCTCTGAAACTAGCACACCACTATCCTACTAACTGGAAGGCAAAGTGCTCAAATAGCAGCATAATTAGGAAAAGCTAAAGCACATGGCTAAAAACATCAGTCATGACTGGGAGACATTCAGTGCCAATACAGTTAAAAATGTATAGACAGAATACATCTTTACATTATTAAATTGTGTATCTAACGCCAACCATATCGAACTACTCATTTAATCAGTTTAAATCTGCAGCTATGGGGCATGGACCCTCATACTAGATAAAACATTGTTCAGAGTTGTTACAATGACAAACAAGCTCCCCTGTCTAGTGTTGTAGATTGTGATGAGAAATGTGACCAAACGGGGGTGAGCTCTTTCGAGATCGGAAAGTCCTCCAGAGAAATGTTTGTTTCTCATCACATACTTTCTCTAAAAGTGCAGGGCAGGAAAAAGGCTGCAGTTATTCCTTTCTATGTTGAAAAAAGGAAAAAACACCACAGCTGTAGAAAGATTCGTGGATGGGCTGTCTCCCCTCTGATCTGTACGATACTCAGATAACTTCTAAGGAGTATGTGATAGAAATGGGTTAATAACATAAAATCAGTTGATTCACATATTTATCTTAGACTTAGAGACACATACAAAGAAATGATTGAGAGACCTTAACTATGTAATCTGCTTCCGGGTTCGAATCACACATTGAATATTGAGAGCCCATAACCTCTTATCGGTAGAAATCTTGGACTTTTGTGGGTGGGCTCATTCGTTCAAGACTCTAGTGTAATATCTACATAGCATAGAGAGTAAAGATGAGCTGATGGAGGATGTGGTGATGAGCTCTCACCTGCCCTCTGATGGGACTGGATCTCCTCCATGCCAGTCAGAGTTAGCAGGGACCTGAATGAACAAATTAATTAATACATTCATGTTCCATAAGAAAATTTACTTGGCAACATACAATACATCACTTCAGATACAATATATAATGTTATCACAGAACATACATCACAAGACATGATCAAACAGACATAAATATACTGTGTAGGGGTGGCAGGTAGCCTAGTGGTTAGAGTGTTGGGCCAGTAACCGAAAGGTTGCTGGATCGAATCCCTGAGCTGACAAGGTAAACATCTGTCGTTCTGCCACTGAACAAGGCAGTTAACCCACTGTTCCCTGGGCGCCAAAGACGTGGATGTCGATTAAGGCTGCCCTCAGCACCTCTCTGATTCAGAGGGGTTGGGTTAAATGTGGAAAACACATTTCAGTTGAAGGCATTCGGTTGTACAACTGACTAATAATGGTGACTTTGACTGTTGACGTTGAGACTGGTGTTTTGCAGGTTTGAAGTTATTTTAATGGACAAAAAAAAATAATTCTTTAAAAAACAATGAAATTTCAAAGTGACCCCAAACTTTTGAACGGTAGTGTATATACCTGCGTTCTTTGAAGGCCACGACAGGAACCATGTTGTCTTCCACGCCACTCAGACCTAGATTGGATGGCTTGGTCCCCATCCCGACCCCTAGGTTGATGACCTCTTCTAAAGTGCCGTTGACGTTCTTCACAGGCTCAGTGTTTTTTTTTGGTTGGGCTTCCTCTGGAGAGGAGTTCCTGTTTGACTTCCCATTCAGGACAGGCTTCTGAATGAAAGCAATCATGTTGATTTTTTTCAAGGCAAGGGCAAATTCTGTTTGTTTTTTAAAAGTAAAATATGGTTAACAAGGATGGTATCTGGTGCAGGAAAGTACAAGTGCTTTTTGTTTAGTTTTAAGCTAAAGCCACTACCTTTGAGATGGATTTCTGCATGAAAGCAATCACATCATGAAAGCAACTTTAGCAGTTTGGTCAAGGACAAGTTTGTTTTTAAAAACGGTGGCAATTAACCTCTTAAGCAAAAAAAGTGAACTTCGGTACTTGTGGCAGAAAACCTGAGTGCTTCAGGGCAATGTACTGTTCCTCTGAACTAGGCTGGTGTACTTACTTTTTTATCTTCAGTTGAGGTCTTCCTAGTCCTCCTCATGATCAACTCCAGTCGCTGAAAACAAAAAGAGGTCTGTGAAAAGTCTTGAAAGCTTTCATTTAAACTATCATAACACCCTTATCAAAGCTAATGTTTAATAACATAACATTTGCCCCTTATAAAAATAATGTTATTTTTTTTGTGAAACAACAATTACCTCTAACATCCATCCACTCCATGTATTGAAGTTGAGCGCCACTATATAAAGATCCTGGGTGCTCTCTTGTAGCCAATTGTACACTATCTGGATCCCCTAGATTATCCTATAAAGCATTTCAGAATGATAAGAATATGGCACATAACGACCCTGGTGTTTCTCGTAACTGCCTAGAGTTCACGTCTTCCCTCCATTGTCACCTTTTTCCTCTCCTGCCGTTGTTCCTCCTCCTTCTGGAAGTGTTTCTCTCTCTGCAGCCTCTGCTGCTCTGCCTTGTCCCTGGCCTGGGCCTCCTCCTCTCTCTGGGACAGGACACAGAGAACCAGAGCCATTACGGAACCAGATGCTGCATTATTAACAATGATATAAACTTTATATACCGTACATAAATGGACAAAGTTGGGCTTCTACTAAAATTGTATTAATAGACCACATCCCTCACCTGTTTCTGGAGGAGAGCAGCTTCCTGTGTGGCCCGCATGTCTCTCTCTTCCTCTGCATGTCTCTGCTCCTCTTCCTCCCTCCTCTCCTCTACCAGCCACTGGGCCTCAGCCTCGAGCCGTGCTCGCTCCTCTGCCCTCCTGCGCTCCAGCTCCTCTCTGCCTCTCCTGTGATGCCACATGACATGACATTACGTAACAGCACAGCACATCACCATACAAATTAATCTATCCTCTGAACATGTGAAATGCTCCCTTAGACCAGGTTTTCCCAAACTCGGTCCCAGGGTCCCCCCTGGGTGCACGTTTTGGTTTTTGCCCTAGCACTACACAACTGCTTCACGGGCAAAAACCAAAACATGCACCTGGGTGGGGCCCCAAGACCTATTTTTGGAAACCCTGCTATAGACTACCTCCGAAGGTCAGTTGTACTTTTTTGTATTCACAACCAGATTTTTGTCTTTTAGGCGTAAAGATTACTCAGGGTTGTTTTCCCTACTGGGAAGATGAATGTTGGGTCAGTAGAAGAGAGATGGGAAGATGTAAGGTGGCCCTCCGTCCGTACCTCTCTACCTCCTCCCTGCGTAGGCATTCCTCCTCCTCTCTCTCTCTCTTCAGACGGGCCTCTCTTCTATTCTCGGCTAGAAGACGTGAGGCCTCCTTTGGATCCATGGTGCCAGCAGACGGCCTGGGGCAGGAGGGGGCTCCAGAAAGGGGGGCTGAGGAGGTGGACATGTCATAAGAGTCACTCATAAGAGTCCAAATGCACATTGAACCACATTTCCTGATTGTTTTTCAATGAGTAGAACTGGACTTCCTGCATTGACTGAACTAAAATGGAATTGACCCCAACCCTACACTGTACATTACAATATCTGAAATGTATCTAGGGAATTCTAGAAATAAATAGTAGTTGATGGTGCAGTACCTTGCATTTTTAGATGCTCACTCTCACCTGTATCACCCTCAGTTCTAGGTGTGGTGACTGTCTGAGGTTCTGGTGAGCCTAGGAATGGTTGGACCTGGTCCCATGCTGCTGCTGAGATCCTGATTGGTTGTGAGTTCCCGGGAGAGAGGGTGTGATTGGGGACTGGAGCCCAAGGAGAGATGGTCTGGCTGGGCCGTGAGTTCCCAGGGGAGAGGGTTTGGTTTGAGACTGGAGGACCATCCTCCTCCGGAACAGGGTCCAGTTCCAGCCCAACCTGCTGTGATGGAGGCTGTCTGATCACAGGTTTACTGAAAAAAAGAAGAGGAGAATACTTTTGTTGAGATAAATAAGCAAACAACATCAATTTACTGGACAGGTTACACGTAGTCTACAAAATACATGTGGTTAGTTAAATTATGCACAGCAATTCTCAACAGAGTGCTCTCACTGTATGAAAAAAAAATTTGGTACATGATAAGTAGTTTGTGTGATACAACATCCAGACATAGTAGGAGACGCACAGTCACATACCGTTCTGGAGAGGGCACTGCATCTCTGCTCTGTGGGTTTGTGGATAACACTTTCACGGGGGCATTGGGTATGTGAGGATGCTGTCTATTCCTCCTGAATGTCCTCTCACTCTCCTTCTGCTGTGCTGCTTTTAACTTCATAATAAATCAACAGACATGTTACAAGATCGTCTTACTGCAGTCTGTTACCTTCATAATAAATCAACAGATCATTTTACTGCAGTCTGTTACCTTCATAATAAATCAACAGATCATTTTACTGCAGTCTGTTAGCTTCATAATAAATCAACAGATCATTTTACTGCAGTCTGTTAACTTCATAATAAATCAACAGATCATTTTACTGCAGTCTGTTAACTTCATAATAAATCAACAGATCATTTTACTGCAGTCTGTTACCTTCATAATAAATCAACAGATCATTTTACTGCAGTCTGTTAACTTCATAATAAATCAACAGATCATTTTACTGCAGTCTGTTAGCTTCATAATAAATCAACAGATCATTTTACTGCAGTGATTGAGGCTTATTATTAATAAACATGCTTCCAGAAAAGGGACATTTGTCTTTTAGCTTTCAAAAGTGTGTCTTCTGTAGATTATGACAGTTAATATAATCTACCTAACAATACAGCATATATATGATAATAACATGAGGCAGAAGGAATGGAGCCATGTTACAAGCTAATTTTATTGGGGTCATTTTGGGATGGCAGAAATACATCAAAGTGATTTAGGCTTATAAGCAATAAATGTATAGAAATGTGTGCCTCTCTGTTAGAGTTTGACAATGAATATCGTCCAATAATCGAGTATACAGTTGAAGTCGGAAGTTTACATACACCTTAGCCAAATACATTTAAACTCAGTTTTTCACAATTCCTGACATTTAATCCTAGTAAAATTTCCCTGTCTTTGGTCAGTTAGGATCACCACTTTATTTGAAGAATGTGAAATGTCAGAATATTAGCTTTTATTTCTTTCATCACATTCCCAGTGGGTCAAAAGTTTACATACACTCAATTAGTATTTGATAGTATTGCCTTTAAATTGTTTAACTTGAGTCAAACGTTTCAGGTATCTTTCCACAACCTTCCCACAATAAGTTGGGTGAATCTTGGCCCATTCCTCCTGACAGAGCTGGTGTAACTGAGTCAGGTTTGTAGGCCTCCTTGCTCGCACATGCTTTTTCAGTTCTGCCCACAAATTTTCTATAGGATTGAGGTCAGGGTTTTGTGATGGCCACTCCAATACCTTGACTTTGTTGTCCTTAAGCCATTTTGCCTCAACTTTGGAAGTATGCTTGGGGTCATTGTCCATTTGGAAGACCCATTTGCGACCAAGCTTTAACTTCCTGACTGATGTCTTGAGATGTTGCTTCAATATATCCACATAATTTTTCTTCCTCATGATGCCATCTATTTTGTGAAGTGCACCAGTCCCTCCTGCAGCAAAGCACCCCACAACATGATGCTGCCACCCTCGTGCTTCACGATTGAGATGGTGTTCTTCGGCTGGCAAGCCTCCCCCTTTTTCCTCCAAACATAACAATGGTCATTATGGCCAAACAATTCTATTTTTGTTTCATCAGACCAGTGGACATTTCTCCAAAATGTACGATCTTTGTCACCATGTGCAGTTGCAAACCGTAGTCTGGCTTTTTTATGGCAGTTTTGGAGCAGTGGCTTCTTCCTTGCTGAGCGGCCTTTCAGGTTATGTCGATATAGGACTCGTTTTACTGTGGATATAGATACTTTTGTACCTGTTTCCTCCAGCACCTTCACAAGGTCCTTTGCTGTTATTCTGGGATTGATTTGCACTTTTCGCACCAAAGTATGTTCATCTCTAGGAGACAGAACGCGTCTCCTTCCTGAGCGTTATGACGGCTGCGTGGTCCCATGGTGTTTGTACTTGCGTACTGTTGTTTGCACAGATGAACGTGGTACCTTCAGGCGTTTGGAAATTGCTCCCAAGGATGAACCAGACTTGTGGAGGTCTACACATTTTTGTCTGAGGTCTTGGCTGATTTCTTTAGATTTCCCATGATGTCAAGCAAAGAGGCACTGAGTTTGAAGGTAGGCCTTGAAATACATCCACAGGTACACCTCCAATTGACTCAAGTTATGTCAATTAGCCTATCAGAAGCTTCTAAAGCCATGACATCATTTTCTGGAATTTTCCAAGCTGTTTAAAGGCTTAGTCAACTTAGTGTATGTAAAGTTCTGACCCACTGGAATTGTGACACAATGAATTACAAGTGAAAAAATCTATCTGTAAACAATTGTTGGAAAAATTATGTCATGCACAAAGTAGATGTCCTAACCGACTTGCCAAAACTATAGTTTGTTAACAAGAAATTTGTGGAGTGGTTGAAAAACGAGTTTTAATGACTCGAAGTGTATGTAAACTTCCGACTTCAACTGTACATGACGAATGAAAAGAATATAGAGTTTATTGTCTTCCTCCAAGGAAATAATTTCCCTCAAGCGTGTGCATTACATGGAGACAAAATAACAACACCATCCCACCAACCCAGTCGACCCAGACATTTAACAGTCATAGAAATTAAACTATCTATCTCTATGTTTGCAATTACATTTCCAGCAGGTATAATCTGTGATGTTATATAACCTGTGATGTTATATAACCTGTGATGTAATATTACCTGTGATGTAATATAACTTGTGATGTAATATTACCTGTGATGTAATATAACCTGTGATATAATATTACCTGTGATGTAATATAACCTGTGATGTAATATTACTTGTGATGTAATATAACCTGTGATGTAATATTACCTGTGATATAATATTACTTGAGATGTAATATATCCTGTGATATTACTTGTGATGTAATATTACCTGTGACGTAATATTATCTGTGCCATGATGATGGATCAGTTGCTGGTACACTCTTAGAAAAAAAGGTTCTATCCAGAACCAAAAAGAGTTCTCCGGCTGTCCCCATAGGATAACTATTTTAAGAACCCTTTTCGGTTCCAGGTAGAACCCTTTCTACAGAGGGTTCTACATCGAACCCAAAAGGGTTCTGCCTGGAACCAAATAGGGTTCTCCTATGGGGACAGCTGAAGAACCCTTTTGGAACCCTTTTTTCTAAGAGTGTATGGCTGGGACTGAGGGAGGTGGCTACCTGGTAGTTTGCCCAGATGATAGACCGGTAGTCTGCCCGGAGATTTGCCTGGAAGTCTGATTGTGCCCGGTGGTGGTCAGGTGTGCCAGAGCGGTGATCTGCCTGGAGGCCTGCCTGCACCCGGTGGTGGTCAGGTGTGCCAGAGCGGTGATCTGCCTGGAGGCCTGCCTGCACCCGGTGGTGGTCAGGTGTGCCAGAGCGGGGTGGTGATTTGTGACAGTTGGTGGCAGTGGCAGGTATGGAGTGGCATGAAACTGAACGGGGACAAACATGGACAACTGAACCAGTTTGTTTCATTGTTGTGGAGCAATGGGGTGACGGTTAGCGAGTGATACAGTGAAAGAATGTAAGTGTGCCCAAAAATGGTTGAAAAAAGGAGAGTAAAGGAAGTAGAGAGTCAGTAGATAATTTGCTTGCTAATAGCGATACTGAGCTTTTCATTTTGGTGGGAAATCTGGTCATGTAAATAAATAATTAAGTAAGCATTGTCCAAATCCATACTGGAACGTAAATGCCCCTAAAATCAATTAATTTAACCAAATACACTTTATTGATGCTATGTCCTTTTTCTTGGATTGAGATCTGGTCTTTATACATGTCTATATACACTGAGTATACCAAACATTAGGAGCACCTTCCTAATATTGAGTTGCACCCCCATTTTTGTCCTCAGAACAGCCTCAGTTCATCAGGGCATGGATGCCTTATGGTGTCAAAAGCGTCCAACATGCTGGCCCATGTTGACTCCAATGCTTCCCACAGTTGTGTAAAGTTGGCTGGATGTCTTTTGGGTGGTGGACCATTCTTGATGCAGACGAGAAACTGTTGAGCGTGGAAAACCCAGCAGTGTTGCAGTTCTTGACTCAAACCGGTGCACCTGACACCTACTACCATACCCCGTTCAAAGGCGCTTACATCTTTTCTTGCCCATTCACCCTCTGAATGGCAAACATACACAATCCATGCCTCAATTGTCTTAAGGCTTAAAAATCCTTCTTTAACCTGTCTCCTCCCCTTCATCTTCACTGATTGAAGTGGATTTAACAACTGACATCAACAAGGGATCATAGCTTTCACCTGGATTCACACAGTCAGTCTATGTCATGGAAAGAGCAGGTGTTCCTAATATTTTGTACACTCAGTGTATAACTGTTATTCTACAGGCTTTTGGAAGTACCTTCCTCCTCTCTTGACTGACAACTATGACTCCTGCTCCTGGCTAGGTAGGAGCATGTTGGGGTGAGGAGGCGACAGACCAGAGCCCTCTCCCAGGCAGTCAGGGGAGAGCTGCGAGGGGCTACAGCAGAGCCAAGCACAGTGGAGAAAAGACAACTCACAGGGGCAGAAAAAAAATAGCATAGAAAATACAAGACAGAGATAGGCAATACAAGACAGAGATAGACAATACAAGACAGAGATAGGCAATACAAGACAGAGATAGGCAATACAAGACAGAGATAGGCGATACAAGACAGAGATAGACAATACAAGACAGAGATAGGCAATACAAGACAGAGATAGGCAATACAAGACAGAGATAGACAATACAAGACAGAGATAGACAATACAAGTAAGAAAGGGTAGGAAATAGGAGGAAAGTTAAGGTCAAAAGATGTTACAGGGTGAAAGAATAAGCTCGATAGCAGAAGGGTTAAGAAGATGAAACAAAGTCAAACAGACAATCAAAAGTAGTGCACTGCATAGGAAATAGGGCGCCATTTGCAACACAGCCTTTATTCATTTACCGCTCTTGTTGTTGGTCTTCCTTCCTCGAGAGCCCTGGCTCAGTCTCTGTTTGTCCCTCTGGCACTTCTCCAAGGTCTTCTTCACCACAGACTCATAGCGCTCCTTCAGACAACAACAAGCCTCAGTGTCAGTGATACAGTAATTAGTCTCTTCTCACATCCACTGTATGAGTTTGGCGAGCAAGACACGCTAATACAGTAACTTGGTCCAAGATCCACCGTACTGAGCCTTAAAACCGTTTAGCTTCAGATATGTACACAAAACGTTGAAAACAGTATGTGTTTTCTAGATTATTTCCTGAGTAATAATTGAATTTATATGGCAGTTATAGAAGTTGCTGATATGTTGTGAATCTGTGTTACAGGAAATAACTGTTTACCTATTTCTTTACCTGGTAACAACATATTTGTTTTCCTATTGGCCAATTCTTTAATTGTGTGGGGTTAGGCTTTATTGATACAGGAAGTGACAGACAGTAGTGATGGGCATTCCAAGAGCCGGCTCTTTTGGCTCCCAAAGGCTCTTTAAAAAAATATATGTTTTTTTTCAAGTCAAACAGTTTGCGATAGTTTGACTATGATTGGTGTTAAAACCATTCAATTCTAATTAAATTATTAAATGAAATCATACTCTACCTTAACCACAATGTATTTAAAAATGCATTGGTTTGTTATGAAAAAGAATGCTATTAAACATTTGCATTTAAAGTACAACTTTTTAATGTATATAAACAAAGTGCATATAAATCTAACCATTCAAAACGAATACAATCTGAACAGCATAATAGAATATTGCACCATATCAAAGAAAAATAAATAACAATGTGCAAAACTGCAGCATCCCACTTAAAACATTAAACTGGTCCATCTTTTCTCTCTCCTTTATTGCCATGTTATAACCAGCAGCACACAGCAATGCTGACCATATTTTGCTTGTATGAGAGATTTGCATTCAGAAATGCAAGCTGCATCACTTTTGAGGGGATGATGCAGTTTCTTCTCTCAGTAATTATTTGTCCCATTTCAAGAAGACCCTCTCAGAGGGAACGGATGTGGCCACTATGCAGTCTCCCTGTCATGACTTTAGTAAGCCGTGGGCAGACAGAGGCCTTGCTCTTCGACCAGCTCAGAGGATCTGCAGAGGCTCCTCCAAATAGGATCGAACCTCCATTATGGCATCTGCTGAGGGATTCCTTCGGGCTGCATCCCCAGTTGCTCTCTCGTCAAACAGCAGATGTTTGTGGCACTACTTCTAGTGCTTCTGCTCCATCTGGTCCCTCTTCTTCTTGTTGCCCTGGTGCCTGAGCCAGCTGACTGCTGGGGCTGTCCCTCCCTGCTGCTGAGGTTATTCTTTGAAGAGCCTCATCAATCGCTCTGGCATCACTGAAGGCTAACTTCTTAAACCTGGGGTCAAGTGCAGCGGTTTCTGATAGCACGTGATTATATTCCATTCTGTGGAACTTTCTGTCCATTGATGAACATAGGGTGTCCATCAACTCTGTCACATGTCCTGTGGTTACATTTGCTTCTCTCTGGCGGCTGGCTATGATTTGCTGCAGACCCTTACACAGGAGTATCATTTTTGAAGCTGTCATATAGCTGAAAAGAGAGAACAGTAACTTACTACTGATACTACATTCTCATCTACTGCTCATATACATATATAATACTGGATTAAATAATGATGTAGGAATAACTGCTTACTGTACCTCTCTCCACTGATCTCCACAGTGACCTGCTCAAAGGGTTCCAGGACTCTGCACACCTCCTCCACCACCTCCCATTCCTCTTGGGTCGGAGCATCAACAGGTGCATTGACAATGGCCAGGGTAGAGATAATGGCATCCTTTGACTCAAGAAATCGCTTCACCATATAAAATGTAGAATTCCAACTTGTAGTGCAGTCTTGTTTAGCCCTCAGCTCAGGCATCCCCATCTGACGTTGTGTAGACTTTAGTTGTTCAGCACCTACTGTGCTCCTGTGGAAGTATTCCACAGCTGCTTTCACTTTGTCCACAGTGTGCTTCATCACCTTCAGAGCATCTCTTACAATCAGGTTGATTGTGTGGGCAAGACATGGATGATGGGTCCATTAAAACATTTTCGTGGCTTTGGTTATGTTAGCTGCATTGTCGCTAACACAACAGGCCACTTTTCTGTCTACTTGCCATTCTCTGGCCACTCTCAACAGTTCCTCTGCCAAGTTCTCTGAGGTGTGTCTGTCGCTGAACTTCAAGCAGTCCAGAAGACAGCTAGACATCGAAAAATCTTCAATGAAGTGACATGTAACCGACATGTCAGAAGTGATTACCCTTGATGTCCAGCAGTCAGTGGTAATGCAAACTGCAGTAGCTTTTTGGACTCCCTCCCACACTGAAGTTTGTGTGCTCTCGTACAGTTGTGGAATAAGTGATTTTCAAAGGCTTTTCCTGTTTGGAATTGTGTACATTAGATATAGACTATTGCTATAATTTCTAAAACCTCTGTCGGTGGCAATCATTTTAGCCAATGCAATATCAATTTGGTCTTGTTTTGCTACAGACATAGATTTTGGCATAAACTGGTCCATAGAAGACTGCGTTGCTGTGGGTCGCTATCCACTCAGCCTACTTGACTGAGTGGATACGAGATGCTGACTCCACCACTATCACTAGCAGGCCCGCTAGTTTCTCGAAGCTCCGCTACAGCTAGCTTCACAGTTGGGTGCACAGTTCGCATATGCCGGTGTAGGTTGTGCGTAGAACCGGCTTTATATGAGATTTTGTTTTGTGCTCTAACATTGTCTACATTATTAAAATGCATCCAAATGCTGCTGTGCTTCCGACTCATTTTCCAGCTGTTGTTTTCACAGCTGTCCTTCCTTTCTCTCCTCGGCTGCTAAGTGTGTGACTGTGAGTGAGTTGGCTCGGCCCGCACTCATGCAGCTTTGGTTCATTGGTTGACACTGCGTGTCTGACAGACAGGAACAAAAGGTGAGGCTGTTAGTCTGAGCAGACAGAACTAATGCTTGAGCATTTAGGCCTATATTATTTTATTTATTTTTTCATTCTTTGAATTAGTTAATTCTATTCATTTAAGGTCATCCATCAACCTGTACTAACGACCCTCAACTTAAACGAGTGCATTTTATTTTCTGGAAAAAGCTGTAAAGCAACCCTGATGCCCACAATAGACACCTAATTAGAAGTAACTACTGCTCCATCTGACCCCTCAGGCACAACAACTCACTGTCTCCTCCTTCATCCTCTGCCTCCTCTTCTCCTCTACAGCAGTGCGCCTCCTCTCCTCCTTCTCTCTCTGCTCCTGCAGCCTCCTCTTCCTCTCCTCCAGGTGCTGTTCATGGAGATGCTTGGCCCGCTCTTCTCGAGCCAACCGGCTCAGCTCTCTGGACACTACATACACATTTAGTGGAGTTTAGTTTAGTTGATTTATTTAACTAAATTATCGGTCAGTGGTTCTCAACTTCCTTTGGTTACAGAGCCCTAAATCATGTTTTTTTAATCATTATGCCTATGTTCTTATGAGTCTTCCCAATTACCACCTGGGTATAGGCCAGGTACCCCCAAGGGGTACCTCAGGTTGAGGTCATCCATCATCATGGGTGGTGGCTACATACCAAGCTGTTTCTTAAGCTCCTCCCTCCGCTCAAGAGCTGTCCTTCGCTTCTCCTCCTTCTCTCTCTGCTTCTGTAGCCTCCTCTTCCTCTCCTCCAGCTGCTGCTCATAAAGACGCCTGGACCGCTCCTCTCGGGCCAACCAGCCCAGCTCTCTGGACACTGTAAACACATTGTGGGACTTACTAGCCACCAAAATACTACCAGATCTTTGTGCTGTGTAGATAACTACTAATAAACTAATTTGGCATGACAGTGACCAGGGGAGCTGGCAAGAAGACAGCACAAATAGATCTGGGACCAGGCTAGGAAAATACCTGAGAGGAATTATCTGGGACCAGGCTAGGAAAATACCTGAGAGGAATGATCTGGGACCAGGCTAGGAAAATACCTGAGAGGAATTATCTGGGACCAGGCTAGGAAAATACCTGAGAGGAATGATCTGGGACCAGGCTAGGAAAATACCTGAGAGGAATGATCTGGGACCAGGCTAGGAAAATACCTGAGAGGAATGATCTGGGACCAGGCTAGGAAAATACCTGAGAGGAATGATCTGGGACCAGGCTAGGAAAATACCTGAGAGGAATGATCTGGGATCAGGCTAGGAAAATACCTGAGAGGAATGATCTGGGACCAGTCTACACATACCAAGCTGATTCTCATGCTCCTCCCTCCGCTCCTTCGCTAGTCTCAGCCTGTCATCAACCTTCAGTGCCTGTGGCCCTGGAATATTAGAAAAGATGTGACATTCACTCTACGTCACGGTTCATAGAGTTTGGGTTGGTGACATCAGTGATCAACATCAGTAATGATGATGGGATTTAAGATGGGTTGACTGTAGCTAGCTGCTCCATAGACATAATTGTATTATTCTGTCCAGAATAACAGTAGGTTAACAACTGAGGGAAAAAATGTTACGTTTCAATAAAGAGATAAGACAATAAATAACATTGGAAAGGTTTGTATGAAGACGCAAGGACAGCTTATACTCAAACTGTTCTATAATAACAGCATGAAATTCATGTTTTGATAACAGTGGTGAGCTTCAGAGGAAGAGAACTCATGACGACTGACACAAAGAACAAGCAGTACCCCAGGCACAGAGAGAGCGAGATAGAGATAGAGAAACACTCTTAGAAAAAAAGGTGCTATCTAGAAACTAAAAGGGTTCTTCAGCTGTCCCCATAGGAGAACGCATTGAAGAACCCTTTATGGTTCCAGGTAGAACCCTTTTGGGTTCCATCTAGAATCCTTTCCATAGAGGGTTCTACATGGAACCCAAAAGGGTTCTACCTGGAACCAAAAAGGGTTCTACCTGGAACCAAAAATGGTTGTCCTATGGGGACAGCCGAAGAACCCCTATGGAACACCTTTTTTTCAACGAGTGTAGAGAGAGAGAGAGAGAGAGAGAGAGAGAGAGAGAGAGAGAGCACTGGTGTAAGACCTGCTGCGTTTACAGGACTGGTTGTGTTGTTACTGATCACAGCTGAGTTGATGGAGGCAGGGACACAGATGACTGCTCTTCTCTTCTCTGAATTTTTGGCCTTTATGTCTTCATTGCCTTTTTCTGATACCAAAGAAAGAATAAAAGAGAACATCATGTCCAGGTATCTCTGACATTCAGCTGACTCAAAATGAATTATTTAGTCAGGATCATTATGAGATGTTAATAAGACATTATAAGGTGGTCTTCCAGTTCATAACACGTTTTACATTATAACAGCAGCATTATGGTTTATACCTGCTAGCAAAGTCTGAGACACTACCTTAGAAAAAGATGTCTTAGAATCTTAGTAAAATATGTTTAATTCCAGATAGGTCATATAATTCCAGTTTCTAGAAAATGTACTGGTTGTACTTAATACAGGCCTTAAACCATGACAGGTTTTAGCTGTTAATAAAAGAGCGGCAGGTAGCCTAGCGGTTAGAGCGTTGGGCCAGTTGTGTCCTAGTTCGAATCCCTGAGCTGACAAGGTGAAAAAAATCTATGGATGTTTCCTTGAGCAAGGCCCTTAACCCTAATTGCTCCATGGTTGCTGTTTATAATGGCTGACCCTGGCCGTGACCCCATATGCAACAAAAACATTTCCATTTCACAAGTGTATAGTACACATTAGTACATGTGTGAAACAGGACAAATATAAGCACACAGCAAATGATAATTTGATTCTAATGTGCCTGTTCCTGTTGTGCCTTGCAGGGATAAACAAATGCCATCGCCTGACCTCATGGAGATGGCTTAAACAAATAAATAAAGACAGAAGAGGATAAGAACAAAGACATGCATCACAGGAGGGTGATAAATAGTGATATTTGGTACAAAGGAGTATTTAAGATAACAGACCGGTGATAAGTAGTGTTCCTTCTCAACATGTTGGTGCAAGAGACGTAGATAAGAAAGTATCTTTCTTGTGCATGAGAGAGACACACAAAAATGATCTTCCTTGACATTCCATGTTACAATAATAGATATAATTTTTTACCAGGCAAGTCAGTTAAGAACAAATTCTTATTTTTAATGACAGTCTAGGAACAGTGGGTTAACTGCCTGTTCAGGGGCAGATCAACAGATTCGTACCTTGTCAGCTCAGGGAATTGAACTTGCAACCTTTACGGTTACTAGTCCAACGCTCTAACCACTAGGCTACCCTGCCGGCCCTTATAATAATGGATGTTATAATAATGGGTGTTATAATAATGGATATTATAATAATGGATTTTATAATAATGTATAGTATAATAATGGGCATCAATGCATCCTACTGAATCAGGCCTATGATGCGTGTTGATGTTTACCACAGCAGAGATGATTCAATAAGCTACTTCATTACCTCACTGTTTACAAAACAAAATGGCAGTAGAGAATAGGATGAACGTATATCTACAGATATGAGGCAATATCAGATAATCTGATCCATTGGTACATGTCAGGAATAAATGGTACGGAATAAATCTAAAATAAGATAATGACTTTATTATGTGGCCTAGATACATGATGGAACATATCCTCACTGATGATAAACTGGAAGAGAGAGGCTGATTCTGACTGATTCTGCTTCAGACAGCTTGTCCTGTATATAAACACAGTAAACGGCAAAGCAAAGCTACAATACCAACCTCACGTCAATGACCTCCATGTCATTCTATAAACGCAGTGAACACCCCACAGCGAAGCTATCATCCTCACCATAGCAAAGCTACAGCTACCCACCACCCTGTACCCCCCTGCAGTAAAAAAACAACAGTACCCACCTCCACGTCTCCCGGCTCTGCTCTCCTTTTTCTGCTTGTCTTGAGTATCTCTGGTAGAAAGACCCTTTCTGTCTTCTTGGGGTGCTGTCTTCTTGGTGGGGGTCTCCCTGTGTTCCTTCTTCTGTATCACGGCCATGTTACTGCTAGGCACTGAGCAGGGCACACCACAACTCTGCCACACAACACAGACTCTCCTCTTCCTCCTCCTCCTCCTCCTCCTCCTCCTCCTCCTCCTCTTCCTCTCCTCCTTTTATATGTCTATTTCAGAATGCTTGTTCTGTTCTGTGTCCTTCTGCTCCCCTGTGCTCACTGTGCAGCTGACCGACTGCCTCTTGCTCATCTGCGCAATTCAAACAAATAGAAGACAAAAAGGGAGGAAAAAGCCATATGGGGTAAACGGATAAAACCATCTGACTTGCTGCAGTTCTGGGCTGGCTAGATCCTGCATCCAGATCCAGTGAAGTGGAAAACACAGAAATGCATAATCCAGAATAACACACTGAGTTAAATCTGTGAGAATATAAAACACATTTCTCTCTCCCAGTTCCTGTCAGGATCCTTTACAAGCTAGATTAAAGACATGAGTGTTCTACAGCATGGTGAGAAGCTCTATCCTCCTCTCTCTCTCTCCCTCTCTCTCTCTCTCTCTCTGTGTCTCGTTGCTCTACTGAAACCGTTACTTCCCTTTTAAATGTCTCTCACAGCTCACAGACCCTGGAGTGCTGCTCTGCTCTCTTTAGCTACTGAGTGGCACGTACTGCAGTTGTGTCACTTTAATTCAACCCACCCCACCACCACACTATACACTGCTGAATGCAAGCAGCCAGTCTGAGTCCCAAATGGCACCTAATTCCCTATGTAGTGCACTACTTTTGACCAGGGCCTATAGGACTCGGATCAACACTAGTGCACTATACAGTGAATAGGGTGCCTTTTGGGACTGAACCAGAGCCAGCTAAATGGATAAGAAATATTCAGTGCAGGAGAAATAGGGGACGGAGGGAAAGAGGGAGGCAAAGACAGTCACTGGCAGGCAAATTAATCTGTCTGGCCTTGTTCTGTGAATGGTTGCCGGGACAACAGTGGTGCAGCACTGTACTGTATGCCTTCGTGGCATCCTATTCCCTATACAGTGCACTGTAGGTCTCTGGGCTCAACCGTAGGGCTCTGGTCAAAAGTAGTGCACTACATAGGGAATAGGGTGCCATTTGGGACGTAGCCTATACAACAGAATGACATGATGGACATTAACTCACCCTGTCTTCGGTATGAATCTGACACAAGGGATGGAGGGATATTTATATCCTGCAATCCCACAATGCTTCACTTTAATCTGGGTGAGTCACTGACATCATCAGCCACTAGATGGAGGTCTTTCCTTATTGGCTAGTGATGGGCTAGCCTCAAACCCAGCTATTCTAGAGAAGAATAGTGAGTGTGATGACTGGCAGCCAGTGAGTCAGCCTTTAGAACACTAGCTTAGTGTTCAGCCTCTAGGACAGTAGCTTAGCATTTAGCCTCTAGGACAGTAGCTTAGCATTTAGCCTCTAGGACAGTAGCTTAGCGTTCAGCCTTTGGACAGTAGCTTAGCATTTAGCCTCTAGAACAGTAGCTTAGCATTTTGCCTATAATGTCTTAGCTTTGAGCCTCTAGGATAGTAGCTTAGCTTTCATCTTATAGGACAGTAGCTTAGCTTTGAGCCTCTAGGACAGTAGCTTATCTTTCATCTTCTAGGACAGTAGCTTAGCTTTCAGCCTCCTTACATCCAGGGAGATGTTTCAATACTCTACATTGGTTTCCTTTCTTTATTTCCTTTCTTTCACAATCACTGATTAAGGGACTGGATAAGATTCCTCTTATATCATGCAGGATCAGTCATCATGGAGGAAAGGAATCCATCTAAATTGAGGTATCCACTTCACCTAACAGCTATCTACAACTGATTATTCATACAAAGTAAGATGTTCATAACATTAAAAAAAACTATTGTACTTCAGTCTGGGATGAACATTGCCAATTCAGGATGCCACGTTTTTGTAAACGGTTGTTTTTCACAATAAATGGGAAATCATAACCAAGTTGAAAATGAAAAAGCAAGCAGCACATGACAACTTGTTCAAATTACAAAAAGTAAAAGTTTGACTTTGTGTTGTTGTTATCATAACAGTCATACGTGCACAAACTGAGACAATGTACTCACTGTAGCAGAGAAAAATCTCTGTCTTTCACTGAATATCGTCACATTTAGCAAAGACCGGTGAACCTTTTTTTCCACATGGGGCATACATAACATTTTATCAGTATCCTAGGCCAGTATCTTTGGGCATGATTTCTATCCATTGAAAGTTTAGTCCAGGGCTTACGCCGAGAAACTGGTCCTAAATGTCTGAGACCCTACACTGTACCATTCAAGCCATTCTGGGTATAGCATGAGCCCACAGTCCTGCCGCCCTTGCCAGAACTGTGTCTATGGAGTGTTGTGTGACAGAGATCTCACTACTTGTGGTGGAGTCTACAGTCTCATAGCCCTTGCTAAGATGGATCATTATGGTCCTAGAGTGGCTAGAGAGCTTGGAGTCTGTGCCCGTGGTGGAGGGAGATGGAGATGGTAGGGACTCCTGATCCTGCTCTGTATTGATGTCAGTCTCTGTCTCTGTGGAAGGTGAGGCTGGTGTTGCCTGGTCCTCTGGGCTTGACCAATCCCATCTCGCAGTCTTTGTTCCAGCCGGCCTCTGGTTGGTGGTCCAGGGGGGCCGAGCTAAAAGGAAATCAAATCAAATTATATTTGTCACATACACATGGTTAGCAGATGTTAATGCGAGTGTAGCGAATTGCTTGTGCTTCTAGTTCCGAACATGCAGTAGTATCTAAGAAGTAATCTAACAATTTCACAACAACTACCTTATACACACAAGTGTAAAGGAATGAATACGAGTATGTACATATAAATATATGGATGAGCAATGGCTGACCGGCATAGGCAAGATGCAGTTAGATGGTATAGAGTACAGTATATACATATGAGATGAGTAATGTAGGATATGTAAACATTATATAAATGGCATCGTTTAAAGTGGCTAGTGATACATTTATTACATCCACTTTTTAATTATTAAAGTGGCTAGAGATTTGAGTCGATGGCCGAACAGCATAGGCAAGATTCAGTAAATGGTATAGAGTACAGTGTATACATTTGATATGAGTAATGTCGGATATGTAAACATTATATGCAAAATTGTTTAAAGTGGCTAGTGATACATTTGTTACATCCAGTTTTCTATTATTTAAAGTGGCTAGATTTAAGTTAGTATGTTGGCAGCAGCCACTCAATGTTAGTGATGGCTGTTTAACAGTCTGATGGCCTTGAGATAGAAGCTGTTTTTCAGAATCTCGGTCCCAGCTTTGATGCACCTGTACTGACCTCGCCTTCTGGATGATAGCGGGGTGAACAGCCAGTGGCTCGGGTGGTTGTTGTCCTTGATGATCTTTTTGGCCTTCCTGTGACATCGGGAGGTGTAGGTGTCCTGGAGGGCAGGTAGTTTACCCCCGGTGATGCGTTGTGCAGTCCTCACTACCCTCGGGAGAGCCTTACGGTTGTGGGCGGAGCAGTTGCCGTACCAGGTGGTGATACAGCCCGACAGGATGCTCTCGATTGTGCATCTGTAGAAGTTTGTGAGTGTTTTTGGTGACAAGCTGAATATCTTCAGCCTCCTGAGGTTGAAGAGGCGCTGTTGCGCCTTCTTCACCACGCTGTCTGTGTGGGTGGACCATTTCAGTTTGTCCGTGATGTGTACGCCGAGGAACTTAAAACTTTCCACCTTCTCCACTACTGTCCCGTCGATGTGGATAGGGGGGTGCTCCCTCTGCTGTTTCCTGAAGTCCACGATCATCTCCTTTGTTTTGTTGACGTTGAGTGAGAGGTTATTTTCCTGACACCACACTCCGAGGGCCCTCACCTCCTCCCTGTAGGCCGTCTCGTTGTTGTTGGTAATCAAGCCTACCACTGTAGTGTCGTCAGAAAACTTGATGATTGAGTTGGAGGCATGCTTGGCCACGCAGTCATGGGTGAACAGGGAGTACAGGAGATGGCTGAGAACGCACCTTTGTGGGGCCCCAGTGTTGAGGATCAGCGGGGTGGAGTAGTTTCCTACCCTCACCACCTGGGGCCGGCCCGTCAGGAAGTCCAGAACCCAGTTGCACAGGGCTGGGTCGAGACCTAGGGTCTCGAGCTTAATGACGAGTTTGGAGGGTACTATGGTGTTAAATGCTGAGCTGTAGTCGATGAACAGCATTCTTACATAGGTATTCCTCTTGTCCAGATGGGTTAGGGCAGTGTGGAGTGTGATTGCAATTGCGTCGTCTGTAGACCTATTGGGACGGTAAGCAAATTGGAGTGGGTCTAGGGTGTCTGGTAGGATGGAGGTGATATGATCCTTGACTAGTCTCTCAAAGCACTTCATGATGACGGAAGTGAGTGCTACGGGGCGATAGTCATTTAGCTCCGTTACCTTAGCTTTCTTGGGGACAGGAACAATGGTTGCCCTCTTGAACCATGTGGGAACAGCAGACTGGGATAAGGATTGATTAAATATGTCCGTAAACACACCAGCCAGCTGGTCTGCGCATGCTCTGAGGACACGGCCAGGGATGCCATCTAGGCCGGCAGCCTTGCGAGGGTTAACACGCTTAAATGTTTTACTCACGTTGGCTGCGGTGAAGGTGAGCCCGCAGGTTTTGGTAGCGGGCCGTGTCGGTGGCACTGTATTGTCCTCAAAGCGAGCAAAGAAGTTGTTTAGTTTGTCTGGGAGCAGGAAATCGTGGTTCGCGACGGGGCTGGTTTTCTTTTTGTAGTCCGTGATTGACTGTAGACCCTGCCACATTCCTGTCGTGTCTGAGCCATTGAATTGTGACTTTACTTTGTCTCTATACTGACGCTTAGCTTGTTTGATTGCCTTGCGGAGGGAATTGCTACACTGTTTGTATTCAGTCATGTTTCCGGTCACCTTACCCTGGTTAAAAACAGTGGTTCGTGCTTTCAGTTTTGCGCGAATGCTGCCATCAATCCATGGTTTCTGGTTGGGGAAGGTTTTAATAGTTGCTATGGGTACAACATCACCGATGCACTTTCTGATAAACTCGCTCACCGAATCAGCGTATACATCAATGTTGTTGTCTGATGCTATGCGGAACATATCCCAGTCCACGTGCTTGAAGCAATCTTGAAGCGTGGAATCAGATTGGACGGACCAGCGTTGAACATACCTGAGCACAGGCGTTTCCTGTTTTAGTTTCTGTCTGCAGGCTGGGAGCAACAAAATGGAGTCATGGTCAGACTTGCTGAAAGGAGGGCGGAGAATGGCCTTGTATGCGTCACGGAAGTTAGAATAACAATGATCCAGGATTTTCCCGGCCCGGGTCGCACATTCGATATGCTGATAAAATTTAGGGAGCCTTATTTTCAGATTAGCCTTGTTAAAATCCCCAGACACAATAAATACAGCCTCAGGATATGTGGTTTCCAGTTTACATAGAGTCCAATGAAGTTCTTTCAGGGCCGTCGATGTGTCAGCTTGAGGGGGGATGTATGCGACTGTGATTATAATCGAGGAGAATTCTCTTGGTAGATAATGCGGTCGGCATTTGATTGTAAGGAGTTCTATGTCAGGTGAACAAAAGGACTTGAGTTCCTGTATGTTGTTATGATCACACCACGACTCGTTAATCATAAGACACACACCCCGCCCTTCTTCTTACCAGATAGATGTTTGTTTCTGTAGGCGCGATGCGTGGAGAAACCATGTGGCTGTACCGACTCTGATAACGTGTCCTGAGTGAGCCATGTTTCCGTGAAGCAAAGAACACTGCAGTCTATGACGTCTCTCCGGAAGGCAATCCTTGCTTGGATTTCGTCTACCTTGTTGTCCAGAGACTGGACATTGGCAAGTAGTATACTCGGGAGTGGTGAGCGATGTGCCCGTCTACGGAGCCTGACCAGATGACCGCCCCGTCTGCCCCTTCTCCTGCGCCGCCGTTGTTTTGGGTCACCGGCTGGGATCCAGTCTATTGTTCTAGTTGGTGGACCAAATCAGTCACATTTTAAGTAAATTCATTAGGCCGTTATTTGTTCAGTGTAAATGCAGGGCCGTGCACAGACCTTTCAGGGGCAGATGCTCCAAATGAAAGGGGGCAGGTATTTCTGCCACTACACACTCATCACCAATTGTAAGCAAGCCAGTTACATTGCCTCCTAAATACATAATTGACATTGGGAAAAGAGGGTAGGCTATCAGCTGATAATTGATGATGATTGATGTAAATCTGCTAGTTCGCTACCTCAGTTATATTTTTACTGATTGTGATTTATCTTCGAATGCTCTGAAATAATAGCTTCATAATATAGCCTAATATTCATCATCTTCTAACTGATATATGGCTGGCTGGATAGTATCTGAATATTTTTAGCTATGGTCTATACTACCTATATTCAGTGTTTAATTTGTAAATGTGGAGGTGCAGGAACAAAAAGTGAGCGCAAGAGGGGGATGACCTGCGGAGCTCTGAGGTGTCAATATAATAAAGCATTGCATGCATATCATCGCATTTGCGTAGTGGCATAGAGCAGTAGAGTAGAGGCTTTTACAGAAGTTGCACACGTGTAAAATGCACTGGCTCGATGTAAACTCACTGGACTCGAACAACACACTCACACAAACACGCGCGCGCGCATATTGACGCCACATACACACACATTCACATTCCTTCACACTCTTCACATACGCTGCTGCTACTCTCTGTTTATTATCTATGCATACTCACTTTACCCCTATCTACATGTAAAAATTACCTCGACTAACCTGTACCCCTGCACACTGACTCAGTACCGGTAACCCCTGTATATAGCCTTGTTATTGTTATTATTGTGTTACTATTTTTCTTTTAGTTTATTTAGCACATTTTTCTGATTTACCTTTGAAAAGCTCTGCATTGTTGGTTAAGGACTCGTAAGTAAGCATTTCATGGTAAGGACTACTATACAGTTGAAGTCGGAAGTTTACATTCACTTAGGTTGGAGTCATTAAAACTTGTTTTTCAACCACTCCACAAATTTCTTGTTAACAAACTATAGTTTTGGCAAGTCGGTTAGGACATCTACTTTGTGCATGACACAAGTAATTTTTCCGACAATTGTTTACAGACAGATTATTTCACTTGTAATTCACTGTATCACAATTCCAGTGGGTCAGAAGTTTACATACACTAAGTTGACTGTGCCTTTAAACAGCTTGGAAAATTGCCTTTAGAAGCTTCTGATAGGCTAATTGTCATAATTTGAGTCAATTGGAGGTGTACCTGTGGATGTATTTCAAGGTCTACCTTCAAACTCAGTGCCTCTTTGCTTGACATCATGGGAAAATCTAAAGAAATCAGCCAAGACCTCAGAATTTCTTTTTTAGACCTCCACAAGTCTGGTTCATCCTTGGGAGCAATTTCCAAACGCCTGAAGGTACCACGTTCATCTGTACAAACAATAGTACGCAAGTATAAACACTATGGGACCAAGAAGACGTCATACCACTGAGGAAGGAGACGCTCAGCAAAGAGGCACTGAGTTTGAAGGTAGGCCTTGAAATACATCCACAGATACACCTCCAATTGACTCAAATGATGTCAATTAGCCTATCAGAAGCTTCTAAAGCCATAACATCATTTACTGGAATTTTCCAAGCTGTTTAAAGGCACAGTCAACTTAGTATGTGTAAATTTCTGTCTCCTAGAGATGAACGTACTTTGGTGCGAAAAGTGCAAATCAATCCCAGAACAACAGCAAAGGACCTTGTGAAGATGCTGGAGGAAACAGGTACAAAAGTATCTATATCCACAGTAAAACGAGTCCTATATCGACATAACCTGAAAGGCCGCTCAGCAAGGAAGAAGCCACTGCTCCAAAACCGCCATAAAAAAGCCAGACTACGGTTTGCAACTGCACATGGTGACAAAGATCGTACATTTTGGAGAAATGTCCTCTGGTCTGATGAAACAAAAATAGAATTGTTTGGCCATAATGACCATTGCTATGTTTGGAGGAAAAAGGGGGAGGCTTGCAAGCCGAAGTACACCATCCCAACTGTGAAGCACAGGGGTGGCAGCATCATGTTGTGGGGGTGCTTTGCTGCAGGAGGGACTGGTGCACTTCACAAAATAGATGGCATCATGAGGGAGGAAAATTATGTGTATATATTGAAGCAACATCTCAAGACATCAGTCAGGAAGTTAAAGATTGGTCACAAACGGGTCTTCCAAATGGACAATGACCCCAAGCATACTTCCAAAGTTGTTTCAAAATGGCCTCAATCCCATAGAAAATGTTTGGGCAGAACTGACAAAGTGTGTGCGAGCAAGGAGGCCCACAAACCTGACTCAGTTACACAAGCTCTGTCAGGAGGAATGGGCCAAAATTCACCCAACTTATTGTGGGAAGCTTGTGGAAGGCTACCCGAAACGTTTGACCCAAGTTAAACAATTTAAAGGCAATGCTACCAAATACTAATTGAGTGCATGTAAACTTCTGACCTTGGGAACGTGATAAAATAAATAAAAGCTGAAATAAATCATTCTCTCTACTATTATTCTGACATTTCACATTCTTAAAATAAAGTGGTGATCCAAACTGACCTAAAACAGGGGATTTTTACTAGGATTAAATGTCAGGAATTGTGAAAAACTGAGTTTGAATGTATTTGGCTAAGGTGTATGTAAACTTCCGACTTCAACTGTACCTGTTGTATTCGGCGCATGTGACAAATAACATTTGATTTGAATGTTTAGTAGCCTAGGGTCCGGAGGAAATTGGGCCTTTTATGAACGCATTTCATGCAATTCTACGTCATTTTACATGACTGGAAACTTTGGCAGAATCTGTTTTAATACAGCACAAATGTTCGAAATGGCAGGCTACTTTGACAATGACAAACTCAGAATCTGAGATCAATAAAAACGACCTCGTCTTGAATCCATCAAAAGCCTTGGCCTAGGTATGTGGAGACACATATTGTACAACATGAGGAAATTATAGTCCTAAAAATCTTTCCAGTTTCATTGACTCGTCAAATTATGCACAGCTCACTCGCCGGGGATGGCCGATGCACTCTTGCCAAAGGCTCTCTCTATCTCTCTTTCTCTCTCTTTTAACAATGTTCACTTAATGGGCCTTTTTAGAAGTTGATCAAATATTTTGGTAGCCAAAGCAGACAGATTAGTCTTCTCTTTTTATCAGGAGACATTTGCTTTTCAACCTGTGTTTTCCCACGATTGTATTTGAAATTTTGCGAAAGGCCTGTTTTGTCTGCATGCTGTTCACTGACAGATTTGCAGCGCATTCCGGACTGTAGGTTATGCCTTGTTTTTGGGCTACACACAATCCACAGCTAGGCTCATTTTAAAAATAAGCTATTGATCCTCTGTGGTTAACCTATGGTGTAATAGAATATTCTAAATTAATTTATTTCTGAACAGACAGCAGTAATTCTATAACCTTGGCAAATGTATTTCAAATTTTTGGTGGGTGCTGGAGGTGCTGCAACTGTACTTCCTCGGCTCTGATACTATAAGGAAATACATTCTAAAATGCTGCTGTGTAGGCTATCATCCAACCAGACCGATTATTGATGATCAAATCAAACTTTATTTGTCACATGTGCCGAAAACAACAAGTGTAGACCTTACCGTGAAATGCTTACTACAAGCCCTTAACCAACAGTGCAGTTGGTGATGATGATGTAAATCAAGTGTTAATGAAATGGCATGCTGCTGTGGTTTGTCAGTACTGTTGACATTTAGGTAGCTTGATACACACACACACACACACTCGACTGGAGACCGCATCACAAGCTATGGACACCGGGCACGCGCAATCTCCGTACAAGTTAGACTCTGAAAATAAGGCACAACTGGGCGCAAGTGAGCTCTGTACAGGGCAGACCAACAGACGGGGTAGGGGTGGCAAACGTCATCACAACGACTTAGGAGCTGTGGGTTCACAACGCCAAAAACTGTATACAAGAAAACAATGAATATATATATATATATATATATATATATATATATATAGTTCCTGTCAGAAGTTTGGACACACCTATTCATTCAAGATTTTTTTTATTTTATTTTTTTACTATTTTCGACATTGTAGAATAATAGTGAATACATCAAAACTATGAAATAACACATGTGGAATCATGTAGTAACTAAAAAAGTGTTTTTTATATTTGAGATTCTTCAAAGTAGCCACCCTTTGCCTTGATGACAGCTTTGCACACTCTTTGCATTGTCTCAACCAGCTTCATGAGGTAGTCACCTGGAATGCATTTCAATTAACAGGTGTTAAAAGTTGTTAAAAGTTCATTTGTGGAATTTCTTTCCTTCTTAATACGTTTGAGCCAATAAGTTGTGTTGTGACAAGGTATGGTTGGTATACAGAAGATGGCCCTATTTGGTAAAAGACCAAGTCCATATTATGGCAAGAACAGCTCAAATAAGCAAAGAGAAATTACAGTCCATCATTACTTTAAGACATGAAGGTCAGTCAATACGGAACATTTCAATAACTTTGTACATTTTTTCAAGTGCTGTGAAAAAAACATAAAGAAATGATGAAACTGGCTCTCATGAGGACCGCCACAGGAAAGGAAGACCCAGAGTCACCTCTGCTGCAGAGGATAAGTACATTAGAGTTACCAGCCTCAGAAATTGCAACCCAAGTAAATGCTTCACAGAGTTCAAGTAACAGACACATATCAACATCAACTGTTCAGAGGAGACTGCGTGAATCAGGCCTTCAAGGTTGAATTGCTGCAAAGAAACCACTACTAAAGGACACCAATAAGAAGAAGAGACTTGCTTGGTCCAAGAAACATGAGCAATGGACATTAGACCGGTGAAAATCTGTCCTTTGGTCTGATGAGTCCAAATTTGAGATTCTTGGTTCCAACCGCTGTGGCTTTGTGAGACGCAGAGTAGGTGAACGGATGATCTCTGCATGTGTGGTTCCTACCGTAAAGCATGGAGGAGGAGGTTTGATGGTGTTGAGGTGCTTTGCTGGTGACACTGTCTGTGATTTATTTAGAATTCAAGGCACACTTAACCAGCATGGCTACCACAGCATTCTGCAGCGATACGTCATCCTATGCTCTTAGTGGGACTATCATTTATTTTTCAACAGGACAATGACCCAACACACCTCCAGGCTGTGTAAAGGATATTTGACCAAGAAGGAGAGTGATGGAGAGCTGTATCAGATGACCTGGCCTCCACAATCCCCCAACCTCAACCCAATTGAGATGGTTTGGGATAAGTTGAACCGCAGAGTGAAGGAAAAGCAGCAAACAAGTGCTCAGCATATGTGGGAACTCCTTCAAGACTGTTGGAAAAGCATTCCTCATGAAGCTGGTTGAGAAAATGCCAAGAGGGTGCAAAGCTGTCATCAAGGTAAAGGGTGGCTACTTTGAAGAATCTAAAATATATTTTGATTTGTTTAACACTTTTCTGGTTACTACATGATTCCATATGTGTTATTTCATAGTTTTGATGTATTCACTATTATTCTATGTAGAAAATAGTAAAAAATAAAGAAAAACCCTTGAATGAGTAGGTGTGTCCAAACTTTTGACTGGTACTGTATGTTTTATACCATACATGCCCATATAAAACATATATATAAGTAACATATACAGTATATTGCCATAAATTAGTTTTCAGAATGGAAGACTTCTGAAGCTACCATGTGGTCCATATCAGCGTATCCGCTTACACAGGTAATTGTTTCGCAGCTGGAAAGGCACAATCTACTGTATATTTGTGTTAATTTCCATCAAAGTTGTTAAGGGATATCATGTTACTACCATAAGGGACCCTTACTAACACCAGATATTAACATTAAGTCCTATGACAAAAGGCCCTGTCTCTCTCTATCCCTCTCTCAGCCAGGTAATGTCAAAAACATGGACTCCTAATGACAATGATTCTGTCGCTCTCTGCCTTTACTAAACCAGGTAGAACCCACCAGAAGACAGAGTGTTAGGATGACACAGTACAACCCAGTCGTCAGATGTCATACCTACAAAGCCAATGGAGCACAAACATATCTCCAACCACCACCTGTCTAACCGACAGACAAATAAGGGCTGTGGACATGGATAAGATTGCATGGTTGGTATCAAGTCATTCTGTTATTCACCCTAGACTGCATTGGGAAAGGTGTCGTTTGTGAGGACTCAGTTGCAACCTCATGCATTTCCATTGATGTAATCTAAGTACTCCTGGTCCTCGCTCTAACACAGCAACACACATACAGTAGTGAAGATGTTAGAACCGGAAAATGACTATGTCATTTTAAACCAAGTGTGGTATTTGAAATGAAAGCTTTGACATACTGTATACCTAGATTTCTACTTCCTACAACACTTAAATCGCACCTGTCTATGTCTGTTTTGATATATCCTCTGTGGTGCTCTGGTGGATAAGGTTTATACACATACTGTACGGACCAAAATGTTTCATTCAAATTCTTCATGGAAGACAAGAGGAAGCAAGAGGAAGAAAGCTGGCTGGCATCATGAGCCTTCAGTGTCAACTCCTGCAGACAACACTGTCTCCTGGCCTCCTCCTTAACCACACATTAGAGAATTAGTGACAGATAGGTCAGTAATCTGAAGGGCCATGCGGGAGAGAGCGGGCCTGTCCCAGATGGCATCTTGTGTGGTGCCCTATATAGAGAATAGGGGGTCATTTTGGGACACAATATCAGTTCAAATCTCCTCAGCCCTTAGTCTAAGGCCTGGCACTAGATCATGTAATTAAAATCCCATTCTCTCAACAAGGACTGGCGTGTTGATGATGTCACCACGGCTACCACCCAGTCACACACACCACCTGCTGATCAGAACCCTCTGAAGAGATAGGCAGAATTAGACTAAAGACAAACTATAGAATGAAGTGACTGGATAGAGTATTTGCTGAAAGTATTTGAATGATATACAACTAATACTATAGTCGTCTCCAAGACGACCGACAGTACATTGAGTGTATACAGTACGTGTGTATGTGATCCCAATGGGAATTGAACCCACAAACTTTGCCTGGCAAGTGCCACGCCAACGGAGCAACATAGGACAGTATTATATACAAAGTATTAACACTCATTACACAACAAACCTTTGGTATTAAGCTTGGTACTGTAGCTTTCAGTTGAAAGGGAGACCAGTACCATTTCATTACATCTCATATTACACATGTATTGTAGATGCATTCTTTGTATGCAAACCAGAATCCATTTATTTTCTCCTTGATGTGGGCGATACCTTCACACAATGAGGATGACACATGCAACACTGGGTGGAACTAAAGCCTAAATAATTGACAGACTTGTTTCGTCGGATACAGGCAACATTAGACGTACTGCATGGCTTTCAGAGTATGTGTTATTGATGAGCTGATGTGTTGTACTTTAGTTTTCAGTGGAACTTGTATTGAAGCTGCTAAAGTGTGCTTTAGCTGAGTAATCAATGCTTTTTGCTCAATGCCCATTTAATTTGTCGTGGAAGAAAGAGTTAGGTCATTT
>QNTS01002026.1:103545-124750 GCA_003317085.1 Hucho hucho
GGCTTTTCTCTCTGGTGTAAACTGTAGTTGGCTTTTCTCTCTGGTGTAAACTGTAGTGGGCTTTTCTCTCTGGTGTAAACTGTAGTTGGCTTTTCTCTCTGGTGTAAACTGTAGTTGGCTTTTCTCTCTGGTGTAAACTGTAGTTGGCTTTTCTCTCTGGTGTAAACTGTAGTTGGCTTTTCTTTGGTCAAATCTATTCTGTTATTATATTGAGGAAGCTTTCGGGCTCTAGATACTCCAAGTAACAAAAAAAGCTAAAGTATTACACACAGCAACAACAAAAAACAGCTACAGTGCAATTTGGGCAGAATTATTTCAGGATTGATTTCATGATAGATCTTTGATCATTTGGCTTTAATTTAAAGATTTAGCTTCAGGGATGAATCATTCTGCATTGTATACTCTCAGTAGAGGTACTGTATGGTCCACTGCTTTATTCAGAATGACTTGTTTTGGGCACTGTATGCCATTAGTTGCATACCTGTTAATTGGAATACTGTGTACATTTAACAAATTGTGAAGTAGGCCTAGATGTTATGTGGATTTTACTGGACTCCTATTAGATTGCAAAATTGTTCTGCCATATGAAGCAATTAAAATGCATGGTCTCATCTCATTCAATGTTTTAAAAGTACTTAAATGTTTGTGAGAAATTTCATGATGGTTTCACCAACATTTCTGAGTAGAACTTATTAATAAAATGTTTTGCAATCCTCAGTCATGAATAAGCTGATGCTTTACATGTAGTTTTATATTTCAAGAATAATTATTGTGAGTGCTTTTTTTTTTTTTTTCACAAAGCATGTGAAATGTATCCGTGGTTAATTGATGTATTAAGGTCATGGGATGTGAATTATTAAACTCCCCATCGGAGGCAAAATGAGGGTGTGGTGGTAGAGTGGAAATCAGGCTACCTGCCTTAAGAAATACCCTGGACTAGGTTCAAATGGCACCCTATTCACTATACAGCGCACTTCATTTGACTAGGGCCCATAGGGAATAGGTTGCCATTTGAGACTGACAAACTCGCTATAATGCTTTGCCATGAGAGGAGACTGGTGTGTGTTCAAAATGGCGCTCTATCCCCTACACAGGGCACTGGTCAAAAGTGCGCTGTACATGGACCATAAGAGCTCAAATCAATCGAATCAACAGTGCAGAATTTGTTGATTTAGTAACTCCAAAACGTAGTCTACGCATCATTATACAACGGGTGGGTCTAATCCTGAATGCTGATTGGTTAAAACCGCATTCTACGCATTAATAACCTCCCACGAAATGACCCTACTTTTATTTACTTCACAGAGCAAGAAGAGGACTGTTCTGAATCATGAAGAAATCACGTGGCCATAAGTCAGACCACGGGAAAGGAGGAGGGGGTACAGACACACACACACACATGCACACACATAAACACACATGCACACACACACGCAGACACACATGCACACACACACGCATACACACACACCCCAATTGTTTCATGTAAAATAATGGAGATACGTAAAATGCTTTCATACAACCTTTGGTCCCACTTACTCTCTGATAAAAATACATAAAAAAATGGAAAAATACAGATTAAAATGTGTAACATAACCTACAATAAATTGTAAACAGTAACATTAAACATTAATACTAACAAAAATGAATACAAGAAATAAAAAAAAGTTAATCAAACAACCTTAAAGGGTGGTTGTCGAGCTTAGCTATCGTCATCCTGTCAGGCTGTTCTGACAGGTGTGGCCTCCTTGACTGTGATTGTCCAGGCGATGAGGCTGCCATCTTGGAGACAGAGGACCTGGACTTCATTGGAGGGATGGGAGGGGGAGGGGGTCTTGACCCTGACACCATCTCCCTGGCCTCAGTCACAGCCGTCACCACTAACGTCTCCAACAAGAGGTAAGCACAGCACGCTTCTATGGTGCTTGTGGTTTGCTTTTCAATTTACACATAAAATACATTTCTATGTACACTGAACAAAAATATACATGCAACAAGTTCAAAGATTTTACTGAGTTACAGTTCATATAAGGAAATCAGTTCATTAGGCCCTAAACTATACGTTTCACATGACTGAGAAAACAAATTGCAGATACCTTTAAAAAAAAAAGTAGAGGCGTGGATCAGAAAACCAATCTGTATCTGGTGTGATCACCATTTGCCTCATGCAGCGCGACACATCTCCTTAACATAGAGTTGATCAGGCTGTTGATTGTGGTCTGTGGAATGTTGTCCCACTCCTCTTCAATGGCTGTGCGAAGTTGCTGGATATTGGCGAGAACTGGAACACGCTGTTGTACACGTCGATACAGAGCATCCCAAACGTGCTCAATGGGTGACATGTCTGGTGAGTATGCAGGCCATGGAAGAACTGGGACATTTTCAGGAAACACCGTACACCTGGCGACCGGCACGCCACAGGAGTCACTAGTGCGCGATGGGACAGGAACATACCTGCCGGCCAAACCCTCCCCTAACCCGGACGACGCTGAGCCAATTGTGCGCCGCCCCATGTGTCTCTCGGTTGTGGCCGGCTGTGACAGAGCCTGGAATCGAACCAGGATCTCTAAGATCAGCTTTAATATTGCAGATAGATTTTAGCTTCCATCAATGTAATTCTCTGCATCATCATTTTCCTGTAACCCTACCACCCCTCACCTAATTGGAGTAAACTAATGGACAACAACACTTCTATTTCTAGCTTATACATACTATGCACATTTTATATAGTATAAGCTACATATGGACAGTACCAAAACAAATGATTTAGTGATTCTGTCTCTTCGCAGCAAATTCTGCAGAGCAGGGATGATTGTATCCCGGGCTGATTTTTTTTTCTTGAGCGGATGGTCGGGGGGACCGGAACATAATTACAAATCATTTGTAGACTGCAAACTGACCGCAAACAGATATATTATTTGACTAAAACATTAATAATTTCAAACCTTGCTTACAATCACGTGTCTCTCTATTATGCGTAGGAATACTTGGGAACAGATTTTTAATGAAAACCATGGAGCTGATTTCCTGGTGTTTTTAGTATTAAATTTTTTTTATTCGGTGTGCGGGACGCCAGTTGGGGAACCATCTGCACGGTACAGTTGAAACCTGGATTTATCCATGAAGAGCACACTTCTCCAGTGTGCCAGAGGCCACTGAAGGTGAGCATTCGCCCACTGAAGACAGTTACGATGCCAAACTGCAGTCAGGTCAAGACCCTGGTGAGGATGACAAGCATCTGTGGCATTGTATTGTGTGACAAAACTTCACATTTTAGAGTGGCCTTTTATTGTCCCCAGCACAAGGTGCACCTGCGTAATGATCATGCTGTTTAATCAACTTCTTGATCTGTCACACCTGTCAGGTGGATGGATTATCTTGGCAGAGGGGAAATAATCACTAACAGGGATGTAAACTAATCTGTGCAAAACAATTGAGATAAATAAGCTTTTTATGAGTATGGAACATTTCTGGGATCTTTTATTCAGCTCATGAAATATGGAAACAAAACTTGACATGTTGTGTTCATATTTTTGTTTAGTGAAGTAAGATAACATCTGAGTGTTGGATTGAAGACAGGTGTTTCAATGACATTGTTTACAATGTAGTATCCTGTAGTTTTACAGAATTCTGAAATGAAAGTCTGCATTGATTTAATCACACTAAAACATATTTCTAACATGTGTCTAACGTCTTTCTAACATGTATCTAACGTCAGATCAAAACCAGACATTAAGATGGAACCTAGTGCCGGGAGACCAGTGGATTACCAAGTAAATTAAACTATACAGTATGCTAAATGAATCAAGGAATAATCAGAATTTAACACATTGTTGTACTCTAGAGTGTTTATACATGATAACCCTATTTCACCAGGTTAGTGTTACCATCGTAGAGGCCAGACAGCTAGTAGGGCTGAACATGGACCCAGTGGTCTGTGTGGAGATCGGAGACGATAAGAAGTACACTCAGATGAAGGAATCGACAAACTGCCCATACTACAATGAGGTAACCAACCTGCTCTGGAATGATGATGCGGAGGAGGAGGTTGATGATGAGGTTGATGATGATTATAATAGTATAATTATATAAGGTCTACAGCACTGTACTTGAATGTTTAGTAATTTTTCAATAAAGCTACACATTTTAACAGCAAACTTCATTACCCTCATGCATTTATTTTATCTCACATTTATCTTTTAGTATTTTGTCTTTGACTTCCACGTCCCATCAGATGTTATGTTTGACAAGATCCTGAAGCTGTCGGTGAGTAGCTCTACCACCATACAAACAAACAAACAAACAAGCAGCTGCACTATCATTCCCCTCCCTATCTAGATGAATAGAGAACCATGGGAATCGCTGTCTATTATTCATACAGTCTATAATTCCCCTCCCTATCTAGATGAATAGAGAACCATGGGAATCGCTGTCTATTATTCATACAGTCTATAATTCCCCTCCCTATCTAGATGAATGGAGAGCCATGGGAATCGCTGTGTCTATTATTCATACAGTCTATAATTCCCCTCCCTATCTAGATGAATAGAGAGCCATGGGAATCGCTGTGTCTATTATTCATACAGTCTTTCATAATAGTCAACTCAGGTCACATGTTACTGAAGCACATTGCAATCTGCTTATCCATCCCTCAGGTCATCCACTCCAAGAACCTGCTGCGTAGTGGCACCCTGGTTGGCTCTTTCAAACTGGACATAGGCACCGTCTACTCACAGCCAGGTCAGGGAGAAACAGAGAGAAACATAGTAGCTACTAGTGACCCATCTATGGTTCTGGTGCTGATCGTTGTTCATATTCATGTAGATGTTTTTTTATTTTTTTATTTATGCTCAACAGAACACCAGTTTTTCCACAAATGGGCCCTTCTCTCTGACCCTGATGACATCACTGCCGGGTGCAAAGGTTACATTAAATGTGACATCGCCGTTGTGGGGAAAGGAGACAACATCAAGACTCCCCACAAGGCCACGGAAACCGATGAAGATGACATAGAAGGGTAAACAATTACCAACATATTACTGGGGATATGAGTGAACCCTAACCTACATATTACTGGGGATATGAGTGAACCCTAACCTACATATTACTGGGGATATGAGTGAACCCTAACCTACATATTACTGGGGATATGAGTGAACCCTAACCTACATATTACTGGGGATATGAGTGAACCCTAACCAACATATTACTGGAGATATGAGTGAACCCTAACCTACATATTACTGGGGATATGATTGAGAAAAGTAGTAACTGTAGGAGTAAATTACCCAACAAAATGTTGCTTAGGGCCCCCAAGAGGCTGACTGCATGTGTGGGTATGGATGTAGGTACACAGACCCGCAAGCCACTGCGGCCCCTTACCCCAATAAAAGTTGCCCTCCCTGCTCTAAAGAGCCCTGTGAAAGATCTCCCATCTCACAATTCTTGCTTACTTTCTATTGCTGTTTTAGTCTTAGAGATAAAATACAGTGTGTTACAAGTGTTCTCTTTGATTCTGTTGTTTCAGTAACTTGCTGTTACCTGAGGGGGTTCCAGCGGAGCGCCAGTGGGCTCGCTACTATGTGAAGATCTATCGAGCCGAGGGCCTTCCCAAGATGAACACCAGCATCATGGCTAATGTCAAGAAGGCTTTTATAGGGGAAAACAAGGACCTTGTGGACCCTTATGTACAAATACTGTTCGCTGGCCAGAGGGTAAGTTATAGCACTGTTCTGGTGCTATGCTGTGTTACGTTAAACTATGTTATGTTATGCTGTGTTAGGTTAAACTATGTTATGTTATTTGTATTTATTAAGGATCCCCATTAGCTCTCCTGGGGTCCAGCAACATTAAGGCAGTTATATACAATAAAAAAATATGACATTACATTTCATAACACTTTTCACAACACATTAAGTGTGTGCCCTCAGGCCACTACTCTACTACCACATATCTACAGTACAATATCCATGTGTATGTGTGTGTAGAGTGTGTGTGTTGTCATGTGTATGTGTATGCGTGTGTCTGTTAAACTATGTTATGCTATGCTATGTTATTCTATGTTATGCTACGCTATGTTATGTTACGCTATGTTATGTTACGCTATGTTATGCTACGCTATGTTATGCTACGCTATGTTATGCTACGCTATGTTATGTTAAACTGTTATGCTATGTTATGCTACGCTATGTTATGCTACGCTATGTTATGTAGTGCTATGTTACGTTATGTTAAACTGTTATGCTACGCTATGTTATGCTACGCTATGTTATGCTACGCTATGTTATGTTACGCTATGTTATGTTACGCTATGTTATGCTTCGCTATGTTATGCTTCGCTATGTTATGTTACGCTATGTTATGTTACACTATGTTATGTTACGCTATGTTATGTTACGCTATGTTATGTTACACTATGTTATGTTACGCTATGTTATGTTACGCTATGTTATGTTACGCTATGTTATGTTACGCTATGTTATGTTAAACTGTTATGCTACGCTATGTTATGTTATGTTTAACTACGTTATGCTACGCTATGTTATGTTATGTTTAACTACGTTATGCTACGCTATGTTATGTTAAACTATGCTATGCTACGCAATGTTATGTTAAACTATCTAATGCTACAGCATGTTATGCTATGCTATGTTATGCTATTCCCCTCCCTATCTGGACTGCTTTGTGATCCCAGGGGAAAACATCTATCCAGAAGAGCAGCTACGAGCCCATCTGGAACGAGCAGATCGTCTTCACTGAGATGTTTCCACCGCTCTGCAAACGCATGAAGGTCCAGATCCGAGACTCAGACAAAGTGAACGACGTGGCCCTCGGAACACACTTCATTGACCTGAGAAAAATCGCCAATGATGGAGACAAAGGTGCTTCAGTGGAGAAATGTTTCCCTTAATTCAGAAGATACTGTGTGTTGTGTTTCTTTCTTTTCGTTTCTTTTTTTTCTGTGTTTCATTTTTTATATATTTGGTGTTTGTATAAAGCAGTGCTCTCCCAGCCTGTTCCTAGAGAGCTACCCTTCTGTAGGTATTCGCTCCAACTCCAGTTGTATCTCTTAAATCAACTCACAACCAGCAAATAATGGAGTGAAAACCTACAGGAGGGTAGCTCTCCAGGAACAGGGTTGGAGAGCCCTGGTATAGAGTAAAGTAAACTGTAATGGGTGCCAAGTCCCAGCTGGACCAATTTGGGGAAGTGGTACCTCATGAAAAGTCTGACCAAGTGTAACCGACCGAGAAATGGGTTTTGCCAGTGTGTGGTCCGGAGTTGGCTGTGTTAGCGCTCCAATCTCCAAAAGCACTTGCCAAGTAGCCATTATCTTAACAACCATACTCTTCTCTGCCAGGATTCCTTCCCACCCTGGGTCCGGCCTGGGTAAACATGTATGGCTCCACACGTAGCTACACCATCATGGACGAGCACCAGGACCTGAACGAGGGTCTGGGGGAGGGGGTGTCCTTCAGGGCCCGTCTGCTGGTCAGCCTGTGTGTGGAGATCCTGGACACCTCCTCTCCGGAGGTTATGAGCTCCACAGAGGTCAAGGTGGAGGGGGTGCCCAAAATCTCAGAGGTGGGTCTCTCATACACACACAAACACACACACACAAACACACACACACACACACACACACACAGTCTCTCTCTCTCTTTGTCTCTTTCTCTACCTCTTTCTCTCTCTCTGTCTCCTGTCTCTCTCGGTGTCTCTGTGTGTGTGTCTTTCTCTCTCTCTCTATATCTCGCTCTCTCTCTCGCTCTCTTTCTCTCTTTCTTTCTTTCTTCCTTGGGTGAGTGCTCAAGCAGACAACCCTCCTACAGTGACTCACACCTCACAACAACAGGTCATCGCAGTGCAATCTGACTAAATTATTCATCATCTTTATTTAGCTGATCTCTGACACTACATTATTAACTGACTGTTTCCATTAATATAGGTCTTTTATGTGTTCAGACAATGTAAGTCACAGAGACGATCGAGCGAGGGACCATCTATGTAACCGTTACTGGTCTTTGCCAGAGTCCTGGACCAGAACTCTGCATGCACCATATTTCCATACTCATCATGGAAATACTCACCATACTCTCATATATTTTCATACATCATACACCATATTACAGCATTCTCAAGCCATACACTATATATACAAAAGTATGTGGCACCCCATCAAATTAGTGGATTCGGCTATTTCATCCACACCCGTTGCTGACACGTGTATAAAATCGAGCACAAAGCCATGCAATCTCCATAGACAAACACTAGTAGTAGAATGGCCTTACTGAAGAGCTCAGTGACTTTCAGGATGCCACCTTTCCAACAAGTCAGTATATCAAATAAAAAATTTCTGCCCCGGTAAACTGTAAGTGCTCAACTGCGAAGTGGTTGGCCACACAAGCTCACAGAACGGGACTGCCAAGTGCTGAAGCGCAAAAATAATCTGTCCTCAGTTGCAACACTCACTACTGAGTTCCAAACTGCCTCTGGAAGCAACATCAACCAAGAACTGTTAGTCTGGAGCTTCATGAAACAGGTTTCCATGGCCAAACAGGTTTCCATGGCCAAGCATCCACACACAAGCCTAAGATCACCATGCGCAATGCCAAGTGTCAGCTGGATTGGTGTAAAGCTTGCCACCATTAGAAACACAGTCTGGAGTGATGAATCACACTTCACCATTTATTTAAAAAAAAAATATTGAACCTTTATTTAACTAGGCAAGTCAGTTAAGAACAAATTATTATTTATAATGACAGCCTAGGACCAGTGGGTTAACTGCCTTGTTCAGGGGCAGAACAACAGATTTTTACCTTGTCAGCTTAGGGATTCGATCTAGAAACCTTTCAGTTACTGGCCCAACACTCTAACCACTAGGCTACCTGCCGCACCCAACTGATGAATCTGAGTTTTGTGGGTGCCAAGAGAACGCTACCAGCCACAATGCATAGTGTCAACTGTAAAGTTTGGAGGAGGAGGTTTAATGATCTAGGGCTGTTTTTCGTGGTTCGGGCTAGGCCCCTTAGTTCCAGTGAAGGGAAATCTTGACGCCACAGCATACAATGACATTCTCTACAATTCTATGCTTCCAACTTTGTGCCAACAGTTTGGGGAAGGCCCTTTCTTGTTTCAGCATGACAATGGCCCCGTGCACAAAAAGAGGTCCATACAGAAATGGTTTGTCGAGATCGGTGTGGAAGAACTTTACTGGCCTGCACAGAGCCCTGACCTCAACCCCATCGAACACCTTTGGAATGAATTGGAACACTAACTGCGAGCCAGGCCTAATCGCCCAACATCAGTGCACGACCTCACTAATGCTCTTGTGGCTGATTGGAAGCAAGTCCCCACGACAATGTTCCAACATCTATTGGAAAGCCTTCCCAGAAGAGTGGAGGCTGTTATAGCAGCAAAGGGGGGACCCATGATTTTTGAATGAGATGTTCGATGAGCAGGTGTCCACATTCTTTTGGTCATGTAGTGTACATCTAGTTATCACATATGACGGTTTCCATATTAATCTTTGCGTCTCCATCCCTCCAGAATGCCACTGTGAAAGTGTGTGTGTGTGGGGGGGATTATTCCTGTCATAATGTATATCCATGTTAATGTTGGTGTCTCTCTCCATCCAGAATGCCACAGGGAAAGTGTGTGTGGGGGGGATTATTCCTGTTATAATGTATATCCATGTTAATGTTAATGTGTCTCTCCATCCAGAGCGCCACAGGGAAAGTGTGTGTGGGGGGGGATTATTCCTGTTATAATGTATATCCATGTTAATGTTAATGTGTCTCTCTCCATCCAGAGCGCCACAGGGAAAGTGGAGGAGTTCTTCCTCTTCGGGGCGTTCCTGGAGGCCACCATGATTGACAGGAAGATCGGGGACAAACCAATCTGCTTCGAGGTTACAATAGGTTTGTAGCTTCAATAGCTCAGCCAATGAGCCAACATGACATCATCCTTTATGAGGAAATAGCAGGCATTTTTGAAACAGTCTGTTTGAGGTGGTGTTTTAGGATGAGTCAACATTATTTAGGTATGAGTTAACAGAATATAAACTTTTAAAAGTGAGATTTACGCTGGACAGTTACTGTAAAACTAGTCCTGGGTTGTTCATCTAGGAATAGCCTCAATCCATACCTAAGAAACCATTCCTCAATGAAGATTCTCCATTGACAATTATTTTTAATCCATTACTAGGCTTAATCTGGATTCGGGTAACCAACCTTTGATATACACTACCGTTCAAAAGTTTGGTGTCACATGAAATGTCCTTGTTTTTGAAAGAAAAGCCAAAATCATGGGTCCCCCCTTTGCTGCTAGTCTAAAGAAGGCCAGTTTTATTGCTTCTTTAATCAGAACGACAGTTTTCAACTGTGCTAACAAAATTGCAAAAGGGTTTTCTAATGATCAATTAGCCTTTTAAAATGATAAACGGATTAGCTAACACAACGTGCCATTGGAACACAGGAGTGATGGTTGCTGATAATGGGCCTCTGTACGCCTATGTAGATATTCCATAGAAAAATCAGCCGTTTCCAACAACAATAGTCATTTACAACATTAACAATGTCTACACTGTATTTCTGATCAATTTGATATTATTTTAATGGACAAAAAATGAGCTTTTCTTTCAAAAACAAGGACATTTCTAAGTGACCCCAAACTTTTGAACAGTGTATATCGCCATATTTTAAACTTTCATCTTTAAACCAGGTAATTATGGGAGTGAGATTGATGGTGTGACCAAACTCAAGTCGAGTAGCGGGAAGAAGAGTGGGGGAGACGGAGATGAAGAGGAGACAGAGCTGATCCATGGATCTAGTGACGAAGAGGAGGGAGATGATGACAATGACCTGGTATCAGTGTCCACCACCCCGCCCATGAAACCAGTCATCACCGACAGGTCAGATCCCAACAGACACATTAGATAATGAACTGGTCTTAGTGTCCACCACCCCGCCCATGAAACCAGTCATCACCGACAGGTCAGATCCCAACAGACACATTAGATAATGAACTGGTCTTAGTGTCCACCACCCCGCCCATGAAACCAGTCATCACCGACAGGTCAGATCTAGGGTTGCAAAATTCTGGGAACTTTCAATAACTTCCCTGGTTTTCCAGAAATCCTGGTTGGAGGATTCTGGATTTCCTGCTTATTCCCTCCTGATTCAGGGGATCCTCCAACTGGGATTTTGGGATTAAAGTTGTATTAAATGTATTAAAGTTCCTAGAATTTTGCAATCCTAGTCAAATCCCAACAGATTCATTAGCAGAGTCCCCCAGCGTGCCAAGCTGGTTGAAAAGAAGTTATTTCTGGTTGTAAACTATATCTAATGACAATCCTTTCAGCTAGTTTTCTTTCCGGGATTGTTGTTTTCTATTCTCTGCAACTGGATCCTAAGTCTCTCTAAGTCAGGTTTCATTCTCTCTTTTTGTGCATCTCAAACCTTCAGAAACTATTTCCACCTGCCTTACTTTGAGAGGAAGCCGTGTATTTACATCAAGAGCTGGTGGCAGGACCAGAGAAGAAGACTGTACAATGCCAACCTTATAGACAACATTGCCGATAAACTGGTGGGTCAATCAATCACTGTTACCCAATTGAAATGTGTAAGAATTACATTAGTAAAACTTAATAAATAGTACCATTACAAACATTCTTAAAAACATCATGTCTGTAACACTGTCAACAGGAGGAGGGTCTGAACGATGTTCAGGAGGTCATTAAGACAGAGAAGGCGTATCCTGAACGCAGACTGAGAGGGGTCTTGGAGGATCTCAGCAATGGATGCAGGTCTCTACTGACCCTTTAACCCTATTTAGGTCTACTGGCTCTATACTGATAACACTACTGAGTCCTACTGGCTCTATACTGATAACACAACTGAGTTCTACTGGCTCTATACTGATAACCCTACTGAGTCCTACTGGCTCCATACTGATAACCCTACTGAGTCCTACTGGCTCCATACTGAGTCCTACTGGCTCTATACTGATAATCCTACTGAGTCCTACCTTCTCTATAGTGATAACCCTACTGAGTCCTACTGGCTCTATACTGACCCTATATCACTACTGATTACTACTACTGGTTCTGTACTGTCTTACTCAATTCATTGTTTTTAGGAGGACATTGTCTGTATCCAGTAAGCCCTGGTCAAAAGTAGTGCACTATATAGGGATTAGGGTGCCATTTGGTACACTACCATTGACTGACATTTAATGATTTTTTTTCAGTCAATTTCTGACTCTGGCTAACAAGGACCAAAACCAGACTGGGAGGACCAAGCTGGACAAAGAGAGACTAAAGTCCTGCATGAGGGAACTGGTACGGCACACATGATCCATGATTGTAATGTTTCTATATATGATTCTCTGTCACATATTACACCTTGTCCTGGACTAAAAAGCTATTTCAACTGAGCCTACTTTTTAGACCAAGACTGGGATTTTACCACTGACACACAGGCCATTCATGTGGTGTGTCAGTGGTAAAAATGTGTACTTGTCTCATTGTGTTTGCTTGTAGGAGAACTTAGGTCAGCAGGCTAAGACCATTAGGACACAGGTGAAGAAGAACACAGTGAGGGATAAGATCAAGCTGGTGCAGAACTTTCTCCACAAGCTCAGGTTCCTAGCTGACGAGGTAAGTCAGGAAGGGGTGTAAATACGATACATATACAGTAGTTAATCAATCTAAAACTATTGATTCCATTCCAGATGTCTTTGTTCATCTTTCTTTTCCTTTATATTGTGTATCTTTGTTGAATGGTTGTTATTGTTGTTTTTACCCTGTTTGCACTACACATTTCCCAATTGGGACAGTAAATATATTTGAGATTGATTGATTGGTTGATTGACTGACTGATGTGTAATTGCAGCCGCAGCACAGCATCCCTGACATCTACATCTGGATGATGAGTAACAACAAGCGAATCGCCTATGCCCGTGTCCCCTCCAAAGACATCCTGTACTCCGGGGTGGACGAGGAGACTGGGAAGGACTGTGGCAAAGTCAAAACCATCTTCCTCAAGGTCTTTGAATAGTTATTCTACAATCAAAACCAAACGCCTATTTCCTCTTCCAGTGTGTTTATTGATTTAGTTTGAAATCTCCTAATAGTAATAATTACAGCCATTCCCATTTCAGTTTTCACTTGTTCTGAACCACTGCTGCTGTGTCCATCTGATTTCCATTCTTGTGTTTGCCTCATCATGCCCAGCTGCCTGGTAAGAAGGGCTTTGGGGCAGCTGGCTGGACAGTGCAGGCTAAGACAGAGATCTACCTGTGGCTGGGTCTGAACCGTCAGAGGAAGGACTTCCTGTCTGGGCTGCCCAACGGCTTCGAAGAGAACAAGATGCTGAAAGGACCTGGCTCGCAGTCTGCTCCCCCCATCAGCCTCACATACATGAGTAAGAGGGACTGAGAGACAGATGGCGTCCGATTCACCACATATATCACTATGCATATGGGAAACTAGAGAATCCCATTAATAAACGCTTACATTAACAGCAGTCTAGACACATGAGTAAGGGAGATGGTGATGTCCCATGCATGTGCCACACATATCCACATATTCACATATAACATAGAAATAGAGTGATTAGAAAGGACAGATCCCTCAGACTTACCCTGGTGGTCTCGGATCGGTCTGTGCTTTATAGCAAACTCCCCTATGGTGGTTATCATCCCTGATGTTTTTCAGGGAGCATTGACTTGAATGGGAATGTCTTTTTTAGTAGTTCTAATTCTATTCACATATTGTATCACTACGAATAAGGGAAGCTAGAGAATCCCATTGATAAATGTCCCCCCTCCACAGTGAAGCAGATCTTCCAGCTGAGGGTCCATATGTACCAGGCTCGCAGCCTGTTTGCGGCAGACAGCAGCGGCCTCTCTGACCCCTTCGCCAGGGTCTTCTTCTCCACACACAGCCAGGTCACAGAGGTAGAACAACTAGATTTGTTTGTTTGTTTATTCGTAAACAAAATTGTGATTCCACAAATATAACTTTCTATCACCTTTAAAGTAATTTAAGAATCAGTATAAGAATAACAGAATGGTGAACGAGAGTAACAAGATGGTGTATGAATTAATGAATAAATGAATGGATGTCACTCTCTGCCCAGGTGTTGAATGAGACACTGTGTCCCACCTGGGACCAGCTGATGGTGTTCGACAACGTAGAACTGTTCGGAGAGGTCGGCGAACTCAGGGACGACCCTCCGATAATCGTCATAGAAATCTATGACCAGGACACGGTGGTAAGCACGATGCCTGGTCAGAACCCAGACCCCTCTTTCCTTGCTGCTCCAGTCCTCTAAATAACATAAATGACATGTCATCCAAATGAGTCTCTGCATTTGAATGAGATCTTGTAGATACAGTAGTAGGTGCTTTGTTAGCATCATTGTCAAGTAATGTTGCAACTTATATGTTTATCTGATTTTACAGAAAGTATATGAATTATATTTGAAAGAATGTATATGTTTACTCAACTGATGATCTGATATCTATTCCTGAACATAAACACCATTGTTTTGGATGACCCTGGCTCGGGATAAGTAGAGTGTGAATTGAATTCTGATTGAAGTCTGGAAGTAGTGGAGGAGAGCATTATGCCCCGAGGCAGGGCTCTCCTAGCCTCGTACGAACCATGCTGATCTTGCGAGCTTACGTTGTTTTCGCGAAAACAGATCAGATCTGATCAGGATAATTCGTACGAGGCCAGTGCTCTCCAACCCTGTTCCTGGAGAGCTACCCTCCTGTAGGTTTTTGCTCCAGTTCTAACTAACCTGATATGGATTCAGCTTATCAACTAGCTATTAGAATCAGGTGTGCTTGATCAGGGTTGGAGCGAAAACCTACAGGATGGTAGCTCTCCAGGAACAGGTTTGTAGAGCCTTGGACCAAGGCATGCAAGAGGTATAAGATCTAGCTGGAAAGACACATTCACTGGACATCAGCCTTACCCCTCTTGCATTCCTTCAATGGAAGCTTTTTGCTTATGCGGTACAGTGGTTATGTTTGAGTGTCGTTTCCATCATTTTTTTTGCCTGGTCCCAGATCGTTTCTGAAGTGTGTGCGTATAGCTAACTAAAGTCAAGTTGGCAAAACAGAACAAACAGATCTGGGACAAGGCTGGTTGATTTTCATTGTTCTGTTGTATCATCTTGAGCTTTGAAGCATGTGCATTGTCAATCCATGCTTCTTTGTTGGGTAAGCTAATACCATACTTAACCTATTGATGAATGATGTGGCATGCTACTGTTTTTTAAATATCAAATTGTTCTATTAAAATGCTTGTAATGTGAACACCGGCCAATTTCCTCAGATTGTAGATAGTACAGTATTACAAAGAGACCATTCTTTCAAATATTTAAACCTTAATTCATAATTGTGGACATGGTGTAGTCCTTGATTTATCAAAGCAGGTTCAGGATTATATTTTGATTGTCTTCCTGTTATGTTACGATGTGACTCCAGGGCAAAGCAGAGTTCATGGGCAGGACTTTCGCCAAGCCCATAACCAAGATGGCTGACGAACACTACGGCCCTCCACGTTTCCCTCCTCAACTAGAGTACTACCAGATCTATAGAGGGAATTGCACCGCTGGAGAAATGCTGGCAGCCTTCGAACTGCTGCAGGTGAGCCTGGCAATTGATCAACCTCAACATTATTTGTCCCAAAGTGGAGGGAAATTGATTGTGGGACAAATAAAGGTAGAAGTTGGTGTATTCTGAAATCTCCTAGGTTAATGATAGTAAAACAAAATATTATTTCTGCCAGTCATGTGACAATAGATTATTTGATTAGACCCAAATTAATCAGTAATGTTGATGTCTGTAACGTCTGTTCATGTGTCAGATTGGTCCGCATGGTAAAGCTGACCTGCCGCCCATCGACGGTCCTACAGACATGGACCGTGGTCCCATCCTACCTGTCCCTCTGGGCATCAGACCAGTCCTCAGCAAGTACAGGATCGAGGTGGGAGTTAACCTCCTCTTGGTGTACAGGAAGTGTAGCTGTCAATATTTCTGTAACATTTAGGAAATGCTTATGTACTGCTTATGAATGTGTTATGAATGGGTTATGAATATGTTATGAATGTGTCATAAATGTGTTATGAATGGGTATGAACAGGTTATGAATGGGTTATAAATATGTTATGAATGAGTTATGAATGTGTCATGAATGGGTTATGAATGTGTCATTAATGTGTCATGAATGGGTTATGAATGTGTTATGAATGGGTTATGAAGGCCTGATGTAGGTACCCTTTAAATAAAGTGTTACTGAAATGTTCCCCTTTTCCAGGTGCTGTTCTGGGGGCTCAGGGACCTGAAGAGGGTCAACCTAGCCGCGGTGGACAGGCCTCGTGTGGACATAGAATGTGCCGGTAAAGGGGTCCAGTCTTCCCTGATCCAGAACTACAAGAAAAATCCCAACTTCGGCACCCTGGTTAAGATGTTTGAGGTGGTAAGTTCTCTTTAAAATCATTCCATCATTCACCTGGTTCTCGCCTAATAACAACCAAAATATGACAACTTTTCCATGAAAACGAAATCTTTACCTTACTGTAACAGAGATCAGTTGGTTGTAATGTGGTTATATGAAGTCTTCTCAACCAGAAAACTGTTTTACAACAAGGAAATTACACCATTAAGATACCATGTGCCAAATGTGTCCCATTTATTTCCTGTGAACTTATGTTGTCCAGGATCTGCCTGAGAATGAGCTTCTCCACCCTCCCCTGAACATCAGAGTGGTGGACTGCAGAGCGTTCGGTCGCTACACCTTAGTGGGGAACCATGCTGTCACCACACTACGCAAGTTCATCTACCGGGCAGCAGACAAGCAAGCCAACAACTGGAATACTCAAGGTGCACACACACACACCTCGTAGTGCCTTTACACTTTGCACAGGTCGGGAAGATAAATTATTTGTACAAATGATACTCATGCAGTCTTTCTCCTCCACCAGAGGAGATCATTGTCAACTACGAGCCAGAACCCTCCATCAAGAAGATGGAGACCATGGTTAAGCTGGACTCTGTAAGATCTCATCACACCATTACATTAATGTTAATTTGAATAATATACTTGAATAAAACCTCCTGAATTGTAATATGGTCGAGTATTATATGTTTTGTGGTCTTTTTCAGGGGTCTGATGCGGTGGTTAAAATTGAGGTAGGTGTTACAATGTTAAAGCATTTGTAGGTGATAAGTTTATTTGTTAAAGGTTGTACAGTAGTTTAAAATAGTAAAAGGGCTATTGCAACCTGTAATCTAACCGGACATTGGTGTTGTAGGAGGATGATAAGGGAGGGAAGAAGAAGAAGAGAAAGAAGGGAGGAGACGAGGTGGAGGAGGAAGAGTTTGATGAGAGCATGTTGGATTGGTGGTCAAAGTACTTCGCCTCGATCGAAACTCTGATGGAGGTGAGGCCATCCGTGAAAATTGCATTGTTATTATAATTTTTTTGATACAGAATGCAAACTTATATACAATTAAACATCACTATCATCTTATGGCTACATTTGGATACTCATGAATTCATTTTAAAAGGGATCCTGTCTGTGTATTTCATATTGTTGGTTTGTGTGTGACTCGGTAGATTCTCAAGGCTCAGGAGGCAGCTATGGCAGATGCCGAGGAGAAAGAGGACCAAGATATTTCTGCTGAGGGTGGAGGTAACAAATGCAATCCTACACTATGAAAAACACCAGAGCAGTAAATTTAGCACATCTAGGATTTATCTATACACATTTTATCTTCAATATGTTTTCATGTTAAGGTTGCTGATGTTTGTTAATTTGTTAGAGATTGAAAATGTAGATACCATAGATACAGACAAACCTTGAAGTATTGTAGATAGTCCAGCATAATCATGAATCTTTGCATATTGATCATTGGACTTTAAAGTAGAACGTAATTATTGCAGTCGAAGGGAATTATCAGGTTGTGTACTATGTCCACTTTCATGTCACTACTATACAGTATGTGTTGTCCTCTTGGAATCAGGACAACCCATACTACTAACCCTTCCCATAATCCCTGACCTCTCTGTCATAGTTCATCTCTGCATACATTTACACAGACACGAATCCATTATGCCGGTCATGAAAGTTGGCTATGAAAAATATAATACAATGTTACGAATAAAACACACATAAATAGTTAAGTATAGCTTTGAATTAACATGACATGAACTTAAACAAATATTTTTTGAATCCCAAATGCACTATTATGCAGAGATTGTGTGCAAAGTTTTTGACCTATTGGCTAAATGTTGTATTAGCTATTCTGAAAGGTCTGTTTCACTGGCATTCACAGTGGCGATTTCAACAAGAACATATTGGTAGGGCAAGCTTAATCAATAAAGCTCATGATATGCATCGAAACCAGTACACTACACCGGCTACACATTGAATGCACTAATAACCAATCCCCAAAAGAATGTTGAGCCACACACACACACAAACGTTGTAATGTTTGGGTTATGATCAGTTTATGGCTACTTCCCATATCTTTAACTCTTATTGCACGGAAGACCATGACAGTCGCACACTTTTATAGAGTCAACTAGCTAGTAATCAGTCTGCAATATTGCGACACTGCATACGTCTGCCTGTTACAAAGGGGCCTGGTTAACAATATGTAACATTTATAACGACATTCCCTCGCTTCATCTATTGCACAGTTCCAGTTTCATCAAAGATACAGTGGTTTGCGGAAGTATTCACCCTCTTTGGCATTTTTCCTATTTTGTTGCCTTACAACCTGGAATTAAAATATATTTTTTGGGGCGTTTGTATCATTTGATTTACACAACATGCCTACCACTTTGAAGATGCAAAATATGTTTTATTGTGAAACAAACAAGAAATAAGAAAAACTGAAAACTTGAGCGTGCATAACTATTCACCCCCCCCAAAAGTCAATACTTTTTAGAGACACTATTTGAAGCAATTACAGCTGCAAGTCTCTTGGGGTATGTCTCTATAAGCTTGGCACATCTAGCCACTGGGATTTTTGCCCATTCTTTAAGGCAAAACTGCTCCAGCTCCTTCAAGTTGGATGGGTGTACAGCAATCTTTAAGTCATACCACAGATTCTCAATTGAATTGAGGTCTGGGCTTTGACTAGGCCGTTCCAAGACACTTAAATGTTTCCCCTTAAACCACTTGAGTGTTGCTTTAGCAGTATGCTTAGGGTCATTGTCCTGCTGGAAGGTGAACCTCCGTCCTAGTCTCAAATCTCTGGAAGACTGAAACAGGTTTCCCTCAAGAATTTCCCTGTATTTAGCGCCATCCATCATTCCTTCAATTCTGACCTGTTTCCCAGTCCCTGCCGATGAAAAACATCCCCACAGCATGATGCTGCCACTACCATGCTTCACTGTGAGATGGTGTTCTCGGGGTGATGAGAGGTGTTGGGTTTTCGCCAGATATAGCGTTTTCCTTGATGGCCAAAAAACTCTATTTTAGTCTCATCTGATCATAGTTCCTTTCTTCCATATGTTTGGGGAGTCTCCCACGTGCTTTTTGGCAAACACCAAACGTGTTTGCTTATTTTTTTCTTTAAGCAATGGCTTTTTTTCTGGACACTTCCGTAAAGCCCAACTCTGTGGAGTGTACGGCTTAAAGTGGTCCTATGGATACATCAATCTCCGCTGTGGAGCTTTGCAGCTCCTTCAGGGTTATCTTTGGTCTCTTTGTTGCCTCTGATTAATGCCCTCCTTGCCTGGCCCGTGAATTTTGGTGGGCGGCCCTCTCTTGGCAGGTCTGTTGTGGTGCCATATTCTTAAAAAATATATATTATGGATTTAATGGTGCTCCATAGGATGTTCAAAGTTTCTGATATTTTTTTATAACCCAACCCTGATCTGTACTTCTCCACAACTTATCCCTGACCTGTTTGGAGAGCTGTTTGGAGAGTCTTCATGGTGCCGCTTGCTTGGTGGTACCACTTGCTTAGTGGTGTTGCAGACTCTGGGGCCTTTCAGAACAGGTGTATATTTACTGAGATCATGTGACAGATCATTTGACACTTAGATTGCACACAGGTGGACTTTATTTAACTAATTATGTGACTTCTTAAGGTAATTGGTTGCACCAGATCTTATTTAGGGGCTTCAGAGCAAAGGGGGTGAATACATATGCACGTACCACTTTTCTGTTTAAAATTTTTTTGAATTATTTGAAACAAGTTATTTTCTTCATTTCACTTCACCAATTTGGACTATTTTGTGTATGTCCATTACATGAAAGTCCAATAAAAATCAATTTAAATTACTGGTTGTAATGCAACAAAATAGGAAAAACACCATGGGGGATGAATACTTTTGCAAGGCACTGTATTTATAACTAACCCTTCTTCTACATGTGGTTCCATGGGTATTATAGTCTGCCATCAAACAATTAAACAGGTACTGTAGCCTATAGGGTATTATAGTCAGCCTACCTAAAAACAGATGCTAGCCACTGCTCCATGATCCACCACCAACCACTCCACTTGAATCTTCTTTTCCAGCTTGCTTTATTTTAATGGATGGCCATATTTTCAAGTTTAGGTGGCTAACGGGCACCAATACGTTTTATCTCTACATTTCCTTCATAACGCTAAAGTTTGAAAGTGATTTGCTAGGACATAGTTAAGCTTGTCGACATGTTTCAGCTAGCTAAGCTACCTAGGTTGAAGACGTGGTAAACAACTAGCTAGCTGTAAAGTTGAAACATCAGTCCAATCAAAGTTACCTGGCATAAGACGCTGATTTTTTTGACAAGCTCTCTTAGCAGGTGCTGCGGTCATGTAGTGTCCCCATGAGTGACAGCACCCTGAGCCAATCACGCGCAACCAGAGAAAATCAAAGACGCCTATGCTCTGTAATTTCTCTGTCTCCCCTCCACCACGAGCGAGGCTAAAACAGCTGCATTTAGGAGTTTCCTTAAAATCTCTTAAATGTAATGGCAAAATTTAGATTTCCGCCTAAACATACCCAAAAGTAATTGCTATTCATGTGTAATTGTATGATTCTGATATGCAAAAACTTGGTATATTTGGAAAGAAGACATCTGGGAGATTGTGAGGAAATTATCAGAAGATAGATAGGAATTACATAGTTCAGAATACACACGATCAAGCACACACAATATATATATATATATATATATATATATATATATATATT
>QNTS01002026.1:124825-135808 GCA_003317085.1 Hucho hucho
TTTTTTTTTTTTTTTTAAGTCATCTTTCATTGACAAACTATAAGTGAATTATTGATGACCAGAGCTGGAAACACGTCAGACGGCTTCCACAACATGTGAACAATATCAGAAAAGAAAGAAAATGGTATTGATTGACCTAACAACTAGAAATGGGCAGATGTTTTGTGGTGTCAGGTGTGGTCACGGGACGTTTGCAGGTGTTCCTAAACCTCTCCAAAGGGGCATATGTCTGTAAATTAGATAATTCCAGTGCTATTACATATTTGCAATCCCTAAATGCTAGTTGTTCAGTATAAAAACACAATTTCTAACATATCAACCTCACTCAAACATTGTAGTGGTGTTATGGGATATCCAGGGTACACTCAACTCTCCAAAGTGTCAGAATGTGGTAATTGCACTGTTTTTACACACTGGATGTGCCTAAAAGTTATTGTTCACTATAATAACGAAATTTCTAGAACACCAACCTCTCTCAAACATTGTGGTGGTGTCGGGGGACATACAGGGGATAGCCAAGTGTTTTGTCAACCTCTCCATAGTGCCTGACCGTTTAGCCTGACCGTTTAGTGGCGCTCACCTTGAGTGGGGGCGTCTTGTGACGGTTGTGAGGTTGCTTTGGGCCCCCAATTCAGCCATTTCCAACACCAGTTGGATGCCAACTGGTAGAGAGGGGTTTGGCATTTTGCTTTGGCCATCTGCTTGTGGAGAATGAAAGCATTTACTGTAGCAATGTCAACAAAGTGGTAAACAAAAGTCTTATACCACTTCCTGGTCTTGTGGAGGACCTGGTAGTAGCCTATCAGAGCATCAGATAGGTCGACACCCCCCATGCTGGCATTATAGTCCTTCACAGAAACAGGAATGTGGACACTCTTCCTCCTCACCCATGCCCCAATGGCATTTTTCACCCTTCTTGAGACATGGTCGTTACTGAATGCCTTATGCTGTGTGGTGAACATGGTTACTTCCCTAGTGTCCTTCCATTTCACAAAAAGCAGCTTGTTAGTCCTGTTCCAACACATGGTCCCCCTCTCCGCTGTCTTTGTCATGTTGTTTACCTTGGTCTTGGGGAAACCGATTCTGATAGGACAAATGGTGCCACAAGCCCATATTTTCTTTTTCAAGGGGTCTATGAAAAGTGGATGTAGAACCATTAGACGGGGTGATTAACATAGCCGTGGGGGGTGAAGACCTTGAACGGCGGGGCGCTTGCTGGGGAGGGGTGAAGACCTTGAACGGCGGGACGCTTGCTGGGGAGGGGTGAAGACTTTGAACGGTGGGGCGCTAGAATCATCTGTATCGTCCACTCTGTGGTGAATAAAATAAAGGAATATATTGTTGTAAGACACACAAAAATACAGTTGACTAAATTTACAAAACAACGTTACTGTAAAGTAAAAACACCAAGCATAAACTTTATCTGTAACCTTTATTTAACTAGTCAAGTCAGGCAACACCGGCCAAACCTGGGCCAATTGTGCGCCGCCCTATGGGACTCACAATCATGGCATAGGTGTGAAGCACACACACATTGCAAACAGTAACACTTTGGAGACAAAGGCAGATGTGAGAACCACAAATAAACAATGGCCATGAGAGTTTAGGTGGCCTCTCCAAAGTTACAAGGATGAAACTTCCAACTGCTTTGGAATTATATAACATTGAAATTACTTGTTACACAGGCCTATGTAAACTAAATCCAAAGCACAAAAAGCAGACAACTTATAAAAAATGAAATACATATAGTAAATTAGCTTTATAAAGTCATGAAAATAATTTACTTACAGATCTAAAAGTGGATCCAATCCTTCTAGAAAGCAATCTTTGCCGGACGAGTCGAAAATCCTCTTTTTAGGTTCCTGTTCGATATTATTAGTTTTTACCTCCCCCCCTTGAGAAGCCATATTTTATGCTAAAGCGATTCAATTAAAGCAATGAAATCTGTTTACAATGTAATGTAGCGTGCTCGGTGCGTCTCGTCTCTGAGCCAGGTAGCAATAGTTCACATTACGCATAAAAGGTTCTAGGCCTTGCATATCCCTGGAAAGCTTATCTCATTGGCTACTAGACTGTCAAGATGCCATAGTAGCCAATCCCCTGTGTAATAGATGCCTACGGGGCGTAAGCAGGCGCCGTCATATTTTTGATGCGCAAAGACATAGTCACTCCATGGACATTCAATGTTGCCATTAAGTCATACATCATCAGATAACATGGCAATAGGCTAGATTTGTTCCTACCAACCTAAGCATTAATTTGATACCCCCCATGTAGCTATAACTCAAACACACACCAAATCGAAGCTTACCTTGTAAGATGTTTGCTGTTTGGTGAAAACGTTGTTTATCAATAACGGGGACTTTACATTTAAAAGGTTAATCAACGAAAATTTTACAAAACAAGAATACAATGGGAAAGCGACCACGTATACTTTACTAGATCAAGCAATTCTTTAAATAAAATTAAATTGGGTGTTAACTGTTATATTGTTGTGACATGAAATAACAGAATTGCAAATCTCCTGGATATTGGTGGGGCTGTTCACTGACTGTTCATATTCATATTGTTTTTGCAACTCTCACCCCTCATCCCTCACCCCTCACCCCTCGTTCCTCACCCCTCACCCCTTGTCCCTAACCTATACTCAGAGATCAAACCTGATGACTCTCCTGTCAAAGGAAAGAAAGGAAAAGGAAAGAAAGACAAGAAGAGGCCTGGAGACATGCCAGAGAAGAAGAAGCACAAACTCAATGAGCTGCAGGTATGTGGCTACTCAATACCACCCAGCGAGCAAAACTGATTACAGCGCCTTCAGAAAGTATTCATACCCCTTGACTTACTCCACATTTTGCCTGAATTCAAAATTGATTAAAAATATATATAATCTCACCCATCTACACACAATGCAGTCTTTTGGGGACTAAGTCTAAGAGCTTCGCACACCTGAATTGTACAATATTTGCCCATTATTCTTTTTCAAATTCTTCAAGCTCTGTCAAGTTGATTGTAGATTATATATATATAATTTTTTAGCTTAGGGTCGTTGTCCTGTTGGAAGGTGAACCTTTGCTCCAGTCTGAGGTCCTGAACGCTCTGGAGCAGGTTTTCCATCAAGGATCTCTCTGTACTTTGCTCCGTTCATCCTTTCCTCGACCCTGACTAGTCTCCCGGTCCCTGCCGCTGAAAAACATCCCCACAGCATGATGCTGCCACCACCATGCTTCACCGTAGTGAAGGTGCCAGGTTTCCTCCAGACGTGACACTTGGCATTCAGGCCAAAGAGTTTAATCTTGGTTTCATCAGACCAGAGAATCTTGTTTCTCATGGTCTGAGAGTCATTTAGGTGCCTTTTGGCAAACTCCAAGCGGACTGTGATGTGCCTTTTACTGAAGAGTGGCTTCCGTCTGGTCACTCTACCATAAAGGCCTTATTGATGGAGTGCTGCAGAGATGGTTGTCCTTCTGGAAGGTTTCCCCACCTCCACAGAGGAACTCTGGATGCTCTGTCAGAGTGACCATCGGGTTCTTGGTCACCTCCCTGTCCAAGGCCCTTCTCCCCCGATTGCTCAGTTTGGCCGGACGGCCAGCTCTTGTATGTATGTATGCATTCGGAAAATATTCAGACCCATTCACTTTTTCCACATTTTGTTACGTTACAGCCTTATTCTAAAATGGATTGGAAAAAAAATATCCTCATCAATCTACACACAATACCCCATAATGACATCACAATACCCCATAATACCATCACAATACCCATAATGGCAAAGCAATAACAGGTTTTTAGAAATCTCTGCAAATGTATAAAAACTAAAATACAGAAATATCTTATTTACAGAGGTATTCAGACCCTTTGCTATGAGACTCGACATTGAGCTCAGGTGCATCCTGTTTCCATTGATCATCCATGAGATGTTCCTACAACTTGATTGGAGTCCATCTGTGGTAAATTCAATTGATTGGACATGATTTAGAAAGTGAAGGGGTCTGAATACTTTCCGAATGTACTGTACACACACTGAGTATATAAAACATTAAGAACACCTGCTCTTTCCATGACATAGACTAACCAGGTGAATCCAGGTGAATCAAGATGAAAGCTATGATCCCTTATTGATGTCCCTTATTTATGTCCCTTATTGATGCCACTTCAATCAGTGTAGATGAAGGGGAGGAAACAGATTAAAGAAAGATTTTTAAGCCTTGAGACAAATGAGACATGGATTGTGCATGTGTGTCATTCAGAGGGTGAATGGGCAAGACACCAAATGTAAATGCCTTTGCCTATGGTAGTAGGTGCCAGGCGCACCGGTTTGTGTCAAGAACTGCAACACTGCTGAGTTTTTCACGCTCAACAGTTTCTCGTGTGTATCAAGAATGCCCAAAGGACATCCAGCCAACTTGAAACAACTGTGGGAAGCATTGGAGTCAACGTGGGCCAGCATTCCTGTTTAACGCTTTCAACACCTTGTAGATTCCATGCCCTGATGAATTGAGGCTGTTCTGAGGGCATAAGGGGGGGTGCAACTCAATATTAGGAAGGTGTTGCTAATGGTTGGTATACTCAGTGTATATACATACATACACACGTGCATACATACTGTATATACACATTGCTAGACAGCCATTTTCAAGTCTTGCCATATATTTAAGTCAAAACTGTAACTAGGCCACTCAGGAACATTCAATGTTGTCTTGGTAAGCAACTATAGTGTAGATTTGGCCTTGCGTTTTAGGTTATTTTGTTCTGCTGAAAGGTGAATTTGTCTCCCAGTGTCTATTGGAAAGCAGACTGAACCAGGTTTTCGTCTAGGATTTTGCCTGTGCTTGTAGCTGTACTCTGTTTCTTTTTATCATAAAAAAGAAACTCCATAGTCCTTACCGATGACAAGCATACCCATAACATGATGCACTCACCACCATGCTTGAAAATATGAAGAGTGCTTTTGTTGTGTTGGATTTGCCCCAAACATACTGTATAACCCTTTGTATTCAGGACAAAAAGTTCATTTCTTTGCCACATTTTTGCAGTAGTACTTAAGTGCCTTGTTGCAAACAGGATTCATGTTTTGGAATATTTTTGTTCTGTACAAGCTTCCTTCTTTTCACTCTGTAATGTAGGTTAGTATTGTGGAGTAACTACAATATTGTTTATACAGCCTCCGTTTTCTCATATCACAACCATTAAACTGTAACTGTTTTGGCCTCATGGTGAAATCCCTGAGCGGTTACCTTCCTCTCCGGCAACTGAGTTAGGAAGGACGCCTGTATCTTTGTGGTGATTGGGTGTGTTGATACACCATCCAAAGTGTCATTAATAACTTCACCATGCTCAAAGGGATATTTAGCGTCTGATTTTTTTATTCTTACACATCTGCCAATTGGTTCCCTTCTTTCCGAGGTGTTGAAAAACTTTCCTGGTCTTTGTGGTTGAATCTGTGCCTGAAATACACTACTCGATTGAGGGACCTTACAGATAATTGTATGTGTGGGATACAGAGATGGAGTAGTCATTAATTATTTAACACTGAATCCATGCAACTTATTATGTGACTTATTAAGCACACTTTTACACCTGAACTTATAACAAAAAGGGGTTGAATACATTTCAGCTTTAAATGTTTTATTAATTTAAAAAATGTTCTACAAACAAAATTCCACTGTGACATTATGGGGTATTGTGTGTAGATCAGCGACACAGAATCTCAATTTAACCAATTTTAAATTCAGGCTGTTCAAAACAGAAGTCTGGGCAAATACTGTATACTCTTTTTTTAACTTTTAGTATTTCCTCATTAGGTGTACCACAAGGAGTTGGAGAAGGAGTTTGATAACTTTGAAGACTGGCTTCACACCTTCAACCTGTTCAGAGGGAAGGCTGGAGACGACGACGACCAGAACATGGCGGATGAGGACAGGATTATTGGCAAATTCAAAGTAAAACCCCTTTCACACAGAGGGCCTTACCTTCTTCTTACCTTCTTCTTTGTCGGCGACGGAAGAGAGAAGGAAGTAGACTGGTCTTCTTGTGCTGTACATTAGATTCTGCCGTAGTTGTTCAATGACTATAGGAGTTGTCTATACAGCATACAAATATCTGGGACCAGGCTAGGAAGAAATTGTACTGAGCATACAGAGTCCATTATTTTATTGAATACCACACCCCACCCAATCCTGATATAGTGATGTGACATGAAATAACAGAGTTGCATGCAAAGGGTAAGCCCACACGAAACACAGCCCTTATTTTAAGGCTTTCTAAAATCCCCAATGGGAAAAATGAATGGTGGAAAAATGATTGGAACCATTTCCCTGTTTGACCGCTAGGTTTTATGGGTATTATGACACCTCCACTGTGGTTCTCTATTTCAGTTGAATGTATCCCCCACCCACCCACCCACCCACCCCCCTCTTCCAGAATCTAACAAAATTGTGCGTGTCTGTTTGTGTTTCAGGGCTGTCTGTGCATGTACATGGTGTCAGATGAGATGTGATTGTATTAAATCTGTCTGTATCTGTTTGTGTTTCAGGGTTCTCTGTGCATGTACAAAGTGCCAGTGTCAGATGAGATGCAGAGGGAGATGGGCTTCGACTCCAACATGGGCATGTTCCAGAACATTCCAACCAACGACCCAATCAACGTTGTAGTCCGGGTCTATATCATCAGGGTATGTGCACAACACAACACAACACAAAACTACACTACACTACACAACACAACACTACACTTCACTGTCTACACTTCACTACACCACACTGCACAACACAACACTACACTACACTTCACTGTCTACACTTCACTACACTGCACAACACAACACTACACTTCACTGTCTACACTTCACTACACTACACTGCACAACACAACACTACACTACACTGCACAACACAACACTACACTTCACTGTATACACTACACTACACTGCACAACACAACACAACACTACACTGTACAACACAACACTACACTACACTTCACTGTATACACTTCACTGCACAACACAACACTGCACTGCACAACACAACACTACACTACACTACACTGCACTACACTGTCTACACTACACTACACTACACTACACTGCACAACACAACACTACACTACACTACACTACACTACACTGTCTACACTGCACACGACACTACACTGCACAACACAACACTACACTTCACTGTCTACACTTCACTACACTGTACTAAGTACTACTTACAATCCTATCATATCAGAATTAATCTGGGAAGCTACAGACATTAGACTATCCTGTGATTATTAACATGTAATGTCTTGATTGTCAAATTAAACCAAATAAACAATTTTCTAAAGGCAACTGATCTGCATCCAGCGGATATCAATGGAAAAGCTGATCCATACATCGCTATCAAACTGGGAAAATCAGACATCAAAGACAAAGAGAACTACCTCTCCAAGCAACTCAACCCTATCTTTGGCAAGTAAGTGGAGAAACTCTAAAAACTATATTTCGTCCATTTCCACTAACATTCATGATGTTGTAGTAGAATAAATTAATTCTTAATAGCATACGAGCTAGCCAAGTAATTTACTCTGAAGACTGGCGCTGCTTGTATAGTTATAGCTTGTATAGTTATAGCTTGTATAGTTATAGCTTGCGCATTTAGAGTGTCAACATGTTGAAAATAATAACCAGAAGTTATGACCAAAGACTTCAAAAAAGTTATTTATTTTGAACCCATCAGATCTTTTGACATCGAAGCCACATTTCCCATGGACTCTACACTAACAGTGTCCGTCTATGACTGGGACTTAGTGGGCACTGACGACCTGATTGGGGAGACTAAACTGGATCTGGAGAACCGTTACTACAGCAAGCACAGAGCCATATGTGGCCTCCCATCCAAATATGCCGTGTAAGTACTATTACAGCAGCCTGACGACTCACACTGAACTGTTCCACTGCTCTGTCGTTCACTACATACTTTAGTCTGACACTGACATCATTGAAGTCATTTGTGGTGACGAGGGGCACAAGAAGCGTTGTACAAAACAAAGTCATCAGTGATTGGATCGTCTCTAACCAATCAGAGTATCAAAGCCAATGACGAATTCTCAAACCGCCACTTCACCCACGTGTGTTCTGGCTCTGGGCCAACCCATCGGTTTCTGGACTAATCAGACGGCCCCAAATGTGTTTGCATCAGTGAAGGGTCGGTGAGATACTCAGATCCAGACTCATTGCAGGGAAGAAACTAATGTGGTCGTGGCATAGCGTTTGGCCAGAGCAAGGAGTCTGGGTAGCCAGACAACTATTACAGCAAGCACAGAGCAAAATGTGGCATCGCATCCATTTAGGTGAACCCTCTCTTTTGCGTATAAATATACGTACAACACAGGATCCTGTATATGATCCAATTCAGGACTGACCTAGATAAATAAACCATACATAAATAAATACCCAATATTTTAGAACTGCATTCAATTTGTCTACGTCTTTATTTTTTTCGTCCCTGTAGCCATGGCTACAATGTGTGGCGGGACCCCCTGAAGCCAACCCAGATCCTGGCCAAGCTGTGTAAAGAGGGCAAGCTGGACGGGCCCCACTATGGCCCTGGAGGACGGGTCAAGGTGGCCAACAGGATCTTCATGGGACCAACCGAGATCGAAGATGAAAATGGTACTGTATAGAGTACAACACAACAACATTACCTGAAATGCTTTTCTACCCTCCCTTGTTGGTTACTGTACCGCCAATCATATTTTGCTCTGCCTGGCTGAATTACCCCGTCATGTACAACTGATCATATAGGTCTATGTTCTTACGAGCTTTCCCTGTGGGTAGGCCAGGTGGTAGTCAACTAGTCTAGTACCCCAGGTTGACAACTACTGCTGTACTGTCTGTCTGGGTTGGTCTGGTGATGTTCCTTAGGTCTGAAGAAGCAGACAGATGAGCACCTGGCCCTGACGGCGCTGAAGCACTGGGAGGATATACCCAGGGTGGGCTGTAAACTCATCCCAGAACATGTGGAGACCAGGCCACTCCTCAACCCTGACAAGCCTGGCATCGAACAGGTACTGTAGGACAAGGTTGCCTTTAAGCCTGTGCTTGCTAAATGCACAAGTGCCTGCTTCAGTGTTTCAAATGATCCAGCTGGTGAAGGTAGTAAAGCAAAAATAAAGTACAGTAAAGTAAAGATGACACATTTTCCATGTGAATGTAGGCCTGATTGATTAGGTTTGATTGCTGTGTAGTTCAATTGTATCTCACCCCATGTTTATCTGTGTGTTTCTCTTTGTGTAGGGGAGGATTGAGATGTGGGTGGACATGTTCCCTAAGGATATGCCTGCACCTGGACCGGCCATTGATATCTCACCCAGAAAACCAAAGAAGTATGTTCTAGTATATTGTGATGTGCTTTAAAAAAAAAAAATTGTAAGAGAATTTGCAAAGTGAAATAGAAGTTAAGGAATGTGCATTGTCGGCAGGGTTAGATATCAGTAATACACTGTATATTAGTGGGGCGAGGGTCAACTGTTTGTTCACCCGCACCCACCCGCAATTGCTAATAACCCATCCACAACTCCCCGACTATATGTGATAAAGTGAAAATCTGTGGCCCTCACACTACCCTAACCCTCTAACATAGAAATGCGCTTTAGGCTATTTTTGACAGGGGGCGCTGTTTTTTAGATATGTTTCTGCTTATAATTTCCAACATTTTGGTAGTCACCTTGTCTATAACTAGACACATGAAGCTTCTCTTCTGTCATTATATGGGGCGGCAGGTAGCCTAGTGGTTAGAGCGCTGGGTCAGTAACCAAAAGTTTACTCGATCGAATCCCTGAGCTGACCATGTAAAAATCTGTCGTTCTGTCCCTGAACAAGGTAGTTAACCCACTGTCCCTAGGCCGTCATTGTAAATAAGAAGTTGTTCTTACAGTGAGGGAAAAAAGTATTTGATCCCCTGCTGATTCTGTACGTTTGCCCACTGACAAAGAAATGATCAGTCTATAATTTTAATGGTAGGTTTATTTGAACAGTGAGAGACAGAATAACAACAAAAAAATCCAGAAAAACGCATGTGAAAAATGTTATAAATTGATTTGCATTTTAATGAGGGAAATAAGTATTTGACCCCTCTGCAAAACATGACTTAGTACTTAGGCAAAACCAATCACAGAGGTCAGATGTTTCTTGTAGTTGGCCACCAGGTTTGCACACATCTCAGGAGGGATTTTGTCCCACTCCTCTTTGCAGATCTTCTCCAAGTCATCAAGGTTTCGAGGCTGACATTTGGCAACTCGAACCTTCAGCTCCCTCCACAGATTTTCTATGGGATTAAGGTCTGGAGACTGGCTAAGCCACTCCAGGACCTTAATGTGCTTCCTCTTGAGCTACTCCTTTGTTGTCTTGGCCGTGTGTTTTGGTTCATTGTCATGCTGGAATACCCATCCACAACCCATTTTCAATGCCCTGGCTGAGGGAAGGAGGTTCTCACCCAAGATTTGATGGTACATGGCCCCGTCCATCGTTCCTTTGATGCGGTGAAGTTGTCCTGTCCCCTTAGCAGAAAAACACCCCCAAAGCATAATGTTTCCACCTCCATGTTTGACGGTGGGGATGGTGTTCTTGAGGTCATAGGCAGCATTCCTCCTCCTCCAAACACGGCGAGTTGAGTTGATGCCAAAGAGCTCCATTTTGGTCTCATCTGACCACAACACTTTCACCCAGTTGTCCTCTGAATCATTCAGATGTTAATTGGAAAACTTCAGACGGGCATGTATATGTGCTTTCTTGAGCAGGGGGACCTTGCGGGCGCTGCAGGATTTCAGTCCTTCACGGCGTAGTGTGTTACCAATTGTTTTCTTGGTGACTATGGTCCCAGCTGCCTTGAGATCATTGACAAGATCCTCCCGTGTAGTGCTGGGCTGATTCCTCACCGTTCTCATGATCATTGGAACTCCACGAGGTGAGATCTTGCATGGAGCCCCAGGCCGAGGGAGATT
>QNTS01002026.1:139307-159511 GCA_003317085.1 Hucho hucho
TGTCCTCTGAATCATTCAGATGTTAATTGGAAAACTTCAGACGGGCATGTATATGTGCTTTCTTGAGCAGGGGGACCTTGCGGGCGCTGCAGGATTTCAGTCCTTCACGGCGTAGTGTGTTACCAATTGTTTTCTTGGTGACTATGGTCCCAGCTGCCTTGAGATCATTGACAAGATCCTCCCGTGTAGTGCTGGGCTGATTCCTCACCGTTCTCATGATCATTGGAACTCCACGAGGTGAGATCTTGCATGGAGCCCCAGGCCGAGGGAGATTCACAGTTATTTTGTGTTTCTTCCATTTGCGAATAATCGCACCAACTGTTGTCACCTTCTCACCAAGCTGCTTGGCGATGGTCTTGTAGCCCATTCCAGCCTTGTGTAGGTCTACAATCTTGTCTTTGACATCCTTGGAGAGCTCTTTGGTCTTGGCCATGGTGGAGAGTTTGGAATCTGATTGATTGATTGCTTCTGTGGACAGGTGTCTTTTATACAGGTAACAAGCTGAGATTAGGAGCACTCCCTTTAAGAGTGTGCTCCTAATCTCAGCTCGTTACCTGTATGAAAGACACCTGGGAGCCAGAAATCTTTCTGATTGAGAGGGGGTCAAATACTTATTTCCCTCATTAAAATGCAAATCAATTTATAACATTTTTCACATGCGTTTTTCTGGATGCGTTTTCTGCGTTTTCTGTTCAAATAAACCTACCATTAAAATTATAGACTGATCATTTCTTTGTCAGTGGGCAAACGTACAAAATCAGCAGGGGATCAAATATTTTTTTCCCCTACTGTAACTGTCTTGCCTAGTTAAATAAAATAAAGGTGTTTCTCTGGAAGACTAAGTAAACCCTTGCTCACCACAATAATGTCATAAATCTATAGAATGAATGTTGACAGCTGTAAAGTTTTCTGCTTCTTTCGTGGAGCAAAGACATTTAGGGACCGGGGAGAAGAAAAAAAGATTTTCAGTTTGACTGGTTGTAAGGACATAGAAAGTTGTGAAAATGACCCAAAATGTTTCTGATTTCATTTCAGCTTGGATGCGTATTTAATGTGGTTGAAATACTATCAGCTTTTATGATGCTGATAAAGATAGCACCTCATACAGATCTTGTATAGCGCCTTTCAATCATCACACATGACATGTCATTGTTGGAGGTGCATCTTGGTCAGTTTAGCTCAGAAAAGGCCGCCCTCCTCAATCTAATCCTGCCTAATGAGCGGGCCGGCCCCATGGTAGCGATGTGTGAGTCAACTCGTAAGGCGCTATACAAGATCTGCACTGCTATCATCCAGTTTTACCACTTCACCAAAACTTTCCCAAACATTACTTTTCTGGCCCTCCCCTCTCTTTATTTTCAACTCTCCATTTCGCAGCTTTTCTCTTATTGAATTAAACTCCGACATTGTCCTTTTTGCCTCCATAGATCGACATTAACTTTGGCGATTGGCGTGTAGGCTATTTGGCGCGCATACAGATAGACCCTAAAGTTTAGGCTTACACACTAGATACCCTAAAATAATTAAAGAAAAACCTCAATGTAGCCTATAGATATATATAAATTGCTCAAGAATTCTACATTCATGGGTTTTTAATGGATTGTTTTCTCTTTATTCAACCCGCTATCCACCCGCCTTTCATCCACACAATATTTCATGACCCTAAACCCGCGGGCCCTCGGATATAACCGTGGGGCCTACGGATTACGAGTTGACTCACACATCGCTACCATGGCCGGCCCGCTCATTAGGCAGGATTAGATTGAGGAGGGCGGCCTTTTCTGAGCTAAACTGACCAAGATGCACCTCCAACAACAACACATAAAACCTCACAAAATGTTGCCCAAAAACAATGACAATTTCTCTAAACCAGTGGCATATGCTGCCCTACCAAGCAAAAAGGCAGTAACTGCTCATAGCGTGGAACTGAGAAAAATTGCTTTTATTTACTTGGTTTCACAGTAACTTTATGCAGTTACTGCTAGCATGACCCCCATTTTCTCCAAAACACAATACAATAGAGGCAGGATACTTGTCCACATGATTAAGCATGTATTTAATGTAGCAAAAAGGACATTAACAAATTTTTGACCAAATTTTGCTTTTTAGGGCAGTATGGGCTTTAATAGGTAAGCGCTGATGCCACCCTTTGATAAGCATTGCCCACTTTGTCAAAGGCAGGGGTGCAAAATATTTAGCTTGTCCATTCCCAGCTCGCCTCTCCAGGGTTCTGTTGGAGAGATGCATCTCTGCAGCGCTCCACCAACGTTCTGTCAAAGAGATGATCTAACATAAATCATAGGATATGGTAGAAAGAGATGATCTAACATAAATCATAGGATATGGTAGAAAGAGATGATCTAACATAAATCATATAGGTATAGGATATGGTAGAAAGAGATGATCTAACATAAATCATATAGGTATAGGATATGGTAGAAAGAGATGATCTAACATAAATCATATAGGTATAGGATATGGTAGAAAGAGATGATCTAACATAAATCATAGGATATGGTAGAAAGAGATGATCTAACATAAATCATATAGGTATAGGATATGGTAGAAAGAGATGATCTAACATAAATCATATAGGTATAGGATATGGTAGAAAGAGATGATCTAACATAAATCATATAGGTATAGGATATGGTAGAAAGAGTATGTGGCCTTTTCTGTAGCCGACAGGCTGGAGATAAAATGGATGACAATGTAATGAGATGGACACTTTTTACATCATGCAGGTTTCCCCGATCAAATAGCCTAACCTAAATGGCGCCCAACCAAATAAAAAATTAGCTGTCATGTTAACAAACAGGTCAAAGTAAAATGGACAATATGGAATGGACAATCACAACAGAACGGCAAGGACGGCAAGGACCGGTCCTGATCACTACTGTGTGTGTATATATATATATCATATCATATATATATATATATATATATATATATATTATACCATATATATACAATACCAGTCAAAAGTTTGAACATACCTACTCATTCAAGAGTTTTTATTTATTTTTTACTATTTTCTACATTGTAGAATAAAAGTGAAGACATCAAAACTATGAAATAACGCATATGGAATCATGTAGTAACCAAAAAAGTGTTAAACAAATCAAAATATATTTTATATTTGAAATTCTTCAAAGTAGCCACCCTTTGCCTTGATGACAGCTTTGCACACTCTTGGCATTCTCTCAACCAGCTTCATGACGTCGTCACATGGAATGCATTTCAATTAACAGTTGTGGCTTGTTGAATTAATTAACAGTTCATTTGTTGAATTTCTTTCCTTCTTAATGCGTTTGAGCCAATCAATTGTGTTGTGACAAGGTAGGGGGGATATACAGAAGATAGCCTTATTTGGCAAAAGACCACGTTCATATTATGGCAAAAACAGCTCAAATAAGCAAAGAGAAACGACAGTCCATCATTACTTTAAGACATGAAGGTCAGTCAATACGGACAATTTCAAGAACTTTGAGAGTTTCTTCAAGAGCCGTCGCAAAAACCATTAAGCGCTATGATGAAACTGGCTCTCATGAGGACTGCCACAGGAAAGGAAGACCCAAAAGAAATGCTTCACAGAGTTCAAGTAACAGACACATCTCAACATCAACTGTTCAGAGGAGACTGCCTGAATCAGGCCTTCATGGTCCAATTGCTGCAAATAAACCACTACTAAAAGACACCAATAATAAGAAGAGACCTGCTTGGGCCAAGAAACACGAGCAATGGACATTAGACCAGTTGAAATTTGTCCTTTGGTCTGATGAGTCCAAATTTGAGATTTATGGTTCCAACCGCCGTGTCTTTGTGAGACGCAGAGTAGGTGAACAGATGATCTCCGCATGTGTGGTTCCCGCCGTGAAGCATGGAGGAGGAGGTGTGATAGTGTGGGGGTGCTTTCCTGGTCACACTGTCTGTGATTCATTTAGAATTCAAGGAACACTTAACCAGCATGGCTACCACAGCATTCTGCAGCGATATGCCATCCCATTTGGTTTGTGCTTAGTGGGACTATCATTTGTTTTTCAACAGGACAATGACCCAAAACACACCTCCTGGCTGTATAAGGGCTATTTGACCAAGGAGAGTGATGGAGTGCGGCATCAGACGACCTGGCCTCCACAAACACCCGACCTCAACCCAATTGAGATGGGATGAGTTGGACCGCAGAGTGAAGGAAAAGCAGCCAAAAAGTCCTCAGCATATGTGGGAACTCCTTCAAGAATGTTGGAAAAGCATTCCTCATGAAGCTGGTTGAGAGAATGCCAAGAGTGTGCAAAGCTGTCATCAAGGCAAAGGGTGGCTACTTTGAAGAATCAAAATATAAAATATATTTTGATTTGCTTAACACTTTTTTGGTTACTACATGATTCCATATGTGTTATTTCATAGTTTTGATGTCTTCACTATTATTCTACAATGTATAAAATAGTCAGAATAAAGAAAAACCCTTGAATGAGTAGGTGTGTCCATACTTTTGACTGGTACTGTATATATATCAGTAAATTCACTATTTTATATGATAAGATATATCACATAACAGAGATTTTAAAAACACAAAATGCAACAAAAATGTTACTGTGCCTCACTGATGTGACACTGAGCTGTTTGGTCGTCGGTAGGTTTGAACTGAGGGTGATCATCTGGAACACAGACGAGGTCATTCTAGAGGATGATGACATCTTCACTGGAGAAAAGTCCAGTGATATCTTCGTGCGGGGGTAAATAATGTTTCCTTTGAAAGTATGTATGTTTTTCTAACTTCTGGAGTTGTACTAAATATTAAAACCATTTCTTCTTCTTCTTCTTCATTTCATTCAACAGCTGGCTGAAGGGTCAGCAGGAGGACAAGCAGGACACAGACGTCCACTACCACTCCCTGACAGGGGAGGGTCTCTTCAACTGGCGCTTCATCTATCCCTTTGACTACCTACAGGCCGAGGAGAAGATAGTCATCTCTAAGAAGGAGTCTATGTTCGCTTGGGACGAGACTGAGTATAAGATCCCTGCTCGTCTCAACCTGCAAGTCTGGGATGCTGATCACTTCTCTGCAGATGACTTCTTAGGTGGAGTGATTTAATTTCCCTCTACTAAACATTCACCATAATGATTTTCTGGGCTGTAAATGTTGGTCTTTCTGTGAATTTAAAATAACATGAGCTGGCGCACACCCAGAACAAAGTTTGTGTGGAGGTGCTGAGGAAGGCACAGTGATGCCGAAACGTTGGTAAATACCCATTAAACTGTTGGGAGAGTATATATGTAGTGTGCGACTTTCTTTATTTTGATAGTGTATACTTTCTGTGAATTTAACATTTCAGACTAGGGCTACTTTTTTATATAGAATTTGTATTCTGGGACATGGAAAGTACTTTTGTGGTAGTCATAACAACAACATCAACATAACAGCAACAACAACAGCTGAGAAACCTTTATGCATATCGAATAAATATGCATGATATTTTTGTCTATTCCTAGGCGCCATTGAGCTGGACCTGAACCGTTTCCCTCGTGGAGCGAAGACAGCCAAGCAGTGCTCCATCAACATGGTGCTGAATGAACAGGATATTCCCATGGTGTCCATCTTCAAACAGAGGAGGATCAAGGGCTGGTGGCCCTTCCTGGCCAGAGATGAGAATGACGAGTTTGAACTCACTGTATGTAGTGTGGACTGGATTAAACACAGTAAACTATACACTTGACAAAATGGTGTCTTTTATTAAACAAAGCGTGACAATTGAGTTACACTGTGAAGAAACTAGCTGAGTTAAAGACTGAACAGAGGTCAGTTTGGAAATGTAACAGATCAGTCAAAGATAAAGAATCACTAGACCTCCTTTGTATACTGCATGAACCCCAGTGTTTTGGTAGTGATGTTGTTTGTGTCTTTGCAGGGGAAAGTGGAAGCAGAGCTGCAGCTGATGACTGCAGAGGAGGCTGAGAAGAACCCAGTAGGTGAAGGACGCAACGAACCTGAACCCCTGGAGAAACCCAAGTAAGAGCACTATTAACCTACCACTAAGTTAACAAATACAGTGTCAAATGTTGGAGCCAACTCAATGTATTTCAACCAAGAAGGTGCATTGTAGTGGGGAAGGGACAGGAGCATGAGTTTTTTGCGCTAAAACAGGTTGCACTAAAACAAAGCTCTACCATGCGGTCGGAACGCATTCTCGTCAGAACGCACCCTAATGTAAAGGTCCATTTGATTAAAAGACATAAAAATTATGGAATAGGAATTTTTATGAAATTGCTTTGACTAAGTACTGGATTTGAACAGGGATGATCAAACTGGCCAATACAGAGCATCAGCAGTCCAGTTACTAAAGTACCCTTTATTTATGCCATCATTTTTATGGGTTTGTTTATATTTACATCAAACCGGACCTGTATCTTAAAGTCATATTTGGTAGTCCTCTGTGGCTCTGTTTGATGGCCTTATAAGGCATTAGCGCAGTCTAACCAACCAACCCTGTCTCTCTCTCCCAGCCGTCCAGACACAGCCTTCCTGTGGTTCCTTATGCCTTTCAAGGCCATCAAAAACCTAATCTGCAACCAGTACTTCTGGCTCACGGTCAAGTTAGTGGTGGCCCTGCTGCTGGTGCTCATACTGGGCCTCTTCATATACAGCATGCCTGGATACATGGTCAAGAAGCTAATGGGGGCTTGAGAAGTGGAAAATCTTAAAAGGGATAGTTACTCAACAACTTCCAAACTCGATAATATATTCAACAACTTGTTTTCAGTAACAAGCATCTCATCTTCTCATGGAGTCCCTGTAATGTTTTTGCCATTTGACAAGACAATCGTACACACACCATGTATCGTCAAAAAAAAAGTACCAAAACCATGTCCAAGTATCAATAAATAATACAGAAAATATGATTTATTATATATATATATATATATATGCATCCCTTTCAAGTACCTGTTCAAGGATACACAGTAGTAAACATTTTCATATTATGGGGCTGCAAAAAACTTCAATCTGCAAAGTAAAATGTTTTGTTTTGGAGTTCTGATTTTGTTCTTGCTTGAAGTCATGTATTAGCCTTGGTTTGCACTGACTGACTGGCTTTTCTGTGGATGTTGATATTAATGTTGTTTAACAGTGTGCAGTATGTAGTATGTAGTATATTACGTATAATCTGGTTTGTGTGAATAAACTGAGAAGAACAATAACTGAGCCTGTTTCTCTTTGTCACTCCATGCATTTGAATCCAATCCATTTGAATCCAATACCATCTGTTTTCAGAATATCTTAGTAAGAAATGAGGCATCAGTATTGTGGATCAACATTTCAACGGACTCCAAAAGTCTCATATTTAGTCATGATCATTATTAGATGATGATGAGACCTAATTATGAAACCATACATGTTTATGGCAGGTCCAAATAATTTTAACCTACTGTACCACAAGCTATTTTTCCATTTTATTATTAACTTTACTGCAGTCTAACCAACCAACCCTTATTTATCTCCCCCAGCAGTCCAGACACAGCCTTCCTGTGGTTCCTTATGCCTTTCAAAGCCATCAAAAACCTAATCTGCAACCAGTACTTCTGGCTCATGGTCAAGTTAGTGGTGGCCCTGCTGCTCATCCTGGGTCTCTTCATATACAGCATGCCTGGATACATGGTCAAGAAGCTAATGGGGGCTTGAGAAGTGGAAAATCTTAAAAGGGATAGTTACTCAACAACTTCCAAACTCGATAATATATTCAACGACTTGTTTTTGGTGTGCCTTGAGTATCGAGCACACAGTGCTGTTCAGTCTCTTATGGCTACTGGATAAGTTTTTAACCCACTGGCTACATCATATGGTAGCATGTCTACGTCAAATTCACTTTAAATAATCTCTGCTTTATTTATTTTTTTCAAACATAATTATTTGAATTGACAATTATGTGTTGAATTAAGGAGTTTGTTTCGATTTTACTGTTTATTTTGATTGCATGTCCCACAACCAACAAAATAATCGACCTATTGAAGAAAACTTTTTGTAGGTTTAAAATCCCTGCGTTCTAAAGGTTGATTTTCATAATTTATGTAGTAGTATATAATACGTATTTTAATTTAAAGTTAGAAAGAAACTCATAATGCGCGTTTACATTCAATGCTCTCTCAAGAAAAGAGTTGGAGGATGCGGGCATCGATCCCGCTACCTCTCGCATGCTAAGCGAGCGCTCTACCATTTGAGCTAATCCCCCACATAAGATGTACTGCGGCTGTGTAAATACAAGACCTTGTCAGTGTTGTGTTGAATTTGAACAAAATAAATTGTAGGCATGGAGATTCAACATTCATATCCGAAATTGTAGACATTTTCTTTCTACATGTATTTTGCCTGATTGATCAACGAAATTAATAGAAGACCAATGCTATTCTTCTTTCCACACTGCAACACTTTGTGTGGAACAATATTGTCCTTTACAGTCCTTGAATGGAAACACACTCTTTTTTTGGACCTACTAATCTGCGCAATGGTTTATATAAAATATTATGGATTTACTGACAAGATACATTTCTCTCCGCCCTAACAATGGGAATCGTTGTCCACAAAGCAGCACGACGGACTCATAACATGAATATGCAAGTACCATCCCGATATACGTTTTTTCTCAAAGTTGATGGGATATCACTTGTCTTAGTTATATCAGTACACTCGTAACAACTTAAGCGTTACGAAACTTATATTCGATCAAATAAACCTTACAAGCATTACATTACACTCGCAATAACATCTGCTAACCATGTGTATGTGACCAATAAAAGTTGATTTTTAGCAAATAAGCCATTTATTTGTTGACCAAATTCGACACTCATTGACCTCCATACAAAAACTCCTTGCTTGGTATGCGAAACAACGAAAATACGCCACCTGCTGGAGGGAGACAGATTTTCCGCCGAGTTGGGGCTCTCTTCCTCTCTGTTTCGACTCACTGGGGCTCTGTTTTGAAGCCACCGCGCCTCCATCTTGGCACTCCCCCACCATTGTAAACAAAAAAGTGGAAGCTAAATGCATTAATTAATGTCAACATATGTTTTGGCCACGTTTATTCTATTATAAACACCTCAATGCATACTTTTACATTGTATTATGTGAGCTTAGCATATATAAAAATGTATTTAAAGTATAATCTTTCTAAAGTTTGGATGCTACTGTCCCCACTACAACCAAAGAATACTTAAATACATGTAATTTTGTCCTTGAAACACTTAATTGAAATATTGTAGAATTCCATTCATTCATTTGGAGGACTGCTCCTTCTGTGGAGTGCTTCAAAGCATCTCACTGGCCAATACAGAGCATCAGCAATCTAGGGTTTATATACATAATTGATTCTACCTGTAAACCAGCTGACCATATTAGGCAAGATTTTACTTCTGTGTTAACAGAGATTAGGGCCTACCATTGAGAGTGGGGCCCATAGGAGGGCCAGTGGGCTCTTTCCATGGTTTTCTGTGGTCACAATATTTTAGCCAAACAGAAATCAACAACAGTATTATAACAGTTTATTTCACAATCGTTTGTTTATTTACTTAATAAAACTCAAAGAGATGAGAGTTATGCAGACAGTCAAAGCATGTGAGAGAATGCAGGTCAGATTCTATTGCAGATGGCTGTAGGTTTGCATTGAAAAGGCAGTAGTACAGGGCAAAGGACTTCTATTCCTTATGATGCTCATGATGACCAGCATCATTTTGAACTGGCCATAGACCCCTAACTAACTCAGTGCATCCCAAACGGCACACTATTCCCTATTTAGGGCTCTACTTTTGACATATTATTATTCTTTGTTCAGCTACCAATCACTTTCTCCTATTCCCTGCCTACAGTATATGTACATAACTACCTCAAATACTCAAGTATCCCTGCACATTGTACATTTGGTATTAGCACTGACCCTGTATATAGCTTCCTCTCTTATTTCTTAGTGTTTTCCTTATTATATATATATAATTTTTTTTTCACTGTACTAAAACTTGAACTTGATTTGGGACGCAAACTCCTGACTTCATCATTCTCTAAACTCAACTTGAAATTAGTAAGACGACTCATTACAGCTGAGCAATATATTATAGCAAACCAAAAGTAGAAACACAGCAAAATTAGCAGCAGAAACGTGATATGATCAAATCAAAGTAAATAATTGTTTTCAGGCTCTTTTAAACAACACATTTTTACAGTTAAATTAAAAAAACAATTTGCTGCCATAGTCAGCCTACATAGTACCTCAGGTATTGTTAATACCAAATCAATTTTAAACTCATTATACATAATAAATACCATGGCATGTACCCAGACACTTCTGACTGAAGATAAAATCTCCACATAAATTAGTTTATGAATGTATCGCCCATTCCTGTTAATTTATGACATTCTCATGTTCAAATACAGCTAATCCAGAATGAGTACAGTCAAAGAGCATTGGTCATATCCTATATCTAAATTATTATTTCTGGACCACTTTCTTTAATGCATTTTCCCTTGATGTTACTACATGCCATCAACTGAAATGAAAAGCTTAAGCCTTTTCACTACCATGAGCATACGTTACAGTATTGTTTAATTTACATACATTTTGCACCAATTATTGTACCGATAGTAGTTAAAATCTAAATTAAAACCAATAAATAAAAAAGTAAAACATATTAAATATAATTTGTTGTCATAGGCGATTTTGTTAGTCTACTGTAGGACTCTTGTGGTAACCGTGGTAACCTGAAATACAGTAACATGCACAAGGTGCTTTCTACACTCCGGAATAGAACCAAAATTAGTTTTAGAAAAAGCGCGAGTCAAACCAAAAGACAAACAAACAAATGCATTCAGACAAGTACCTTATTTCAAAATCATTCCTTTTTTTGTCATATTTACAACTGAATGAATTGTGCAGGCCTAACACCCCCATTAATATCACCTTGGTTTGGGTCATTATTCTGTGTTATACTATGTACCATGCTGGAACGACTAGGATATGTTCTGTTATTGTTGCTGCTACTGTGTCATTGGAGAGGGAGGGAGGGGTAGCTTATGACACTGAGATGTAATGGTGTATGTACAGTACATAGCCGGGGGAAGGGAGGAGACACACATATATACATATGAAGAGAGAGGAAGAGAGGAAAAGAGATAGAATAGGAACAGAGGCAGAGACAGAGAGAGAGAGAGAGAGAGAGAGAATATGGATAGAGAGAAGGGTTTAGAGGGAGAGGGGGATGTGGATAGACAGAAGGTATTAGAGGAGGGAGAGGGGGATGTGGATAGACAGAAGGTATTAGAGGAGGGAGACGGGGATGTAGATAGACAGAAGGTATTAGAGGGAGAAGGGGATGTGGATAGACAGAAGGTATTAGAGGAGGGGAGGGGGATGTGGATAGACAGAAGGTATTAGAGGAGGGAGAGGGAAACGTGGATAGACAGAAGGTATTAGAGACTCAGTATTCATCCTGGTCCAAGTGGGCCTGTCCATCAATCTCGTCATCATCTGGAGCAGCAAAGCCGTCCTAAAATACAGATATCATCAAATTTACAGAGAATGTTGATGATAACCCACAACCCTTGTATACTTTATAATAATATGAGTTCATATTTTTATACATGAGAGAGGGGTAGAGCCAATTAAGGATAGCTAATTGCAATTGCTATCTCTAATTTTAAAAAAGTTGGCTATTCTATACTTAGGGCTCTGTTCAATCCGTATCGCGGAAGTACAGATTTACAGCGTGATTGAAATTTAAAGGCAATCTTCCAGCGTAAACGATGCTCATTTTCATCTCAATTGGAAATTACCTTGACATTTCTATCACGCAATCTGTAAAGTTTTAGCGATACAGATTTAATAAAAGCCCTTAGTTTCAGTGTTGACCAATGTATATGAACAAATTGAATTCATATGTCTGTGGTTGTGAGAGGTACCTCTGTGGCGTAGAGAATGTCCATGATCCTGGAGAGGTGAGGGTTGGTGTCACTCTCGTGTTCCTGACAGATCAGCTCAATGTCTCTCAGCTTACTGAAGTAGAAATCTCTCTCCTTCTCTAGTCCATCAACTGTTAACTTCAGCTCCATCAACTACACAGGGAAAGAGAAGAAAAGGGTGTTTCAAACACACAGGGAATGACAATGTAAATGTAGTACTCACTGAGTAGTGTTATGTTAGTAACATACTTACTGTACTTAAACTATACTTACATTTAGTTTCCAAATATGCCGCAAATATATCCTGTATTGTCTACGTGACAACTGAGTAAGAAATTAGGATGCCAACTCTAGTGTGAACTTACACTCACACATTCCAAAGACCAAAGCATGACTTAGCCCTGAGACGTGGGTATAGGCTACGGTCAAGTCTCAGGGCTAAGCATGACTCTACTTGCAGTAAATAAAACCTGATAACTGAGGCAAATCAAATATACGTTCATTTGTATTGAATACTGTCAATACTACAGTCATATGGCCCATTAGTTTACTTGTCCTTTGTAAAGGCCTCCTTACCCTCCCTGGGACTCTACCTGTTGATTTAGCTCCAAGAGTTCCGCGTCGGTGCCCCCGTTCCGCGCCAGGGCCGGGGCCTTCCTCACATGCACAGTGGTGTTCAACACCCTCTGGGGCGTGGGTAGGATCTTGGGCACCGTGGGCGAGTGCCTCTGGGGGCCTGGAATAATCAGATGGTGTTAGGGCTAGATTCAATCCGTGTCGCAGATCCGCGGTATAGCACCATCTAAAGTTAAAGGCAGTGTTCCCGCGTTCACAGAGACTGCATTCACGGTAAACGCTGAATATGTCAGCTCAATCGGAAAATGGCCTTTACATTTCCATTGCGCTATACTGTGGCTCTTCTGCAATACAGATTGAATTGGGCCCTTAAGTGTTGCAGTGCAGGTTTACTGTTCTAACATTTAGGCCAGGATTTAATCCAAGGCGATTTATAGAGCAGGCTTTTAAAGGTCATTTACAGTGAAAGTGATCTCGGAAAACGTAGGAGGGGGGAAAATGCCTTTAAAAGGCACATTGTCAGATGTCTAGTGCACTGCTCTATAACGCGCCTTGGATTGAATCCCAGCCATACTCATAGTAAATGTAAACAAAATACTATCAAACAAATAGTAGTAAACTAAAAGTAGTCAAAATACTAGTAAACATCTTGAACAAATACTAATTGTTTGTCATCCCATGCATTCAAAGCTATGGATACAACTACAGCATTTCAATAAGAACCATGTTGAAAGCATACCATCATGTTCTGCCTGTGGTGTAACCAATGAGAGCCATGTTGAAAGCATACCATCATGTTTTGCCTGTGGTGTAACCAATGAGAACCATGTTGAAAGCATACCATCATGTTTTGCCTGTGGTGTAACCAATGAGAACCATGTTGAAAGCATACCATCATGTTTTTCCTGTGGTGTAACCAACACTATGGATTTTGAGAACCGATGCTGATTGATTTTCAACCTTAATGCTAAAAGACAATGCACAAAAATCCTGCTTTTAGGGACATTTATTTTACCTTTATTTAACTAGGCAAGTCAGTTAAGAACAAATTATTATTTAAAATGACAGCCTACCGGAGAACAGTGGGTTAACTGCCTTGTTCAGGGACAGAATGAAAGATTTTTACCTTGTCAGCTCGAGGATTCAATCCAGCAACCTTTCGTTTACTGGCCCAACACTCTAACCACTAGGCTACCTGCCGCCACAATCAAGGCTTAAAACATTTATGTTGGTACGAAGGGTCCCAAAGGGGTGCCACAATTATCAATTCACTACATGAAGGATCACTAGAACAAAATGTATTTATAGATTTGTGTTCATCAATTCTGCTAAAGGTACTGTGGAGATCACAAGAATCCCTGACAGTCACTCACAGAGCTACCTTTCCTTGACTGTTTCTAAAATGCTGTGGATCGTGCAGTGCACACACGCACAGAGACAAACACATACACACACACACAAACTTGCAGAGCGCTGTGAGTGTTTTGAGCCATCCAAAGCTCAATCAGCGAGACAATCCCATTCAGAAGAGGTAGAACCATTCTGTTGGGTTACCTGCAGGGCCATGAGTTCTCTTTGGTCTGTGGGAAAAGTGATCACCTGGATTGGGGGCGGGGTTCACATCTTGTCCCTGTCTGGCCTGTAGCGGGTCGTACTCCTTCCCATCATAGTTGGCGTCGAAGAATTTCTTGAACCACTGCACAAACTCAAAGTTATCCTGGAACTTTCCTTTTACCAGCTTCTCTACAGGAATTATCTGTAGGAATAAGAATACATGTTAGAAAACTTTTTTGAGAGATGACAATCTTTCCATTGAAGAATCCAGCTGCAAGCCCTCACATGGCTCCAGTCACAATTTGTTCCGGACACTACTTCTTTCGCTATATAAATGATTTACAATGCTTTACAGATGATGATAAATAGATAATAGCCTGACTTTGTCAACGCCCATTCTCTTGAAGGCAGCCTGGAGAACCTTGAAGTTGTGTATGAACTCGTGTTCCAGCTTGGCCTGGAACTTAACCTTCTTTAGAAGGACACAGCCTGGAAACAGCATGTCCATGAACTGACAGTACGCTGCCCCTGAAAGGTAGGGGGAAAAAGGGCACACTGCTATAAAACAACACAATGTAAACATCATCTCATTACTCATCATTTGAAAGGGTTTGTTGAGGTCCATGCCGACAGGCAAAACTGGTTGAAATGATGTCATCATAACCAAATTCCAACCAGTGTAATGACGTCATTTGAACCAGATTTTCCCACTGGGATGGGGAAAGGACCCGTTCATTACATTCATTTGGGTGTTGAGATGAGGGAACAATGGCTATGTTGCCTGAGCCGGTTAATATATAAGGAACCAAATAAAAAAAGAAGGTGATCAATGATGTCAGGAGGACTGGAGAAAAGCATACCAGAGCAGAGCTGTTCTATCTTAGTGTAGGTGAGGTGCAGGGAGTCGTTGAGCCAGGCCAGCATGTCATGTCGGCTCAGGGTGTCACAGGACACAGACGTAGCGTGCACATTCACTGCCATCCTCTACACCCAGAGAATAATACAAATATGGTAAAGATGTTAAACTGGCCAGCAATTAAGCAAACTTCCTAGCTGTTTTGCAATGCTGCAAAACATCAAATTAATTTTGTGGTTAAAAATACAAGAAATTACTATTGTTCAACATTCAAGGAATAAATACGAAGATGAGGGTTCCTCACAGGGTCACAGAACATCATCAAAGAGTGCTTTGTTCCAAAAGTGGCTTTGACATGGTCTACAAAGCCTGCCTACAGGTATTTGTCAGCAAGACTTTGTCACTACAATACAGGAATATAAATATAACTTATGCCTAATGTTGACAGTATAAGAGTACACTTTCAGGGCTAGTTTGATGATGCAGGAGTCTTTTATTTTTAACTTTCAATCTTCTGTTGTCACAATAATCCTCTCAGATTAGACAGAATGTCCTAGTGCTTGAAAGAAGCAGCACAGACAGGAAGGACACATCTGGCCCTCAATTTAGTTTGAGAGTAAGACTGTCTTTCTGCTGTTTTAGGAATACAATTTATTTACTAGGCTACATTTCTAGCAAAATCTGAAATACAGAAACAGCAATCTCACGTATTATCACTACAGAGATGTCTCGCACTGATAACCAACCAGAAATATTGTTTTGACCCAGGATACGTGGCAATGTGCAGAGGAATATGTATTTGATTACCACCACCTTTGTAGAAACGAAAAGAAAAAGCAGTAACGTTAGCCAACGCATCGAGTGGCGTAAAGTTTCGCCTATATGGTGCATATTTCTATGACATACAAAGTAAAGCCTTATAACGTATGAATGATCAGTCTGTGCCAGCAGAGAAGAAAGTCCTCTTTCCCTATTTCTGCCCTTGCTTTCAGCTTCATCATAAATGATTACATAGCGATATACAATACGCGCAACAGCCCTCCCATGAGCTTGCATTGAATAGCACTATCTATCTGTCAAATCCCACGCGGCTGCACAATTAGGTAATAGCCTATAATGGAAAGTAGTCCACCTGCCGTAAACGGTTTTATAGAGGGCTGTATGTAGAAGGTAATTTACAACAGCGTTTATAATACAACAATATTTATTATTGTATTGTAAAAAAAAAAAAATTACAACAATAAACACAACAGACTATCGTGCGAGGAGTCGATTTTATTCTCGTCTCTAAACCCTATTATATTCTAGGCCTTTGAACGGTACGCGACCTCACTCTAATACATTGTTCACAAAATGTATTTACCTGGGTTTTAAACGCGGAAATTTGCTATTTATTGCATACCCAGAGAACAATACATTTGTCCAATTTGCATTTGGTGCAAAGAAACAAAACCCTGCAATGTTAGTTGCTAGGCTATCCAAACGGCCGCCCGGACCCCCTCTGCAGGCCTCTCGGAATAGACACACACACAGAGACAGAGGACTGTCACTGTAAAGAGAAATATCCTCACTGGATGGACAAGAGACCCTTTATTTTCTCCTGAAATGCTAAATGTACCTATAAAATGTCTTACTTGCAATGGCAAATACAGTGTTTTGGCTATAGGCCTAAAGTCATTGCTACTCACTTTATTCAGACAGCTATCTTTCTCTGTTGTTATTTCGCTGGCAGTATTGCTATGCTCCAATCCTCCGTTGTGGTTGTTGCCAGAGCTCCTGCGCGGTGCAGTGGTTAGTAACCGGCCGCCCCCCACTGCTACCGACGCCCAGTCTGCAACAATCCTGCATTTATTGCGCATGCGCCAGACTCCATGCTGTTAGAGGCGCTTCTATGGTAAATAAATCAATAGGATGTTGGTCTGTTATAGGGAGCAGACTCACTAGCCTACATGTGCTTATGCATCTTAACAGATTTGTTGCTGACGGATGGGGGTATATACACCTTACTCAGAAAAAAACCCTTGAATGAGTAGGTGTAGGTGTTCTAAAACTTTGGACCGGTAATGTATTCTATAGCAACAGAATTGTACATTGTAATTTATTGAACCCCATTTCAGTATAGGCTATAGACCCTATACATAATTGTGTTATTTTTTTAAAGAAACACAATTCAAGCTTGACATTTCAGTGTGGTTTTATTTGCACTCAAACTTGTGCTAAAGAGCTGCAAGAACACATAGGATAAAACAAAAACAAACCTCAGTGAAAACACTGAAGGCTGTTCAGCACCAGTAAGGACCTCCTCTGCAGTCTTCTATCGTACAGTGGGGTTTGAAATAGGCTATGGAAAAACAAAAACGTTTAAAGCATATTCTTAACAAATAAAACTTATATGTTCTCAGTAGCTTACAATGGAAGAGTGTAAAGACAATTTAAAACAGAAAGAGATCAGTGGTTTTCATAGACACTCCTGAATAAGCATGTCATCCAGTGATATAATGCATTGACTGACATTATGACAAAACTCTGGAGAACATGCATTTTGTATATTTAAATTGCCCTTAAAATACCCAACATTCAATCAAATTATAGATCATGCACTTCTCTTGCCCAATTGACAGTGTTCCAACCTTGGAAACGTCAACCGAAAAGATATACAAAACTGTCAAGCATGTTTCAGTGCAAGTCAAGACCAGAATTCCTCAGTGTTTTGTGCTAAGTGTTATGTGCTCAGTAGTTAGCTTGAACATTCTAAGAGGAATCACAATGATACACATGTTAAGGTCCTATTATCTCTATACATGAACTGTATATGTGGATAATGAGAGACTTCTCTGGTGAGAAAAAAGGCATTTCAGAGTGGAGTTAGCTAGCTAGCTAGCTTGTCACTAACAGACAGAGAAAAGTAAAGGAATTTACTACTTATATTAAACAAAGAACGCTGCTAAATATGAGTCAAATCAGTGTTCTATGCCACAACATACATACAGTAAACACAGCATAGGTTCATTCATATTGACGGGAGATGAGATGACCAGAAAGGAAGAGAGTGCTACTATATTAAAATGTAAACAGGAATATAGAAGCTATAAAAACTCTTACTTAGCCTAAGCATTTTGATGACCTATGTCATCCTCAGTTTTTCAGGACTCATGATTATAATTTTACAGTGCCCTAAAGGGGAATGACATATTCTCAATAACATTGTAACATAAAAAATTAAATAAAATACAAATCACATTTAAAAGTATCAGCTTTGCGTTTTAGTCAACAGACGAACGTATTCGTGAATGAAACCGAACAGAAAATAGGCGTTTCACACAAAATGATGACATATCCACGTTATGAGACATGAACGTTATGATACATGAACGTTATGAGACATGAACGTTATGAGACATGAACGTTATGATACATGAACGTTATGAGATATGAACGTTATGAGACATGAACGTTATGAGACATGAACGTTATGATACATGAACGTTATGAGACATGAACGTTATGAGACATGAACGTTATGAGACATGAACGTTATGAGATATGAACGTTATGAGACATGAACGTTATGAGATATGAACGTTATGAGACATGAATGTTATGAGACATGAACGTTATGAGATATGAACGTTATGAGACATGAACGTTATGAGACATGAACGTTATGAGATATGAACGTTATGAGACATGAACGTTATGAGACATGAACGTTATGAGACATGAACGTTATGAGATATGAACGTTATGAGACATCCACATTATTTCATGTCAAGTGCATTGAGATATTGTGTAATAATAAATAACTAATCATATTTATTCATGAAGATTCTGTATTGTTAGAAAAAGTTGTTTTGTTACACATCAAATAATGTAAGGAAAAGGCAGCTAAGTAGTACATGATACAAGTGCAGCATTGTAGGTTAAACAGAGAAATAAACCAACGATCAACTCAACCCCCCCACTACCCCAACCCCCTAAAACCATTAGTGTATAATGACATACAGTACTTTCTCTAACATATATCCATTTATCCAATACAGTCAACTAGCAACTTATGTTAGCTGCTGCGCAAATTTAGTTGAGATTTGTCTAATTTTAAAAACAAAAATTTAATTTTTAAAAACGTTAAGCCCAATATTGTTCAGGTTTCGACCATACGGGCAGATATTCCAATATTAAAATGACATCAATGTCATATAAATGTAATTCAGACTCTGTCATCATATATACACTAAATACTACAGGCGTTCGTTTTTTTCAAATAAAAAGTGAGTTATTATTTTCTTTTTATGCTTTCTGGGTGAACGTAACAAGCAGTTGTCTTGGTTGGCCCTGGTTCCATTTTTCATTGTAATTGAGAACTAGGGTAGCTGTTTGGTTCTAGAACTCGCTAGTCTTCCACACAGTTACCAGATTCCACTGGATCGACCACCTGGGGGGGCCAGAATCCTGGCAGAAGATCTCTTTGGGGTTTTGTCATCGGTCTGGGAACCTGGAGAGATTGATAGACAACAAGAGAAATTACAATCTGTCAGGTTAGCAAAAATGAGCTAATTGTTCATGAGACAGAGTAGACACTGCATCATAGCTGGTATTAATAAAGTTCTCTAGACCTTAGAGGCAGGGATGCAAATGATAAAATCCCAGTTTGCAAAGCAATGCAGTGTGTGTTACCAGAGAGGCTGAAGCTAGACTCATGCAGGTCTCTCTGTCCTCCGTGCTTGGTGTGTGATCGTGTTGGAGTGTCCCCGTCACACGGTCCACAATCCTTCTTCCCAGAATGCACCACTGCTACGTCTCCTTCGTACGGCTCACGCTCCACCGCCTTCAGGGCCTGACACTGAGGAGAGGCAGAGAGAGGCAGACACACAGACACACAGGCAGAGAGGCAGACACACAGACATACAGGCAGACACGCAGACACACAGGCACACAGATAGAGGCAGACACACAGGCAGAGAGGCAGACACACAGGCAGAGAGGCAGACACACAGACACACAGGCAGACACACAGGCAGAGAGGCAGACACACAGACAGAGAGGAAGACTCACAGACAGAGAGGCAGACACACAGACAGAGAGGCAGACACACAGACACACAGACAGAGAGGCAGACACACAGACAAAGAGGAAGACACACAGACAGAGGCAGACACACAGACAGAGAGGCAGACACACAGACAGAGAGGCGGACACAGACACACAGACAGAGAGGCAGACACACAGACACACAGACACACAGGCAGACACAGACACACAGACAGAGAGGCAGACACACAG
>QNTS01002026.1:171439-183617 GCA_003317085.1 Hucho hucho
AGTGTGTGTGTGTGTGTGTGTGTGTGTGTGTGTGTGTGTGTGTGTGTGTGTGTGTGTGTGCTCTTACTTCCCCAGCAGACTCATCAGGTAGTTTGGTGTATTGGGGTCCAGGCGTAGAGGAGGCACTGTGACGTAGGCTGCAGCATGGGCCCAGTCCTGGTGGTAGTACTGCAGACCGTTCAGCACTGCATGGGCCGTGGTGGTCTCCCCATGGACTACTTTACCTACAGACAGATCAGTAAGATGGGTTCATACAGAGCCATAGATAGTCATGTGTAGTATGTAGAATGTAGTATTGGCCAGTTACTGTACAAGACAGGCAGGCAGACAGACAGACAGGGGTGGGGTTCCGAAAGAATTTGTAGTGAAGACCAGATCAGACCAGATCAGACCAGACCAGATCAGACCAGACCAAGCCAGCAGAGGGTAACAAACCACAGGAAATCTCTGATCTGACAGGACAGAACAGGATAGGACAGAACAGAACAGGATAGGACAGAATAGGCTAGGACAGATTTGGACAGGATAGGACAGAACAGAACAGAATAGGATAGGACAGGATAGGAAAGGATAGGAAAGGACAGGACAGGACAGGATAGAACAGGATAGGACAGAACAGAATAGGATAGAACAGATCAGAACAGGTAGGACAGGACAGAACAGAACAGGACAGGATATGCCTTACCCTGCATCTTGGCTGTGGCGAGCACATTTCCTGCTGACATGCTGGACACGTTGACAAGGTAGATAGGGCAGTGGGCCTGAGGGAGAATGACAGAGAGAGAGACAAGAGAGTTTAATTTGCTTTCACCAGAAAAACCATTGCCCTTCAAATGGCAAGGTATTTCCCAATCAGTTACACTATATATACACAAAAGTATGTGGACACCCCTTCAAATTAGTGGATTAGGCTATTTCAGCCATACCCGTTTGTTGACAGGTGTATAAAATCGAGCACACAGCCATGCAATCTCCGTAGACAAACATTGGCAGTAGAATGGCCTTACTGAAGAGCTCAGTGACTTTCCACGTGGCACCATCATAGGATGCCACCTTTCCAACAAGTCAGTTCATCAAATTTTTGCCCTGCTAGAGCTGTCCCGGTCAACTGTAAGTGCTGTTATTGTAAAGTGGAAACATCTAGGAGCAACAACAGCTCCGCCGCGAAGTGGTAGGCCACACAAGCTCACAGAACGGGACCGCTGAGTGCTGAAGCGTGTAGCGCGTAAAAATAGTCTGTCCTCGGTTGTAACACTGACTACCGAGTTCCAAACTGCCTCTGGAAGCAGCATCAGCACAAGAACTGTTTGTCGAGAGCTTCATGAAATGAGTTTCCATGGCCGAGCAGCCGCATACAAGCTTAAGATCACCATACGCAATGCCAAGCGTCGACTGGAGTGGTGTAAAGCTCGCAGCCATTGGACTTTGGAGCAGTGGAAACACGTTCTCTGGAGTGATAATTCCCGCTTCACCATCTGTCAGTCCGACGGACGAATCTTGGTTTGGCGGATGTCAGGAGAACGCTACCTGCCCGAATGCATAGTGCCAACTGTAAAGTTTGGTGAAAGAGGAACAATGGTCTGGGTCTGTTTTTCATAGTTTGGGTTAGGCCCCTTAGTTCCAGTGAAGGGAAATCTTAACGCTACAGCATACAATAACATTCTAGACGATTCTGTGCTTCTAACTTTGTGGCAACAGTTTGGGGAAAGCCCTTTCCTGTTTCAGCATGACAATGCCCCTGTGCACAAAGCGAGGTCCATACAGAAACGGTTTGTCGAGATCAGTGTGGAAGAACTTGACTGGCCTGCACAGAGCCCTGACCTCAACCCCATCGAACACCTTTGGGATGAATTGGAACACCAACTGCGAGCCAGGCCTAATCGCCCAACATCAGTGCCCAACCGCACTAATGCTCTTGTGGCTGAATGGAAGCATGTCCCCACAGCAATATTCCAACATCTATTGGAAAGCCTTGCAAGAAGAGTGGAGGCTGTTATAGCAACAAAGGGGGGGACCAACTCCATATTAATACCCATGATTTTGGAATGAGATGTTCCGATGAGCAGGTGTCCACATACTTTTGGTCATGTGGTGTACCACTGTGCTGATGTGCTTGATGATAAAGAACATGCAACAACTTGACACAGAACACACACTCACCCTATTGGCGATGGTGATCGCACGATGGGTGGCCTCTGCCTCCAGCTGTGAGACAAAAGAAACAACAGAATATTGTGGTGAGTAGCATAAGGCGCTGCTCAAAAGGTCATTACAATATTATGAAGGGCTGATATCCATAACGCTAGGGTCATTACAATATTATGAAGGGCTGATATCCATAACGCTAGGGACATTACAATATTATGAAGGGCTGATATCCATAACGCTAGGGTCATTACAATATTATGAAGGGCTGATATCCATAACGCTAGGGTCATTACAATATTATGAAGGGCTGATATCCATAACGCTAGGGACATTACAATATTATGAAGGGCTGATATCCATAACGCTAGGGACATTACAATATTATGAAGGGCTGATATCCATAATAGAAATGTATTCCATCGATGTCTATGTCTACGAAGTACTGAAAGAAAGACAAGGGAGTATGTGGTCGGATATGAGTACAGGCTACAAGAGTAAAGAGAACGTCTTCTGCCTCAGCATTGCTTTCTGTTTGGGTTTTTAGGCTGGGTATCTGGAAAGAACTTTGTGACAACTGCTGATGTAAAAAGGGCTTCATAAAATACATTTGATTGATCGAATTTGATTGTCTTACCTCCTCTGGCCTGCTGATCTCGATGCCCTCAGGGCCACTAATGCCCAGGTCCAATGCCTCCTTGGCACCCTAGAAAACCCACAGGATGATGTCATGAATCCTGGTGTATGTGCAGCATCACCCATAGAAATAGAGAGTACACAAAATATATCCGCCGGCCCATCCATCACGTAACGTTGAATGTCCGTTCTAGTAATTCTAGCTCTATGGTCTCTGTCTCACCTCTTCTCTGCCACCAGTTCTCACAACAGAACTCATATGAAATTGCACTTATCTAGTCTACTTGCCTGTACATATCCTTTGATTTTCTGATGTTGTTGTTTGTAAAAAATTTGGTTAAGTTTGTATGTATTGTGGTGGCTGCAAATGACTTGCCTCATTGAGAACATAAAAGTTTTTAGAATCTGAATCATTACAGATAATTTATTTCTGTTCAAAGATACAATGGAAGAAAAGTCAGTGATATGGAACTACATATTGAACCAGAGTCTCTGACCCACCTCGGCCACCAGCTCTCCGTTCTCAGCGAGTACGCGGGCCACGGCCCCGATGTCCTTACAGTTTTGTAGGGCCTGGAAGAGCTCGGAGTCCCTCAGCATGAACAGGTCCTTATAGGCCATGAACATCTGGAACGAGTTGATCCCTTTATCTCTCACCAGGCTCTCCATCTCAGCTCGCACCTACAGGTCAGGGGTTAGAGGGTAGGGGTTAGAGTTGATCCCTTTATCTCTCACCAGGCTCTCCATCTCAGCTCGCACCTACAGGTCAGGGGTTAGAGGGTAGGGGTTAGAGTTGATCCCTTTATCTCTCACCAGGCTCTCCATCTCAGCTCGCACCTACAGGTCAGGGGTTAGAGTTTAGAGTTCACCTGTACAAGATGAACACAGTCAGGAGTCACACCTTTTCACATTATCGTGTCTACCTGAATCGTACTGTGCTGGCTTGGATATCTTCCTTTCATAATGTATTTTCCAGCACAGATACAGCAACTATTGTGGATGTGTAATCAGGCCAGTGCAGTAAAGATCGGCTCTGTTTGGTTCATCTTAGCTCAGTAAAATGGAAAAGGGTATAATACTCCAGTTATCAAAGGAGTACAACAGTTACCTTTGGCCCCCACCAGGTGACCCCCATGTGCAGGGAGTAATCGCAGCAGGCTTTACTGTCAGCCTGGGAGCGGGTCTTCTCATAGGCTTCCAGCAGAGATTCGTTCTTCTCTGGTAACACATGTCCTATAACCATGGTGGTCCCTCCAGCCAGGGCTGCCTGTAGACAGAATAGAAAAAGATGACATACACACATTCAATGTATTTGAGCAGGTCTTCATAAAAAGGTGATGGGACCTAAGTAGTGGAAACATTGTCACCTATAAGGCACAGGGCAGCATAGGTTGTAGTAGAGGACACACACATGACCTCTAAGGCCTCGTAACCTTGTCACATCTACTTAGTAAGTAATTGCATGCATTGATTATTCTCTATAAATTTAGAGCAAGACAGAATGAACATGTCACCGTTGCCCCAGCGTTGAAATGAATCTACAGTAAAATGTGTCAATTACCCTTAATGTTGGCCTTAACGTTGGCCTTAATGTTTATTTGCTGGGTGGATGTTATAGACTGCGTCCCTATTCCGTGGCACCCTATTCCGTGTACTACGGACCACCTATGGACCCTGGTCAAAAGCAGTTCTCTATACAGGAACTAGGGTGCCATTTGGAACGCACACATGGAAAACCCATACATCTATCAGTAACTAGATTAGAACCAGGGAAGGGGACAGGGAGGTAACCGAAACCAGGCTGGTCTAATGAAGAGGTATTATAGTAATTATGATGGTCAGTGAGCTAACTAATGTATATCAAGCAGCTGACAGTCCTCTCATTGTTTATTACAACAAGGACCATCAATCAGCTATCCAAGCCGAGACAGACATACTAGATCTAAAATGTAGGAATGAACAATGCATTGTATGGCCATCCTAATAGTCAAACATTTAAAATATGATTCTATAGAATACATTTCTATATTCATAGATTCCGACATATGAAAGCTTCACTACTGCTCCATTACATGTTCAGAATCCTTTTTTTTCTTTAATGAGTCTGACTAGCAAACGTGCAATCTTTGGACAATAAAATTGAAGATTAAACTACCAACAGGACATTCAAAACTGTAATATCTTATGCTTCACGGAGTCGTGGCTGAACGACGACACTATCAACATACAGCTGGCTGGTTATATGCTGTATCTGCAGGATAGAACAGCGGCGTCTGGTAAGACAAGGCGGACTATGTATTTTTGTAAATAACAGCTGGTGCATGATATCTAAGGAAGTCTTGAGCTATTGCTCTCTTGAGGTAGAGTATCTCATGATAAACTGTAGACCCCACTACTTACCTAGAGAGTTTTCATCTGTATTTTACGTAGCTGTTTACATACCACCACAGTCAGAGGCTGGCATTAAGACAGCATTGAATCAGCTGTATTCCGCCATAAGCAAACAGGAAAACGCTCACCCAGAGGCGGCGCTCCTAGTAGCCTGGGACTTTAATGCAGGGAAACTTAAATCAGTTTTACCAAATTTCTATCAGCATGTTAAATGTGCAACCAGAGGGGAAAAAAACTCTGGACCACCTTTACTCCACACACAGAGACGCATACAAAGCTCTGCCTCGCCCTCCATTTGGCAAATCTGACCATAATTCTATCCTCCTGATTCCTGCTTACAAGCAAAAATGTAAGCAGGAAGCACCAGTGACTAGTGGTCAGATCAGATGAAGCAGATGCTAAGCTATCACAGACTGGAATATGTTCCGGGATTCCTCCGATGGCATTGAGGAGTACACCCCATCATTCATTGGCTTCATCAATAAGTGCATCGATGACGTCGTCCCCACATTGACCATACGTACATACCCCAACCAGAAGCCATGGATTACAGGCAACATCCGCACTGAGCTAAAGGCTAGAGCTGCCACTTTCAAGAAGTGGGACTCTAATCCAGAAGCTTATAAGAAATCCCGCTATGCCCTCCGACGAACCATCAAACAGGCCAAGCATCAATACAGGACTAAGATCGAATCGTACTACACCGGCTCTGACGCTTGTCGGATGTGGCAGGGCTTGCAAACCATTACAGACTACAACAGGAAGCACAGCCGAGAGCTGCCCAGTGACACGAGCCTACCAGACAAGCTAAACTACCTCTATGCTCGCTTCGAGGCAAATAACACTGAAACATGCATGAAAGCGCCAGCTGTTCTGAAAGACTGTTTGATCACACTCTCCGCAGCCGATGTGAGTAAGACCTTTAAACAGCTCAACATTCACAAGGCCGCACGGCCAGACGGATTACCAGGACGTGTACTGCGAGCATGCGCTGACCAACTGGCAAGTGTCTTCACTGACATTTTCAACCTCTCCCTGTCTGAGTCTGTAATACCAACATGTTTTAAGCAGACCACCATAGTGCCTGTGCCCAAGAACACTAAGGTAACCTGCCTAAACGACTACCGACCTGTAGCACGGCTCACATCATGGCTCACATCAACACCATTATCCCAGAAACCCTAGACCCACTCCAATTTGCATACCGCCCCAACAGATCCACAGATGATGCAATCTCTACTGCACTCCACACTGCCCTTTCCCACCTGGACAAAAGGAACACCTATATATGAGAATGCTATTCATCGACTACAGTTCAGCGTTCAACACCATAGTGCCCTCAAAGCTCATCAATAAGCTAAGGACCCTGGGACTAAACACCTCCCTCTGCTACTGGATCCTGGAGTTCCTGATGGGTGGTAAGGGTAAGTAACAACACAACAGCAACGCTGATCCTCAACACAGGGGCCCCTCAGGGGTGTGTGCTCAGTCCCCTCCTGTACTCCCTGTTCACTCATGACTGCACGGCCAGGCACGACTCCAACACCATCATTAAGTTTGCCGATGACACAACAGTGGTAGGCCTGATCATCGACAACGACAAGACAGCCTATAGGGAGGAGGTCAGAGACCTGGCCGTGTGGTGCCAGGACAATAACCTCTCCCTCAACGTGATCAAGACAAAGGAGATGATTGTGGACTACTGGAAAAGGAGGACAGAGCACGCCCCCATTCTTATCGACAGGGCTGCAGTGGAGCAGGTTGAGCGCTTCAAGTTCCTTGGTGTCCACATCACCAACAGACTAACATGGTCCAAGCACACCAAGACAGTCGTGAAGAGGGCACGACAAAACCTATTCCCCCTCAGGAGACTGAAAAGATTTGTCATGGGTCCTCAGATCCTCAAAAGGTTCTACAGCTGCACCATCGAGAGCATCCTGACTGGTTGCATCACTGCCTGGTATGGCAACTTCTCAGCCTCCGACCACAAGGCACTACAGAGGGTAGTGCTAACGGCCCAGTACATCACTTCGGCCAAGCTCCCTGCCATCCAGGAACTCTATACCAGGCGGTGTCAGAGGAAGGCCCTAAAAATTGTCAAAGACTCCAGCCACCCGAGTCATAGACTGTTCTCTCTGCTACCGCACGGCAAGCGGCACCAGAGCGCCAAGTCTAGGTCCAAGAGCCCCCCCCCTTTACACCGCTGCTACTCTCTGTTGTTATCTTCTATGCATAGTCACTTTAATAACTCTACCTACATGTACATATTACCTCAACTAACCGGTACCCCCCTGTATATAGTCTCGCTATTGTTATTTTACTGCTGCTCTTTAATTACTTGTTACTTATATTTCTTATTCTTATCTGCATTTTTTTAAACTGCATTGTTGGTTAGGGGCTCGTAAGTAAACATTTCACTGTAAGGTCTACACCTGTATTATTCGGCGCATGTGACTAATAAAATTTGATTTGATGTTCTAAATCCTTCTGGAACCAGGTTGATGCATATGTAAAACAACAAAATACCTCCTATATTAAATCCTATAAAACACCAACCGTGTCTGTTACTGTGCAGCTAAGTGCATCCTCCAAATAGCATCTTTGAGTCAGCTGACCCTAGAGAGAGTGGAGGAGTGTCTGGTAAGGGTTGTAAGTGTGTCTAGTGTAGTGTGTTTGAGAACTATTGTCTCGTGGGAAAAGGTTTTTTCAGCAGTCTTTGCAGCAGCCCCATGGTAGCCATGGAAACAGAAACTGATCTGCATTTGTCTTGGTACTCTAGCCAGGCAGCACGGCAGCAGCTACGGTGGAGGGGGGGGGGCAGAGGGTCTGCCAACCACAGATTAGAAGAATGATAACATATCCTTGGCTAGCTTGTGGTCTAAAACACAGCTATGCTCTCAGACGCTGTATGTAATCTCTTGGTGGTAGAGCATAATGATGGATGAGTCATCCATGCCCTGAAGTGATCTGGGATAGCCCCAGTCTCAGTCTGCTCGCTGCCCCAGCCCCACCACCACCTCTCTCTCTTTGTATCTCTCTCTCTCTCTCTTTCCCTCATCAGTCTGTCTCTTTCTCCATCTCTTTCTCTCTTTGTCTCTCTCTGTCTCTCTCAAATTCAAATTTAAGATGTTTTATTGGCATGAAAAACATTGAGCCAATATTGCCATAACAACTATGTATACAATATACATTGTAATAAAAACATATTTAATAATAATAATATAAAATAGTTATAAAATAGTATTTCTCTCTTTCTCTCTTTGTCTCTGTCTGTCTCTGTTTTTCGCGCTGTCTCCGTCTTTCTCTCTCTGTCTCTCTCTTGCCGTCTTTCTCTCTCTGTCTCTCGCTGTCTCTGTGTTTCTCTCTGTGTATCTCTCACTCTCTCATCCCGCTCTCTGTCTCTCTCTCTCTCCCTTTATCCCTCTCTCTCTTTATCCCTTTCTCCCTTCAGTCTGTTCAGTGCACTGATAGAATATAATAGAACAGAATAGAATGGAATAGATAACAACATAATAGAAAGGAACAGAATAGAACAGAACAGAATAGAACAGAACAGAATAAAATAGAACATAATTGAATAGAATAGAATGGAATAAAACAGGATAGAATGGAATTGAACAGAATAGAACAGGATAGAATGGAATAGAACAGAATAAAACGGAATAGAATAGAATGGAAAAGAATAATATAGAATATAACGGAATAGAATAGAATAGAACAGAATAGAATGAAATTCTTTCCGGTCTGTTCAGTGCGCTGCTGTTTGACTGCATCAGGAGTCAGCACACCCTGCTACAGCTTCCACAGCTTCCTGCTACATCATCTATATAAATCATTGATGGGGAAGTGAGTTATGTAATAAAATAAAGATGACTCAAAACAACAGAGAATAATGTATCATATCTAACTTGAGTCAGCAGAATTATGCATCCACTATCTCTGTCTAAATAAATGTAGCATCTCTTGAGTCCTAACCAGTGGGATTTTGGCCTTTTATCCAGATCTCCAGGAGTGTGTAGGGATGAGGGAATGAGGGAATGAGGGACTAAGGGTCGACTTGGGATTCAGGGAGGAAGGATTCAGGAGTCTGTCTCCACACAAAATCTTAAGTTATTTTCTCACGCTGCAAGCCACACTGGGAAGATTAGTTTATATAGTTGCCATGATGGCACATGGTGGTCTAGTGGGTTACAGTGAGGTGGAATATGTCTGACAGATGGTTGTTAGTTTCCCACAAGGCTGGGTCAATTATCATTATCAATTGGTGCATGGTAACTATATCTCTGTCTTCCCATAACACCGTATTGACTCTCGTTGCTGTACAAAACCACATATTGCCTTCTCTAACAATAGTTGCTACCATTACATTTGACAGTTCATCATTGCAATGACCTATTAGTATAATGTATTGCCAAATTCCCAGAGGGCATTGTAATAATGATGTCATTACAACCTGTTCTTCCCACTGGGAATGTTGTAACTGAGTATTTGGCATTGCTAGTCCAACCTTGCTGCAGATTTCTACCAAAATACAGAGAGAGAGAGAGAGAGAGAGAGAGAGAGAGAGAGAGAGAGAGAGAGAGAGAGAGAGAGAGAGAAATGCCAGTCCTAAAACACTAGTCCTTTTTGTCAATAAATCAATGAATCAAAGTTGTTTGATACAGACTTTTTTACAACAAGTAACCCTGCCTTAATCCCCAAAGAGCAAGCAGCAGCACAGTAGCAAAGAAAATCTTCCTAGAAGGAAGAAACCTGGAGAGGAACCAGACTCAGAGGCGAGGCCCTCTGGCTGCACTAGATTATTGAGGGTAATGCCCACCACACGGTGTTATTGAGGGTAATGCCTTCAACTCTGGATTATTTAGGGTAATACCTACTGCACTGGGTTATCGAGGGTAATGCTTACAGCACTGGGTTATTGAGGGTAATGCCTACAGCACTGGGTTATTGAGGGTAATGCCTACACCACTTGTTTGTTGAGGGTAATGCTTACAGCACTGGGTTATTGAGGGTAACCCCTACAGGACTGGGTTATTTAGGGTAATGAATACAGCAATGGTTTATTGAGGGTAATGAATACAGCAATGGTTTATTGAGGGTAATGAATACATCACTGGTTTATTGAGGGTAATGCCTACAGCACTGGTTTATTGAGGGTAATGCCTACAGCACTGGGTTATTGAGGGTAATGAATACAGCACTTGTTTATTGAGGGTAATGCCTACAGCACTGGTTTATTGAGGGTAATGAATACAGCACTGGGTTATTGAGGGTAATGCCTACAGCACTGGTTTATTGAGGGTAATGAATACAGCACTGGGTTATTGAGGGTAATGAATACAGCACTGGGTTATTGAGGGTAATGAATACAGCACTGGGTTATTGAGGGTAATGAATACAGCACTGGGTTATTGAGGGTAATGCCTACAGCAGTGTTTTTTTCTCTCAACCTCACAGACAGGACTCCTGAAGATCATACAGCCAGCAGATACCTTGGTGCCGCTGTAGTAATCGTCCACGGTGGTAGCATTCATGAAAGTCTGCTGGAGGTGCACACTGGTGTCGATCCCCCCGGGGAGGACCAGTTTCCCAGAAGCGTCAATCACCTTGGCCCCTCCCGGGATCATCAGCCCCTCCCCCACCTGCATGATGATGCCGTTCTCAATGTAGACATCCGCCTCCTGCGTCACGTCATCATTCACCACCTGGTGGAAAAAATATGCATGAATCAGGTGCTGGACAGAATCAGGTGCTAGGCAGAAAAAAATGAATAAATGAAACAGGTAATATCCACAACTCTGCAATACTCCCTAGTGATTAATTTTAGATTAACAGACAATGTTTCAATCCCACTGGGATCTTCACCACCACCATCAATAACCACAACCACAACAACAGCAGTCAACACAACACACCCACTGTCACGGTGTGCGCTACTGGGGTTAAAATCAGGTGCAGGAGAGTGGAAGGTGTTGTAAAGGCGCACACTTTAATGGCATAAGCAAAACAAATGAAAGAACACACAATGCGTCAAACTCTCCTTAGGCCACAACTAAAGTGTCAAGCGCGACGACTAAACACAGTCCACAAATGTCACAACAATATACAATAATTAAATACGGGTGAACAATCATTACCCGGTGAACCGAGCCTGGTTCTACACACAAATGTAACATAGAATAATTCCACACAACGACATGATGAAATTCAGAGGAATAAATACATGCCGTAATTACTGGAATGCAAACGTGTGAAGTGTGAAGTGAACAAGACAAAAGCAAAGGAACAATAAATAACTGAGTGGCGATGGCTAGAAAGCCGGTGACGTCGACCGCCGAACGCCGCTCAAACAAGGAGAGGAGGCGACTTGGGTGGAAGTCGTGACACCCACCTTGCCACCCTTGATCAGGATCCTGGTTGTCGCTGAACTGGAAGACATGATGGCTCTGGAAGAGAGAAGTGAAGGGTTAGCACTTTTCTCGCTTGTGGTGCAGGGAGTTACAGCCCCAAAATTGACATTGTAGAAGAAAAAAAGTAGATTTTACCTCTGTATATTTTCTCTGAAAGAGAGACACGCAGACGAGAAATCCCTTTTCACTCTCATGGCGAATGGTATTTGTTTCCTGACCAGCAATACCACAAGACTTCAACTACAACTTGGTATATACAAGCTGTGGTACTACTGACAGTCATTGGCATTACGTTCAGATGAGGAGGGAGGGAAGAACACAAATGAATTGCTGTGTTCTAAAACAAGTTATAGCACAATAAATATTGTGTTCTCAGCTTGGCCTGGCTGCTGTGACATTAACTAGCAGGCTTGACTCGGAGGCTGTGTCTGTCACTGAGTATGACCAAACACCCCTTAGCTGTCTGTCTGTCACTGAGTATGACCAAACACCCCTTAGCTGTCTGTCTGTCACTGAGTATGACCAAACACCCCTTAGCTGTCTGTCTGTCACTGAGTATGACCAAACACCCCCTAGCTGTCTGTCTGTCACTGAGT
>QNTS01002026.1:205138-219868 GCA_003317085.1 Hucho hucho
GTTAAATAGAGTGGATTATCCTGGTTAAATAGAGTGGATCATCCTAGTTAAATAGAGTGGATTATCCTGGTTAAATAGAGTGGATCATCCTGGTTAAATAGAGTGGATTATCCTGGTTAAATAGAGTGGATGATTCTATTTAAATAATAATTAACTTGAAATTGATGAACTAAATGACAGAATACAGACACAACACTGAAGGTCTGGCCTGAGGCGCACCATTAATTAGCATTCACAGTGGTTGCCTTTTCCTTTACAGGAGTGGGAATTCCCACTTCTTTTCTATTTGTGTGTGGTTTTATTGAACAGATAGGGAAGTAAAGGACAGACAGGAAAGGTATGAGAAGTGCACTACTAGACAATATGGTTAAACAGCATACTGTGTGGATTAGTTTTCTACCCATCTATCTATCCATCTATCCATCCATCCAGTGTAGTAAATATAGTAATAAGTTAGGGGGCCAGTCCCAGTGAAACCTGAGGCAGACAGAACGTTTTGTGGAGACAGAGACTTTCAGAGGGTTTTGTGTCAAGGAGAAGAGAGGAGAGGAGGGGAGGGAGAGGGGAAGGAGGAGAGAAGAGGACAGGAGGGGAGATTCCCGTCTAACCTGTTGCTATGCCGTCGAACAGTGACAGGACACGAATAGGTTGTCTCTTCTCTGCCATGACTGGAGGGTAAAGCTTTGGTTGTTCCTGTGAAACAACAGAGAGAGAGAAGATACGGCTCAGTTTTGACCCAGATGAGAGGGAGCCTGGAATGACTTCAGCTGTCTCTAATGTTTGAAGCCCTATTCATAGAGCGCCATAGCCGTGATAGTCTGCCTGGTCATTGTTGCAGATTTAGGGAGCTAATTTGGCTGTTACACACACACAGTGTGTCACAATGGAACATAGACTAATTGTGGCTCTGTGGCTTCTTTATTTTGATTTGTTATATTATTTCTATATTTTTTTTACTTCAGGTTATTTTAGTAAATACTTCCTTAACACTTTTTTTTCTTAAAACTGCATTGTTGGTTAAGGGCTTGTAAGTAAGCATTTCACTGTTGTATTCAGCGCATGTGACAAATAAAATTGGATTTGGCTGTGAACTTCACACACACAGCTAGTACTGAGGTACTACTCACAAAATCTTGGTCGTGATTGTTAGCGAAAAAGTGCTGTAGACGGCAGGGCCAATCAGTGTGACGCTCCAGCAGGCCGAACACTCCCTTCTGGCCCTTCTCACACATGTAGCAGCACCAGGGATCCTCTTTTATAGCTATCTGTGCTGCGCCTGGCCCCACCAGTAGGTCAACACACTCCACACAGAAACACCTGGAGGGGACAGAGGGAGGTGTGTTATTACACTGCTAGACACTAGTGTACACACACACACACACACACACACACACACACACACACACGTAAGAACAAACATACTGTACACACACTCACACGGACCCACGCAATCACACATACGTAAGAACGAACATACTGTACACACACACTTATGAAAACCATCAAGATAAACGTGAACTGGTACACTCACACACTAACACACTGAGTGAATCACACAAGTTAATGAACAATAACACACATATTTGTGAACTTAGCATCATATGAAAGTGGTCCGCTCACCTGCAGCAGTTGTTGTTCCCACACATGAGAACCTCTCGTCCCCCACAGCAGATGGTGCAGTATGACTGGTAACCATCGTCATCATACTGATATGCACATTCTAGAAAGCAGTTCTGGAACACAGTGAACAAAACATTTCAGCTTTGAGATTCGCTGTGTAATGATATGTGCTCTATAAGTTGAATCACATTATTGTCAATATTATTCTTAAAAGAACAACAAGTAGCAATGATAAAACCAGTGTGAACACTAAGTATCATTGACTCACAGGGAACACGGACTGTGTACTGAAGGTTTGTTGTGTTTGTAATAGCCTTATTGTTAACACATTATGTGTCTAGTGATTCTGTAAGCCTTTCAGGTAAGCTGTGTTTGTGTTTTGGTAACAGAGAGCTTTAAAATAGGGCCTAAAGCACAGCTATAGCCTGGGAGTTAGACCAGGGCCAGGGCCAAGCATCTCAGAGTAAGAGTGCTGAATCATGTCCAACCTGTCGTTGTTATCTTATTTATTGTTTTTAATAATCGTTTAATCAAAAACTGATCTTAAATGTTTAATAATCGTTTAATCAAAAACTGATCTGAACTTTTTAATAACCGTTTAATCATTTTTCCTTGCTTGACTTTTTTCATTTAACTTTTTTACCCGGACGCTTTATCTGGTTAGGGTTAGGGACAGGGCTACCGACGACGTTAAGGCTAATCTGAAGAGGGTGCTGGCTAAGGTTAAAACTGGCGAGTGTAGAGAGTATAGGGATATTGTTATCCACATTGGCACCAACGATGTTAGGATGAAACAGTCAGAGTTTCACCAAGCACAACATAGCTTCAGCGTGTAAATCAGCTAGAAAGATGTGTCGGCATCGAGTAACTGTCTCTGGCCCCCTCCCAGTTAGGGGGAGTGATGAGCTCTACAGCAGTCTCACAACTCAATCGCTGGTTGAAAACTGTTTTCTGCCCCTCCAAAAACATAGAATGTGTAGATAATTGGCCCTCTTTCTGGGACTCACCCACAAACAGGACCAAGCCTGGCCTGCTGAGGAGTGACAGACTACATTCTAGCTGGAGGGGTGCTCTCATCTTATCTACGAACATAGACAGGGCTCTAACTCCCCTAGCTCCACAATGAGATAGGGTGCAGGCCAGGCAGCAGGCTGTTAGCCAGCCTGCCAGCTTAGTGGTCTGCCACTAGCACTGTCAGTGTAGTCTGCTCAGCTATCCCCATTGAGACCGTGTCTGTGCCTCGATCTAGGTTGGGCAAAACTAAACATGGCGGTGTTCGCCTTAGCAATCTCCCTGGAATAAAGACCTCCTTCATTCCTGCCACTATTGAAAGAGATTGTGATACCACACTTCTCAAAATAGGGCTACTTAATGTTAGATCCCTCACTTCCAAGGCAGTTATAGTCAATTAACTAATCACTGATCATAATCTTGATGTGATTGGCTTGACTGAAACATGGCTTAAGCCTGATGAATTTAATGTGTTAAATGAGGCCTCTCCTCCTGGTTACACTAGTGACCATATCGCCCGCGCATCCCGCAAAGGCGGAGGTGTTGCTAACATTTACGATAGCAAATTTCAATTTACAAATAAAAAATGACTGCGTTTTCGTCTTTTGAGCTTCAACTAAGTCTATGCAGCTTACTCAATCACTTTTTATAGCTACTGTTTACAGGCCTCCTGGGCCATATATACAGCGTTCCTCACGGAGTTCCCTGAATTCCTATCAGACTTTGTAGTCATAGCAGATAATATTCACATTTTTGGTGACTTTAATATTGGAAAAGTCCACAGACCCACTCCAAAAGGCATTCGGAGCCATCATTGACTCAGTGGGTTTTGTCCAACATGTCTCCGCACCTATTCACTGCAACAGTCAATCTCTGGACGTAGTTTTGTCCCGTGGAATAAATATTGTGGATCTTATTTTTCCTCATAATCCTGGACTATCGGAACACCATTTTATTACGTTTGCAATCGCTCAGACCCCAACCAAGAATCATCAAAAGTTGTACTATAAATTCTCTGACAACCCAAAGATTCCTAGATGCCCTTCCAGACTCCCTCCACCTACCTAAGGACGTCAGAGTACAAAAATCAGTTAACCACCTAACTGAGGAACTAAATTTAACCTTGCGTAATACCCTAGATGCAGTCGCACCCCGAAAAAAAAAACATTTGTCACAAGAAACTAGCTCCCTGGTATACAGAATATACCCGATCCCTGAAGCATGCTTCCAGAAAATTTAAACGGAAATGGCGCTTCACCAAACTGGAAGTCTTCCGACTAGCTTGGAAAGACAGTACGGTGCAATATCGAAGAACCCTCACTGCTGCTCAATCATCATATTTTTCCAACTTAATTGTGGAGAATAAGAACAATCCCCACCAAAAATGTGATACTGTCACAAAGCTAACTAAAAAGCAGCATTCCCCAAGAGAGGATGGCTTTCACTTCAGCAGTGATGAATTCATGAACTTCTTTGACGAAAAGATCATGATCATTAGAAAGCAAATGACCGACTCCTCTCTGAATCTGCGTATTTCTCCAAAGCTCAGTTGTCCTGAGTCTGCACAATACTGCCAGGATCTAGGATAAATGGACACGCTCAAGTTTTTTAATCCTATATCTGTTGACACATTCATGAAAATAGTCAAGGCCTCTAAACCTTCAAGCTGCATACTGGACACTATTAAAATACTGAAAGAGCTGCTTCCTGTGCTTGGCCCTCCTATGTTGAACATAATAAGCGTCTCTCTATCCACCGGATGTGTACCAAACTCACTAAAAGTGGCAGTAATAAAGCCTCTCTTGAAAAAGCCCAACGTTGACCCAGAAATTATAAAAAACTATGAACCTATATCGAATCTCTCACTCCTCTCAAATATTTTTGAAAAAGCTGTTGCGCGGCAACTCACTGCCTTCCTGAAGACAAACAATGTAAACGAAACGCTTCAGTCTGGTTTTAGACCCCATCATAGCACTGAGACTGCACTCGTGAAGGTGGTAAATGACCTTTTAATGATTCTCTGCCTCTGACCCTTTACGGGGGCTGAGTCACTGGCTTACTGGTGCTCTTCCATGCCGTCCCTAGGAGGTGTGCGTCACTTGAGTGGGTTGAGTCACTGACATAATCTACCTGTCCGGGTTGGCGCCCCCCCCCTCGGTTTGTGCCTTGGGGGAGATCTTCATGGGCTATACTCAGCCTTGTCTCAGAGTAGTAAGTTGGTGGTTTGCAGATATCCCTATAGTGGTGTGGGGGCTGTGCTTTGGCAAAGGGGGTGGGGTCATGTCCTGTCTGGTTGGCCCTGTCCAGGGGTATCCAGAGCCACAGTGTCTCCCGACCCCTCCTGTCTCAGCCTCCAGTATCTATCCTGAAATAGTTTATGTGTAGGGCGGCTAGGATCAGTCTGTTATATCTGGTGTAATTCTCCTGTCTTATCCGGTGTCCTGTGTGAATTTAAGTATGCTCCCTCTAATTCTCTCTCCTTCTCCCTCCCCTCCCGGAGGATCTGAGCCCTGGGACCATGCCTCAGGTCCAACTGGTCGTGCTGCTGCTCCAGTTTCAACTGTTCTGCCTGCGGCTATGGAACGCTGACCTGTTCACCGGACGTGCTACCTTGTCCCGGACCTGCTGTTTTCTAATGTCTCTTTCAACCGCACATGCTGTCTCAAACTCTGAATGATCGGCTATGAAAAGCCAACTGACATTTACTCCTGAGGTGCTGACCTGTTGCACCCTCTACAACCACTGTGATTATTATTCTTTGACCCTGCTGGTCATCTATGAACGTTTGAACATCTTGGCCATGTTCTGTTATAATCTCCACCCGGGCACACCCGGAAGAAGACTGGCCGCCCCTCAGAGCCTGGTTCCTCTCTAGGTTTCTTCCTAGGTTCCTGCCTTGCTAGGGAGTTTTTCCTAGCCACCGTGCTTTTACATCTGTATTGCATGCTGTTTGGGGATTTTGGCTGGGTTTCTGTAGAGAAACTTTGTGACATCGGCTGATGTAAAAAAGGCTTTATAAATAAATGTGATTGATTGATTGAAGTCAGCACTCCTGCTGCAGACACTTTATACATACAGCCCTCCTACAGTTAGTCCTGACTCCTACAGCTAGCACTGACTCCGACAGCTAGCATTGACTCCTACAGTTAGCCCTGACTCCTACAACTAGCCCTGACTCCTACAACTGGCCCTGACTCCTACAACTGGCCCTGACTCCTACAACTAGTCCTGACTCCTACAACTAGCACTGACCCCTACAGCTAGTCCTGACTACTACAACTAGTCCTGACTCCTACAGTTAGCCCTGACTCCTACAACTAGTCCTGACTCCTACAGTTAGTCCTGACTCCTACAGCTAGTCCTGACTCCTACAACTAGTCCTGACTCCTACAGTTAGCCCTGACTCCTACAACCAGCACTGACTCCTACAACCAGCACTGACTCCTACAGCTAGTCCTGACTCCTACAGCTAGTCCTGACTCCTACAGTTAGTTCTTACTCCTACAGCTGGTCCTGACTCCTACAGCTAGTCCTGACTCCTACAGATAGTCCTGACTCCTACAGTTAGTTCTGACTCCTACAGCTGGTCCTGACTCCTACAGCTAGTCCTGACTACTACAACTGGTCCTGACTCCTACAGCTAGTCCTGACTCCTACAACTAGTCCTGACTCATACAGTTGGTTCTGACTCTTACAGCTGGTCCTGACTCCTACAGTTCGTCCTGACTCCTACAGTTCGTCCTGACTCCTACAACTGGTCCTGACTCCTACAGCTAGTCCTCTCCTACAACTGGTCCTGACTCCTACAGCTGGTCCTGACTCCTACAGCTGGTCCTGACTCCGACAGCTGGTCCTGACTCATGCAACTAGTACTGACTCCTAAAGCTGGTCATGACTCCTACAGTTAGTCCTGACTCCTACAGCTGGTCCTGACTCCTATAACTGGTCCTGACTCCTACAGTTAGTCCTGACTCCTACAGCTGGTCCTGGCTGCTACAACTAGTCCTGACTCATACAACTAGTCCTGACTCCTAAAGCTGGTCATGACTCCTACAGCTAGTCCTGACTCCTACAGCTAGTCCTGACTACTATAACTGGTCCTGACTCCTACAACTAGTCCTGACTCCTACAACTAGTCCTGACTCCTACAACTAGTCCTGACTCCTACAGCTAGTCCTGACTCCTATAACTGGTCCTGACTGACTCCTACAGCTAGTCCTAACTCCTAAAGCTGGGCATGACTCCTACAGCTAGTCCTGACTCCTACAGCTAGTCCTGACTCCTATAACTGGTCCAAAGCCTCGATGGCCTCTAATTCCCTCCTTACCTTACAGCTCTGGCACATTCCTCCAGCAAACAGAGGGTGTTCACGGGAAACATTCAAACTTCCACAGGAGATGCAGATGTCTGTGGAGAAAGACAGAATGTAATTGGTACAAGCCAGAGACGTAGCGGTAAAACCAACAAGTGGGTAAACCCTGATCGCTCAGAGATGTAAATCAATAAGTGGGTAACTGATCTCTGATGGAGAGACAACGCTTTAACATAATAGGTGCCTAGCAACTACTTACAAAAGAAAAAGGTGCATAAACAGAGTCCTTTATGAACATTTATACAACGGGTGCGTCTAATCCTGAAAGCTGATTGGTTAAAACCGCATTCCAGCCAGTGTCTATTCCACAAGTTACCACCAGCTAAATCTATTATGTTAAAATGCCTATTTACTCTGTTCCACCTGACTGCGCAATCCACTGTCAAGAAAGTTCAACGCACACAAGACCAACTGGAAGTCTGAAAACCCCACTGCCATGCACCCAGCCTTGGATTCAAAAGGCATAATTGAACAGATGTGAGAAGAATGTACATTTCATAAGGAAAGCCAATATGCTTTGAGGACTCAAATAAAATAGTCACTTTGTTCCATTTGATGCCTACTGAACACGAGCCTGGCTACCTGAACATGAGCCTGGCTGTCTGAACACGACCCTGGCTGTCTGAACACGACCATGGCTGTCTGAACACGACCCTGGAAGTATGTACAAGACCCTGGCTATCTGAACACGACACTGGCTGTCTGAACACGACCCTGGCTGTCTGAAAACGACCCTGCTGTCTGTACACGACCCTGGCTGTCTGAACACGACCCTGCTGTCTGAACACGACCTGGCTGTCTGAACACGACCCTGCTGTCTGAACACGACCATGGCTGTCTGAACACGACTCTGGCTGTCTGACCCTGGCTGAACACGACCCTGGCTGTCTGACCCTGGCTGAACACGACCCTGCTGTCTGAACACGACCCTGCTGTTTGAACACGACCCTGCTGTCTGAACACGGAGACAGAACACTTACCCTCTATGCTTCTGCACTTCTGTCTCACTTCATACACGAGTCTCTCTGGAAACAGACAGACAGTTTCAGATCAGGATATGATATGCATGTTTGTTGTATCATTCGTGGGGGACGACATGTTTACTGTTGTTTACATCTGTAAACAGATACATCTTTACAGACGACATCTTCAAGATATGTAAAAAATATTATCTGCAGACATACTTCCTCCTACCACTCCATTTGCTTTAAATATATTAAATAGATCTATCTACAATATAAAGTGTATTATAACGAGAGTTAGGCTGAGTACATTTATAACAACTACATAAAAGCTAGATAAGAGCTACATAACATTTCCCAGCTACATAACATACAACACACCTACACTCATTAACAGATTTGATGTGTTAACCCTTTGACTTCTAGTACAAGCACCTGCTACCCTGTCACAACACACACACAGACACACACACACACACACACACACACACACACACACACACACACACACACACACACACACACACACACACACACACACACACACACACACACACACACACACACACACACACACACACACACACACAGACACACACACACACACACGAGATCCTCCCTGAGGAAGTATATAGGGGTCACAACCCCTATTTAAGCCACTTAAAGGAGTCGCCTTACCTCTCGTCCCCTCGTCAATCATCTCCTTGACCTTGGGTTTCTCGGCTGCTGTGCTTTTGCGAGGCTTTTTGGCTGGAGGGGGCGTGTAGGCTGCCGCCTCTGGCTCCACCCACACGTCAGGGTACACCTCCTTATATGGGTTACGCTCCTCTGGTGGGCGGGGCATATAAGTAAGATGAAAAACACCTCTGATAAGCAGAGGAAAACAGAGTACTTCCAAAGGACAACCCAAGTCAGATTCTTTATTTCCCCATTATGTGCCATGTTAGCTGTAGTGTAATACATCGAGCATATGGTGTAGAAATTGAGCTTCCGCTTTCTTTGTGGCACTCATTTCGGTAACACTTTACTTAAAGCCTGCCGGTATATTGGATTATTACTTGTTTATAAGCGTGTAGGTAGGTAGGGGCGGTAGGTAGCCCAGCGGCTAAGGAGTTGGACCTGTAGCCGCAAGGTGGCCGGTCTGAATCCCGGGCCGGGCGCTGGAAAAAAGGGGGGAATTGATCTGGCAACTGGAGGGCTGCTGGGATCACATCCTAAAGACATTCCCCTACCGTTGGGCCCTTAAGCAAGGCTCTTATCCCCACAACATGCTCTCCAGCAGCAGTCTGGCTCTGTACTTCTCTCAACTGTGTGTGACGTGTGCTGTCTCGGTGGGAGTTGAGAACGGAGCAGAAGACACATTTCCCTTGGCCACTGTAACGTGGACACTACAATGGTATTGTAGGTATGAGCCTTCATCATGTCTTATTAGAAGGGTAATAACATGATATGAGCTCCTCTTGCCTTCAGGTGGCTCTAAGCTCAGGTGGTTTCCAATATATTCACTACAAATCATTGTCAAATAAACATGAAACTTTAACTTACCTTCTGGTGGCTCTAGGCCCTTGGGCCCGGTGGGTTGGAACCCTGTCACAGCCCAATCTATCATCTGGTTGTTGTGTAGATCCACTGACTTGGAGGTGTCTGTCTCATCGCTCTCTGGACAGGCAAGGAAGGTTTTGCCTGCTCGGGTGGTAGCCACCTGCAGAGACATGACCTGTCAGTGTTATCATCATTTCATCACGTGTGTGTGTGTGTGTGTGTACAGTGGGGTCCGAAATGATTGACACCCTTGATAAAGACGAGCAAAAATGACTGTGTAAAATAAATAATTAAAATACTGAGCTATATACATTTTGGGGGGAAATTATATTATTTTATACTAATACAATTGCTTTGTCTTGTTTAGGAAGTAAAACAGCTCTATTTTCATGTCATTCAACAAATGTAAACGCCTGGAGTTTGCTAAACGGCATTGGCACTTAGATTGGAACTGGTGCTTTGGTCAGATAATATGAAAATAGAGCTCTTTGGCCATGCACACCAGTGGTGGGTTTGGCGTCTAAATGAGAACGGATCAGTAGAAAATAACCCAATACCTACTGTAAAATATGGTGGTGGATCTTTGATGTTATGAGGCTATTTTGTTTCCACCGATCCTTGTTAAGGTCAACGGCATCATGAACTTTACTCAGTACCAGGACATTTGAAACGTTGAAAACGTGTGGTTTGAATTGAAGTGGGCAGTCCATAAGCGCAGACAAAGGATATCAAGGATCTGAAAGCATTCTGTATGGAGGAACGGTCTAAGATCCCTCCCAATGTGTTCTCCAACTAATAAACATTTCAGAAAAGGCTCAGTTCCATTATCCTTGCAAGGGGACGAATTGAAAGGTATTGAAAACGGGGTGTCAATACATTTTACTCCCATCTTTTTGAGAAAAAAAGTATTACTTGTTAAACAAAATTGTTTTTTCTCTGAACAGTTGTATTAGTATAGAATTCAATAATTCCCTAATTTTTGTGAGCATACAATATATAGCTCAGTATTTAAATTGTTTATTTTATACAGTCATTTATGCTCGTCTTTATCAAGGGTGCCAATAATTTCGTAGCCCACTGTATGTATGTACAGTGCATTCGGAAAGTACTCAGACCCCTTCCCCTTTTCCACATTTTGTTAAGTTACAGCCTAATTCTAAAATGGATTAAATCAAACAAATTCCTCATCAATCTACACACAATACCCCATAATGACAAAGTGAAAACAGGTTCTTCGAAATTTCTGCAAATCTATTAAATATTAAAACCAGAAATACCTTTTCTTTGACACTCGAAATTGAGCTCAGGTGCATCCTGTTTCCATTGATCATCCTTGAGATGTTTCTACAACTTGATTGGAGTCCACCTGTGGTAAATCCAACTGATTGGACATGATTTGGAAAGGCACACACTTGTCTATAGAAGGTCCCACAGTTGGCAGTGCATGTCCGAGCAAAAACCAAGCCATGAGGTTGAAGTAATTGTCCGTGGAGCTCCAAGACAGGATTGTGTCGAGGCACAAATCTGGGGAAGGGTACCAAAAAAATTCTGCAGCATTGAAGGTCCCCAAGAACACAGTGGCCTCCATCATTCTTAAATGGAAGAAGTTTTGAACCACCAAGACTCTTCCTAGAGCAGGCCGCCCAGCAAAACTGAGCAATCAGGGGAGAAGGGTCTTGGTCAGGGAGATGACCAAGAACCCGATGGTCACTCTGACAGAGCTCCTCTGTAAAGATGGGAGAACCTTCCAGAAGGACAACCATCTCTGCAGCACCAATTAGGCCTTTATGGTAGAGTGGCCAGACGGAAGCCACTCCTCAGTAAATGGCACATGACAGCCTGCTTGGAGTTTTCCAAAAGGCACCTAAAGGACTCTCAGACCATGAGAAACAATATTCTCTGGTCTGATGAAACCAAGATTGAACTCTTTGGCCTCAACGCCAAGCGTCACGTCTGGAGGAAACCTGGCACCATCCCTACGGTGAAGTATGGTGGAGGCAGCATCATGCTGTGGGAATGTTTTTCAGCGGCAAGGACTGGGAGACTAGTCAGGATCGAGGGAAAGAAAAACGGAGCAAAGTACAGAGAGATCTGTGATGAAAACCTGCTCCAGAGCTCTCAGAACCTCAGACTGGAATGAAGATTCACCTTCCATCAGGACAACGACCCTAAGCACACAGTCAAGACAACGCAGGAGTGGCTTTGGGACACGTCTCTGAATATCTTTGGGTGGCCCAGTCAGAGCCCGGACTTGAACCCGATCTAACATCTCTGGAGAGACCTGAAAATAGCTGTGCAGCGACGCTCCCCATCCAACCTGACAGAGCTTGAGAGAACCTGCAGAGAAGAACGGGAGAAACTCCCCAAATACAGGTGTTCCAAGCTTGTAGCGTCGTACCCAAGAAGGATCAAGGCTGAAATCGCTGCCAAAGGTGCTTCAACAAAGTACTGAGTAAAGGGTCTGAATACTTATGCAAATGTAATATTTAAGTTTTTAATTTTTAATAAATTTGCAAAACGTTCTTAACCTGTTTTTGGTTTGTCATTATGGGGTATTGTGTGTAGATTGATGAGGAAAAAAACAAAAATGTAATCCATTTTAGAATAAGGCTGTAACGTAACAAAATGTTGAAAAAGTCAAGGGGTCTGAATACTTTCCGAATCTATACTAGCAGGTATTTACATTGACATTTTAGTCATTTAGCAGATGCTCTTATCCAGAGAGATTTACAGTAATGAGTCATTTAGCAGACGCTCTTATCCAGAGAAATTTACAGTAATGAGTCATTTAGCAGACGCTCTTATCCAGAGAGATTTACTGTAATGAGTCATTTAGCAGATGCTCTTATCCAGAGAGATTTACAGTAATGAGTCATTTAACAGACGCTCTTATCCAGAGAGATTTACAGTAATGAGTCATTTAGCAGACGCTCTTATCCAGAGAGATTTACTGTAATGAGTCATTTAACAGACGCTCTTATCCAGAGAGATTTACAGTAATGAGTCATTTAGCAGACGCTCTTATCCAGAGAGATTTACTGTAATGAGTCATTTAGCAGACGCTCTTATCCAGAGAGATTTACAGTAATGAGTCATTTAGCAGACACTCTTATCCAGAGAAATTTACAGTAATGAGTATTATAAGCCTCTGTCATTACTACAGAGTATACCTACAGAGTATACCTTCTTGGATCCATTCTATAATAATAATAATAATAATAATAATTTGGTGGATGCTTATTTGTCACACATATACAAGTGAGTATTATACGTAAGCGTGAATTGGAAATGTGTTTTTACTGTGACTCCCTCGGAGAGTGGATCACGGCCAGGGTCAGCCATTATCAACACCGGACCTGGAGCCAATTAGGGTTAAGGACCTTGCTCATTGGCACATCGGCATCACCATTCTAGAGGGTTTAATGCCTCTTTCAACAGTCTGGCAGGGGAATGGCTTACCAAGAAAAACTTCCAAAAGGAGTAATCTATTTTTGAGCTTAGTTGTGGTAAATTTGCAGTGTTCAAAATTATTATAAGTATGTTCCGGCCCCCGGAAAATTCCTCTCAGACAAAAATCGGTCCGCGGCTGAATCAGTTGCCTACCCATGGTCTATGGTTTTGAGATGTGCTGTATCTTTGAGCTATCCCTCCCAGCGCACAAAGCTGGTTGACATGACATTATCACAATCAAACTACAACCATTACAATGAAATTATAATCCATTACAACCAGATTATAATCCATTACAACGAGATCATAATCCATTACAATGAGATTATAATCCATTACAACCAGATTATAATCCATTACAATGAGATTATAATCCATTACAACCAGATTATAATCCATTACAACCAGATTATAAACCATTACAAACCAGATTATAATCCATTACAACCAGATTATAATTCATTATAACCAGATTATAATCCATTACAACCAGATTATAATCCATTACAACCAGATTATAATCCATTACAACAAGATTATACTCCAGGTCTAGTTGTGAACTGGTAATAATGACGTAATTTCAACCAGTTTAACTCGCTGCGAAGACTGTGATGGGAAACGACTGAATACTGTGAATGAAACATAATGAAAGCTAACCCCGTACTGACCTGTAGCACCTCGTAGATGGCTTTCTTATACATGGGCTGCTTGATGAAGGTGGGCTGATGGAAGGCGTTGGAGAAGGAACTGAAAGGCAACAGTTTCTCTACACACACCTGTACAACACAACATTGTCATTGATCTTTTTTATTTATTTTTTAATTAGTGGAACAGAAATGCTGTTTATTACGGGTGGTGTTCAGTAAGGTACACTGTAGCAAAACGTTTTAAAACGGAAACTGATAATGACTGTTTCTTATTGGGCAAATTAATCCAGGAAGTCCCTTCCAGTTCCACTCTGTTTTCATCTGTTTGGTGCCTACCGAACACAACACTGTTGCGCTGTTTTACAGTTTTTTACTCACCACTGAGAATTTTCCGTCACCGAACCACATGACCCATCGTGTCCCCTCCGCAGCTCGGCTGCGTCCGGTCATCCACCAAGAGACAATACGACCAGGCCACCAGGAAAACCCCCTCAGCTTCCCCCACACCAGCTCCCCAATGCCGAAATCCCGCCCGTCCTACAGGACAACAACAACGGTCAACAACAACAACACCACCAGTTGTTCCAGAGTGGTGCAGCGGTCTAAGGCACTGCATCTCACTGCTAGAGGCGTCACTACAGACCCTGGTTTGATTCCAGGCTGTATCACAACCATCAGTGATTGGGAGTCCCACAGGGCGGAGCACAAGTGGCCCAGCATCGTCTGGGTTGGGATAAGTCGACATTGTAAATAAGAATTTGTTCTTAACTGACTTGCCTAGTTAAACAAAGGTTAAATAAATACATAAAAGGAGAACCCCCTCAGCTTCCCCCACACCAGCTCCCCAGCTCCCCAATGCCAAAACCACACCTGTACTACAGGGATCATCACATACCCATACTAACAAACAACAATGTACTCACTGAACTATCAGTCAGTGTCTGGTGGATGACTGTCTGCTAAATGGTATACATTATATGTAATTCCTACACTGTGTGTTTACCTCGTACTCCGGCTCAGTATCGGCAGTCTTGGGGGACGTCTTGTCCCCTCCTGCCATGGGGACAGGTTCAGGTGTGGTGGCCACAGTCGGGGACGCTGGGTCCGTGGGCTGCTGCTGCTGCTG
>QNTS01002027.1:23052-67800 GCA_003317085.1 Hucho hucho
TATTTTGGTTTCATCTGACCATATGACATTCTCCCAATCCTCATCTGGATCATCCAAATGCTCTCTAGCAAACTTCAGACGGGCCTGAACATGTACTGGCTTAAGCAGGGGGACACGTCTGGCACTGCAGGATTTGAGTCCCTGGCGGCGTAGTGTGTTACTGATGGTAGGCTTTGTTACTTTGGTCCCAGCTCTCTGCAGGTCATTCACTAGGTCCCCCCGTGTGGTTCTGGGATTTTTGCTCACCGTTCTTGTGATCATTTTGACCCCACGGGGTGAGATCTTGCGTGGAGCCCCAGATCGAGGAAGATTATCAGTGGTCTTGTATGTCTTCCATTTCCTAATAATTGCTCCCACAGTTGATTTCTTCAAACCAAGCTGCTTACCTATTGCAGATTCAGTCTTCCCAACCTGGTGCAGGTCTACAATTTTGTTTCTGGTGTCCTTTGACAGCTCTTTGGTCTTGGCCATAGTGGAGTTTGGAGTGTGACTGTTTGAGGTTGTGGACAGGTGTCTTTTATACTGATAACAAGTTCAAACAGGTGCCATTAATACAGGTAACGAGTGGAGGACAGAGGAGCCTCTTAAAGAAGAAGTTACAGGTCTGTGAGAGCCAGAAATCTTGCTTGTTTGTATGTGACCAAATACTTATTTTCCACCATAATTTGCAAATAAATTCATTAAAAATCCTACAATGTGATTTTCTGGATTTTTTTTCTTCATTTTGTCTGTCATAGTTGAAGTGTACCTATGATGAAAATTACAGGCATCTCTCATCTTTTTAAGTGAGAGAACTTGCACAATTGGTGGCTGACTAAATACTTTTTTTCCCCACTGTATATAGTTTTGTACCTGTTTCCTCCAGCATCTTCACAAGGTCCTTTGTTGTTTTTTGCACCAAAGTACGTTCATCTCTAGGAGACAGAACGCGTCTCTTACCTGAGCGGTATGACGGCTGTGTGGTCCCATGGTGTTTATACTTGCGTGCTATGTTTGTACAGATGAAGGTGGTACCTTCAGGCGTTTGGAAATTGCTCCCAAGGATGAACCAGACTTTTGCAGGTCTACACATTTTTTTTCTGAGGTCTTGGCAGAGTTCTTTTGATTTTCCCATGATGTCAAGCAAAGAGGCACTGAGTTTAAAGTAGGCCTTGAAATACATCCAAAGGTACACCTCCAATTGACCCAAATTATGTAAATTAGCCTATTCGAAGCTTCTAAAGCCATGACATCATTTTCTGGTATTTTCCAAGCTGTTTAATGGCACAGTCAACTTAGTGTATGTAAACTTCTGACCCACTGGATTTGTGATACAGTGAATTATAAGTGAAATAATCTGTCTGTAAACAATTGTTTGAAAAATTACTTGTGTCATGCACTAAGTAGATGTCCTAACCGACTTGCCAAAACTATAGTTAACAAGAAATTAGTGGAGTGGTTGAAAAACGAGTTTTAATGACTCCAACCTAAGTGTATGTAAACTTCCAACTTCACATGGATTTAGTAATGTAGATATGTGGTAGTGGTGGAGTAGGGGCTTGAGGGCACACAGTGTGTTGTGAAATCTGTGAATGTATTGTAATGTTTTAAAATTCTATAAATTGCCTTAATTTTGCTGGAGCCCATGAAGAGTAGTTGCTGCTTTGGCAGCAGCTAATGGGGATCCATAATAAATACAAAATACAAATACAAATATGCATGAAAACCAAAGTCTTCACCTGACTCTTTGTCTCCAGGATATTTTCCTGCTGGATTCCACAAAAATGAAAGCCTAAAAATCCTCCTTGTGCTTTCGCCCAGTCTTCCCCTTTCCGGCCCCAGGTTCCGAGAGGTGTTCCCAAGCCATGTCATTTTCACTTTGTTCCCCATCTCCTCCATTGCCACCTGATAGGCACGTCACCTGATAGGCAAGTGCGTATCCCTAATCAACGCTACATCCTCTTGAGGTAACTCAGCACACATGGATGCCTTCCAAATGTTGTTTAGAGTACAATTACCCCAACATCTATCCTCTTTCATATGATGCATTAACCAATAAAACAGCTAACCCAACCCAACTATGATGTTTAAAGTAGCTCCCAGACCCAACCCATCTGCATGTCTACAGTGGAATCTAGTCTCTCTCTCTCTAGCTCTGCTTCCTCTGTCATGGTGTCTTCAAGCTCAACAGGCTTGCGCGCTTCTTTCAGCAACTCCATGGCTTTGTTAAAATCCTCTAGCTCCATTTTACAGGGAGAAACGGGGCCATTTATCGACATTTCAATAGTTATTATTCCCAAAACTTTCCCTTCTATAATATACACCTTCCATTAACCATTTTCCAAGGTAGCGCTACCCACTTTCCTGGATAATAATTAATTTGTCACGGCACTTAACTACTTAGGGAGCAGTGGGGCGCTAGCAGTGGGGCACTCCCGACACTACCCGGTGAAATGTAAGGCGCCAAATTCAAAATCCAAAAGTTGAATTATTAAACATTCATCAATATACAAGTGTTGCATAGTCATCAAAAGCTCTGCTTCTTGGCAATATCACAGCGTTGTCAGATTTCAAAAAGGCTTTACGGCGAAAGCACAACTTTTGATTGTTTGAGGATAGCACCTACTATATTTAACCATTAGCATAAATTCATAACCCAACACGGGTCTCACAAAACGCATAAAATCGCTTACCTTTGATGAACTTCTGCTGAGGGCTTCCCAAGTGTCCAACGAAGACAATCCATGCTTCTTTTGTTAGAAAAAGTCATTTATTATCTCCGTTTGGTTGGAGCGTTATGATCATAAAATCCACTGTTGAGTCGCCCATTGAACCGTGAAGAGAACCCTTTCAAATTATACTTCTCCAAACAAATCAAACATAATTTTTAATGTTTCCTTAGGTATCATTTTATGTATATTTACTATAATATTTCAACCGGATTGTAGCCTGAACGATAAGAAAGGAAAATAAAGTGGAGCGTGCACTCTGTTGCGTGCCCACAAAATCTTGTTGACATCTGAGCTCCCTTGACCATATCCTTTTCCTATCCATTCTGGTTAGGGCTACCGTTTCCTGGCTTTGTATAGAGACTGTTGACATCTAGTGGAAGCCATAGGTACTGAAATCTCGGAGCTGGTTGCCTTTGAAATCAATAGGAAGACTCTCAAACAGAGCAAAGGTCACAAAAAACTGTAATTCCGGATGGATTTTCCTCGGGTTTTCGCCTGCTATATCCGTTCTGTTATACTCTCAGACATTATGTTAACACTTTTAGAAAATTCAGAGTGTTTCCTATCCAATAGTACTAATTATGTGCATATCCTATTTTCTGGGCCTGAGTGGGAGGCATTTTACTTTGGGCACGCCAGACTCTCCAAAACCATCACCTCTGCTGCCGCTCCCATGAGGCATTTATAAATGATATTCTTCAAGAATCCAAAAGTGGATGTTGCAACTGCAGATTGGCCATTTTAAAGGGGTGCATCAGGCCTGGTCATGTAACCAGGCAAAAGCAGTTACAGACGAGCGCCCTTCTCAAATCTGTGCCGCATGATCACGTTGTCAACATTGTCCATAAAATGTTCTAACTATTTTTGCTTAGGAAGGCAGATAAAGCACATATGCAAAATGAATGGAATCACTTCTCACCCAGTGCAAACTCCACCCACCCAAACTAACACCTTCAGTCTGTGATAGATTCCTCGTCATCAGAGCTGTAGTGGATGCTGTCATAGATGTCATCTAGGTTCTCTTCCAGGAGGTAATCCTATGAAGTTATTTTCTAGGAGGGAGGTGTCTTGGCCCATAGATTTGCTGTATATCAGTTTGACAGAGTCCTGGTGTCTTCTCCTCTGGAGAAGAGACCTCTGTTCCCAGCTTCCGGCTGATTCAATTGCCAGCCTAACACCAACAATCGTAATGTGTAAGGTAAATACAATGAAGTATTTCTTAAATACAATAGCAATTACAGGGTGCCAACATCAATTGTACATATTAATGAAAGTTCCCCTACTTTGCCTGCTTAAGTCATGTGCCACATGTGAAGCAAGGTCTTGCACATTCTCCGATTCCGTCTTTAGGCTTTCCCAATGCTGCTTGACTTCCTTTAGGACAGTTAACTCTTCCTCCTTCAGCCGTCTCAGGAGCATCAACCGGTCAAAGGCTATTTTCTTTGAGTAGGTCAGCTGTAAATTCATAAGAATGCAATTGGATTTGTAACTTTAATGGCAGTGCTGTCTGTGTTTGCAAAACAGCAAAACAGAAACTGTTATTGTGACACACAAACATACTACTTACTTTGTAGCTCCCAATGCCATGCATGTGAAAATGATCTTATCTGCAGATGGTATTGCTGAATCTGGTACAAGGGTGTTGTACTCCTCTATGGCAGCTGTCAATTTGGCCTTTTCTTCCAATATCTTTCTGCGCAGAGGGTGTCGTTTCTTGCATCCATCTGTCATCAAAACAAATGTAGAATGGAATTATTTGTTAACTTCTTAGGGAGGTTTTGGAGAGTCTGGCGTGCCCAAAGTAAAATGCCTGCCACTCAGGCCCAGAAAATAGGATATGCACATAATTAGTACTATTGGATAGGAAACACTCTGAAGTTTCTAAGAGTGTTAAGATAATGTATGTGAGTATAACAGAACTGATATAGCAGGCGAAAACGCGAGGAAAATCCATCTGGATTTGCAGTTTTTTTTGTACTTGACCTTCTCCAGGCTGCCTATTCATTTTTATTTTAACCAGGACTGAGACTGCAGTACCTATGGCTTCCACTAGATGTCAGCAGTCTTTATACAAAGACTGGGAGCGATAGGAGTAAGCAAAACGGATAGGAAGAGGAAATGGTCAAGGGAGCTCAGATGTCAACAAGATTTCTCGGGCGCGAGACTGGGTGCGCGCCCCACTTTATTTTACTTATATAACGTATAGGTGACCATCCGAGTGAAATATTATCGCTAATATTCATAAAAGGATAGCTAAGGATGCTGGTCTTTTATGAATTTATGCTAATGGTTAAATATTGGAAGCCACACTACAAACTTCATTTAACCAGGTTCCCGTGAAGCAATTTTAGTGAAAATCCACCACAACATACCCAAGTCTCCTGATTAGCAAGGGGCAGTCTGTGTTTAATGTACAGTACCAGTCAAAAGTTTAGACACACCTACTCCTTCAAGGGTTTTTCTTTATTTTTGCTATTTTTTACACTGTAGAATAATAGTGAAGACACTGAAACTATGAAAGAACCCATATGGAATGATGTAGGAACAGAAAAAGTGTTAAACAAATCAAAATGTATTTTAGATTTTAGATTCTTCAAAGTAGCAACATTTTGTCTTGATGACAGCTCTGCACACTCTTGGCATTCTCTCAACCAGCTTCACCTGGAATGCTTTTCCAACAGTCTTGAAGGAGTTCCCACGTATGCTAAGCACTTGTTGGCTGCTTTTCCTTCACTCTGCAGTCCAACTCATCCCAAACAATCTCAATTGGGTTGAGGTCGGGTGATTGTGGAGGCCAGGTCATCTGATGCAGCACTCGATCACTCTCCTTCTTGGTCAAATAGCCCTTACACAGCCTGGAGGTGTGTTGGGTCATTATCCTTTTGAAAACAAATGATAGGCCCACTAAGCCCAAACCAGATGGGATGGCGTATCGCTACAGAATGCTCTGGTAGCCATGCTGGTTAAGTGTGACTTGAATTCTAAATAAATCACCAACAACGTCACCAGCAAAGCAACCCCACACCATCACACCTCCTCCTCCATGCTTCACGGTGGGAACCACACATGCGGAGATCATCCGTTCACCTACTCTGCGTCTAACAAAACTACAATGGTTGGAACCAAACATCTCAAATTTGGACCCATTAAACCAAAGGAGATATTTCCACCGGTCTAATTTCCATTGATTATTTTTATTGGAATCCTTTAGTAGTGGTTTCTTTGCAGCAATTTGACCACAAAGGACTGATTCATGCAGTCTCCTCTGAATAGTTGATGTTGAGATGAGTCTGTTACTTAAACTCTGTGAAACATTTATTTGGGCTGCAATTTCTGAGGCTGGTGAACTAATGAACTTATCTAATGAAGTTATCCTCTGCAGCAGAGGTAACTCTGGGTCTTCCTGTCCTGTGGCGGTCCTCATGAGAGCCAGTTTCATCATACCGCTTGATGGTTTTTGCGACTGCACTTGAAGAAACTTTCAAAGTACTTGAAATGTTCCACATTGACTGACCTTCATGTCTTAAAGAAATGATGGACTGTCATTTCTCTTTGCTTATTTGAGCTGTTCTTGTCATAATATGGACTTGGTATTTTACCAAATAGGGCTACCTNTGGCTCAAACGCATTAAGAAGGAAAGAAATTCAACAAATTAATTTTTAACAAGGCACACCTGTAAATTGAAATGCATTCTAGGTGATTGCCTCATGAAACTGGTTGAGAGAATGCCAAGTGTGTGCAAAGCTGTCATCAAGGCAGAGGTTGGCTACTTTGAAGAATATCAAATATAAAATGCGCTGGTTATAGATTTATGCTAATGCATAAAATATGAGAGGTGCTATCCTCAAACAATCAAATGTTGTGCTTTCGCCGTAAAGCCTTTTTGAAATCTGACAACGCTGTGATATTGCCAAGAAGCAGAGCTTTTGATGACTATGCAACACTTGTATATTGATGAATGTTTAATAATTCTACTTTTGGATTTTGAATTTGGTGCCTTACATTTCACCGGGTAGTGTCGTGAGTGGGGCGCTAGTCGGGAGTGGGGCGCTAGCTCCCTAAGTAGTTAAATTGCATGGCTTTGAAATTAAAGAGAAATTAATTGTCTGCAATGCAATATTCATGAAATTGAACAAACCTGTCTGACGGTAGAGGTTCTGTTTCCTTTGTTTGATGCCAAGAAACATGACTTCAATTGTTCTCTGTAGTGGGACAGTGGTTAGGTTTTTTAAATCTAGCTGAGGGTGCTGAGCTACCCCCTGTGTTCGCTACAATGGAGATCAGAAGTTGGAGATTTACTGTCAAAAATAAGCACTTGTAAAGTGTGTTGCATTTCTGAACAGAGGGAGTGGTGTAATGACCCTGGACTTGAAGAGCGAGGATTATCTCTCCAAAATGCTATGTTTTTATTGGAATAGTGTATAACGAGTCAGCCTTTGAGTCAGATGGCCCGAGGCCAGTCCTATTTCACAGATTAGAAGAGACACAGGAAAAACATACATGTTTAGTCTTTGTATGGACATAGTTCACAAAGTCAAACACATCCTCATCCTTGCAGATAAATACACCATCAAAGAATCCTTTGTCATTAGTATTTGAAAGGATACATGAAATACATTATTTATATATATATATATATATATATATATAATGACTTATAAAATAGCAAATCAACCTCAGTAACTGCTTGTGGGACACTTGACAATGTTGATAATTCATTTCATTACAAACTCAAAACATTTAAGCTAAAAATGAGCTCAACTGCATTTGAAAACTTTCACACTGGACAAAGAAAAGGCAAACCTTGGATTGTTTAAATGATATAGAGTATGGTGTTATTTGATAAATTATGAATCGTTTTACATACCCTTTTTTGAATCGATACAGCTTCTTGTTCACGAACACTGACACTGCAAGCATGATGGGGGAACAGGCTGGGCAGTCAAAGTACTGTATATTGCAGACCTGATACATTTCAGAGTGGCAGTATGTCCACTCAAATAAGCTTTTTTGAAAAGTGTCCCCACAGATCATTCCGTTCTGGTAAGGCAAAAATACATATGGGAAAGATAAGAAATAACTTACAACAATACTATGAACAAAATGTACTATAATTCACTATGGCTGACTGGATTTGAGTTAAAGCAGGGCCGGTGCATAGTGTTGCCAGCAATGCAGGTGAAAGCCAATGCAAAAGTAGGAGTACTTATGTTGTAAAGAGCAGGAAATATTGGATGCTAGAGGGGCACAGATAAGAGGCATGGCAGGACAGTGGTGCAGGAGGCTAACACATACTGTAGCAAGAGACCTGAAGTTTTAACGTAGTTGTAGTACTGGAAATACATTTTGTTACAACGCTTTGTGTAACATAACTTTAACATATTGTTAGCCTGAGGTCATGCATTGGTAAAGCTGAGTATAATTTATTGTTACCCTGCCAAAAAAGTCAGTTCGCTGCTCCAAAATCCGCATAAACGCCAGACAGGACATTCCTGGGGCTGACACTTTCAGCTCCTCAAAAGAGCTGAACAGATCTACCTGGTATATGGTGTCACAGTTGACAGTGGCAGGTCAGTACCCATTCCTTATCAGATCTGCCAAGTTTGTTGTCCAGGTGCTAAGACAGGTTGTGCAGGTCAGCACAGGCACTGTGACATTGTAGCGACCTTGAGGGAAAAAATGGACAGTCTGAATTGTTGTTTTACATTGCATTGCTACATCATTGTTTGGTTCTTGTAGATATTGCACATACCATTTATTCCTACGAGGACTTTATGTTTCCCAGGGCCAACATGGATGGTGCTTGTCAGGCAACCACATAATACCTCTGGTACGTCCAATGGTAAGAAACAATCTAGGGACAATATTTTATACAACAATAAACAAGAATACATTTTAACTTTGATATAATACATTCAGCCGCAAAAATATATAAACACACCCTGTTCAAGAAGTGCATATTTGCCATCACTGTGGAGAGATATGGCTGTGGTTGGAGGAAGGGGAATGCAGAATCCCTCGATCATGGACTCTGTTGTGCAAGGGGAACTTTACATGTGTAGAGACATCGCAGTCTTCGCAGTAAAGCACAGCAGGATTTGCACACTCAGGGTCTTCTAAGTCAGCTAGGAGGATGTAAATTTCTCGATGAAGTATCGCTTTTTTGAAAACACAATAAAAATGGGAAAAGGATTAAATTAAAAATATTATATAAACACACATAGGGCTGTAAGTAGGTGACAGCAAATATTTCTCTGCACAATCTATGGTGTGACAAGCCAAAAACCTCAGCTTTGATTCTACATTAAATTCAATTACAGGGCAGACCAAAATATTGAGTATTAAGTCTAAAATGGAATATCACACAATAGAACTTGATCCTATTGTCAAATAGAAATTCTGAAAACACACTGAGTGTACAAAACATTATCTTTCCCTGACAAACTGACCAGATGAAAGCTGTGATCCTTTATTGATGTCACCTGTTAAATCCACTTCAGTGTAGGTAAAAGGGGAGGAGACAGGTTAAAAGAGGATGTTTAATCCTTGAGACATGGATTGTGCATGTGTGCCATTCAGAAGGTGAATGGGCAAAACAAAATATTTAAGTGCCTTTGAACAGTGTATGGTAGTAGGTGCCAGGTCCAACGGTTTGTGTCAAGAACTGCAACGCTGCTGGGTTTTTCACGATCAACAGTTTCCCGTGTATATCATGAATGGTCCACAACCCAAAGGACATCCAGCTAACTTGACAACTGTGGGAAGCATTTGAGTCATGGGCCAGCATCCCTGTGGAACGCTTTCGACACCTTGTAGAGTCCATGCCCTGACGAATTGAGGCTGTTTGGAGGGCAAAAGGGAGTGCAACTCAATATTAGGAATATTTTGTACACTCAATGTATTTTGACTACAGAGTAAACTCTCCTCAAAGGCAAATGCTTCCACAATTACAGACAGTGGTTGCAAAAAGAAAGACACTATGTATACATTCCAATAGTGGATTTGAATGAATTCAACTAAGACTATGGCAGATTGCTTCATATTAAAGGAAATGTGCAGGAAAAAACTCTGCCAGGATGTTGTTATTGCACTCCCCTACAGAAGTATTTGGACAGTGATGCTAAAATGTTGAATTTGTCTCTATACTCCAGCATTTTGAATTGCATTGTCAAGAAGCAACCTGCAAGTAAGCATTTTGTTGGATGGTGTTACCATCAGTATCCTTTACATACAACTAATACAACTTGCAACTAGCCCCACCATATAGACATATAAAGTGCTTTAATTTCAGTAAATCAGATAAGTCTGAAAATACCTTGAAATAAAAGGTGACATTCTGTACAGTATCCTCATATCAAACATTTTATCTCAAATCCGAAATTCTGGAGAATAGAGCCACATTTAAAAATGTTGCATCACTGTCAAAATAAAGACGCAGAGAGTAACACCAAGATGACCCCAATTTTGACAGTGAAACTATTTAAACATACCTATTTCTTCATCAATGCTGAAAACTGGAGTGGATTCCAATCCACTGGTCCTTGTCTCTAAAATAAGATATGCAAAAAAGGATTAGACATAAAGGGGCATTCAGAAGTTGATAAAGCCATTTTTGGACTTATATTAATCACATGTACCCATTGATTCTTGAAGATTATAACTTATTAATGCCTCATGAGTATAATTCAACTGTCGTACCCCATCAGAAACCAAAATATAAGCTTGTTTTACCCAAACTATAAGCTTGTTTTAGTCAAATGTTTGCAAACGAAGTAAATGTAAAAAAAAAAACACTTTTTAATTCAAAAGATTTGCTGGAGTTCTGACTCTCCTTTCATTAAATATTTATTTACATCAGAGACAGACAACAGTTAGAGACAGGGAAAGGTTGGATCAGACCTCATGTAATGTATTATGTGCTGTGGGACGAATAAAATTAAACACCTAGACAGGATGAAACCAAGAGAAGCGGATGTAATTGCCTTCCTGGTTTGAGGAACAATATGTCCTCTCTCATCCATTTTTATCCATCTGAACCTGAACCTAAGTGCATTTCAATTATCATTGTTGGCCCACTAATAAAAGTCTCCCACAAGGATGGCTTGCTTGTGGACATACGGAGCACAAGCAAAACTTTTGTTTTCACATAAGGTGAAGTGATTTGTCAGCTGAGGAAAGGCACCTGCAGTAGACCCACATTCTGTCTCACTCACACAGCTAACATGTGTAGAAGTTCACACGGATGCTAACAAGTGCACCCTTGTGCCTCATGCTCAGTGGGCAATACCATTGATGCCTGTGATCGGGTCATATCACGAAGTCTACATTTAAATTTACATGTGCCATGTGGGCTCTACTTTGACAAACAAAATGCAATGATAAATCATAACGCTGTGGTGTGCACGTATGGGACCTATAGGGGTTACATTACCGGTAATGTACGACATGTTACATTACCCGTTCTGGGTTGAGCTCCTCAGCCAGCCTTTTTGCCTCATTAATGGCCTCTTCCAGTTAGGCTTGTGGGTCCTCTTGGTTGAGCTCCTCAGCAAGCCGTTCTGCCTTTTTAATAGCTTCATCCAGTTGGTCTTGGAGGTCCTCAGAGGCCATAAAATCTCAAAAGAAACCTAAAAGAGACATCTTCCAATCCTACACATTCCTTCACATAGTAAGCTCCCCTGTCTATGAGAAAAGCTGCATGTCATTGATAGCGTGTGTGTTTTACTATGTCCTGCATGTAACTAAAGGTCTACAAATCACTTTGCATAACAAATACATATTTATTATTACTTGCAGATCAGTCAGTCTGTCACCATTTACAAACAATGCATTATTAGTCTGTCACTTTCTTTTTCATGTTGTTCATTGACATGTGTGCAACTCCAGTCCTTAAAGGCTACAGTGTCCACAGGTTTCGATCAATTTAGATCATTAACTAGTTAGGACCTCCTCTCACCTGATTGTCTGTCTTAACAGGATTTCATCAACTCCTTTACGTCCCTCCTAGTCATTTTGGTTGGCCAACAATATTTGAAGACTACAATGACTGCATACATTTCCCAAAATGTTATACAAAAAAAAATGATATGTGCTATTGATGCTATTGTATTTGCAGTTACATTCTGGTCAATAAAAATGGTTTACATGTTTGTTTTTTGTAAGAAGTACATGGAACTACAACCGAATAAAACACCATTATGTCACGTCTTTGTGATTGTCTTCACCCACCTCCAGGTGTCTCCTGTTTTCCCCATTAGTCCCCAGTGTATTTATCCCTGTGTTTCCTGTCTCTCTGTGCCAGTTCATCTTGTTTTGCCAAGTCAACCAGCGTTTCTCCTAGCTCCTATTTTTCCCAGTCTCTGTTTTTTCCTAGCCCTCCTGGTTTTGACCCTTGCCTGTCCTGACGTCGTATCCCCCTGCCTGACCACTCTGCCTGTTCTGACCTCGAGCCTGTTTGGACTCTGAAATTGTTTATGAACTCTTGCCTGTCCCCGACCTGCCTTTTGCCTCAGCCATCTGCCTCCTGTGTCTGCATTTGGGTCTCGCCTTGTGCCTTATAACCATTAGCCATCATGCATTGCTTAAATTCATTCTATTCTGAAAAGTATGTTCAGAAAAATTTAAAACAATACATATAGGCATACAACTACAATGTTTTAATAGGGATTAAAGACAAAATATCTATATATTCCTAACGTAATTCAAAAATATATATATATATATAGGCTATTTTGTTTATGGTTGTTGCAAAGACTTGTGTGTAGCCTAATGGTTAAATTTGTGTCTTTTCGCACAAATTAAGTAGCACATAAATTAGTCTTTTCTCATGAACTAAACCACGCAAAAATGCACAAACGCACGAAATCTGCTGAAATACAATATGTACATATATGCACAAATTGAACGTGAGGTTGGGCTGAAAAAGCATACCTCTGTAGGGTTTATGTGAAGTGTTACCATGGGTTATCTAACCTGCATAGAGACCTCCAATGTATTTATGTATAGAAGCGGCATTGACCTATTGTACTACATCCTATACAGGAAGGAGGGCAAAAACTGGTGTAGGGTGATGTTGCCTCTTGACGCTGATCTTGTGTCAATTTTGCATTTTCCCTACTTATGGTTAAGGTAAGGATTGGGGGAGGGTAAGGTTATCCTAGAGCTGTACCCAGGGGAAACTTCATTCCATAGCTCAAAACTGGGAATTTATAGGCTACATGTCTCTGGAAGCTTTTAGAAGATTTCACTGTGCCTTCTGTTTTCACACTAACCACTCCCTCCCTTGAGGTTGACCTTATAGTGAAACCAGTGAAGACAGTTTGTTAGTTGCTACTTTCCACATCTCTTGACTAAAAATTATCCCTAAATGTTGCAATTTCCTTGATCTGAGGCCATATGCATCAATATGTATCAAGCATCTCAGAGTACGAGTGCTGATCTGGGATCAGGTCCCACCTGCCTGTGCAAACTTATTTAATGTGATCTAAAATCAATACTTATCCTAAATCATCACTCTTACTCTGAGAAGTTTGCTACAATTCGGCCCCCTGCTTTTGGGTTCAACATTTCCCACAATATGGCAACTAAGAGTCCCCATAGACATACACATTTTATATGAATAATAACCTTCATGAAGCAAAGCTCTACAACACAATCTGTAAGAATTCCTGCTGTTCAATAGTAATTTAGTTTAATAATATAGTCATTGTCTTTTTGATGTTGATAAAAAATCTTATGAGTTTAAGGTTCTTGCCCTATCTTAACAACAGATCTTAGGTTGTATTACTATGGTTTTGTTTTCACTTGAGTCTGTGTACACAAAAAAATGTATAGCTTTAAAATATGTTATGTCGAACGGTCCGTTCATAGCCCAATCTAGTGATAACATTTCATTATCCCTATCCAAAATCTTACCAAACAAGAAAGTGTCTGTTAAAAAAGCAAAATGTGAATATTCAATAATACTGAGTTGTAGTTGTTGAAAATATTTGTGCTATTTATGACATCCTCACCAAGAGGATTTATTTGCCAATTATGGCAAAATCTTTTAGATTTACATTTTTCTAATTCAGTGTAATGTGTTCATAATGTAGTGTTGAACAATCCAATATGTATTATAATCAATGATACCATCACTATGTAGGGAATTTAAACTTGAGATATATTGTCCATGCAAAGTACCCAAATAAACTTTTTATAGGAAAAATTATTCTAAATATAACCATGACTTCATAAATTATCCATATCTTCTCACATTTGTGTAATACCGGGAACTGTAGTCCTTGACATCCAAAAAAGGTAATAATTACGCAACAGATTTACTTGTTGGCTGACATTCCAATTTCTTTACATAAAATATTGAATCACACAAGACAGAAAATATGTGACAAAATAGTGAGTACAAGTCAGTAGTCTGTGAGGAATAGCCAAGTCAGCCAAGGCTTCATTATAATCCCTGGATCCCCTCTGTAATTCTATGTCCTGGCTGTATAAGGAAGGGTGGAGCTCAGCCCTGTCTCTATAAGTGGATTGGCTGCATCAGAGGATCAACATTTTTTCTGTTTTCCTTGCGATTTGGCTCTGACCTGATTTTAACCAAGCTCCGGAGATGCAATATCACCATGTAATCTTGTACGCTCACCAAAGTATTCCCTTGCCAGTGCAGCCCAAACCTCACATCCCAAAAAGCATAATTAATGCATGGATGGCCTTTCAATTACTATAGAATATGGGCTGTTTTTATGTGAATTAATATTTGTAGAAAAACTGTCACACTCAATAAAGTACTACTGCTACAACACTCTTAGAAAACATGTGTTGTTAAACAACAACTTTCACTGAGTGTACAAAACATTAAGAACACCGAGGTGCGTTCAACAAAAAACTATGTTAGCTTGCTGTTGGTTGTGAATGTTTGCCAATGTTAGCTAACAGTTTGAAAAGGTTGTGTGTGGTGCAAAAACATTTTGAAGACGGAAGTGCTACGGGTGAGTAAAGGCCCTATTTGTCAATTAACTTGTATAAGGGCCTCCCGAGTGGTGCAGCGGTCTAAGGCACTGATCAGTGCTTGAAGCTTCACTACAGATCTGGGTTCAATCCCGGGCTGTGTTGCAGCCGGACGCAACTGGGAGACCTTCGCCTCTCCCGAGTCTGCACGGGAGTTGCAGCGATGGGACAAGACTGTAACTACCAATTGGATATTGGGGAGAAAAAGGGGTATAAAAATTAAATAAAAACTTGAAGCAAAAAAATGTATAAACACAACAAGTATTGGTCCCATGTTTCATGAGCTTAAATAAAAGATCCCAGAAATGTTCTGTATGCACAAAAAGCTTATTTCTATCAGATTTTACACACACATTTGTTTACATCCCTGTTAGTGAGCATTTCTCCTTTGCCAAGATCCACCTGACAGGTGTGGCATATCAAGAAGCTGATTAAACAGTATGATCGCTACACAGGTGCACCTAGTGGTGGAGACAATAAAAGGCCACTCTAAAATCTGCAGTTTTGTCACATAACACAATGCCACAGATGTCTCAAATTGAATGTTCATTTCCCTACCATATGTCCCCTCCAGCGTCATTTTAGAGAATTTGGCAGTACGTCCAACCGGCCTTACAACCACAGACCACGTAAAACCATGCCAGCCCAGGACCTCCACATCTGACTTCTTCACCAGCGAGATTGTCTGAGACCAGCCACCTGCCGAAGAATTTCTGCACAAACTGTCAGAAACCGTCTCAGTGAAGCTCATCTGCATACTCCTCATCCTCACCAGGGTCTTGACCTGACTGCAGTTCGCCATCGTAACTGACTTTAGTTGTCAAATACTTACCTTCGATTGCTTGAGAAGTGTGCTCTTCAACTGTACTGGGCGTCGTGTGGGCGAGTGGTTTGCTGATGTCAACGTTGTAAACAGAGTGCCCCATGGTGGCGGTAGGGGTATGGGCAGGCATTAGCTATGGACAACAAACACAATTGCATTTTATCGATGGCAATTTGAATGCACAGAGATACCGTGATGAGATCCTGAGGCCCATTGATGTGCCATTCATCCGCCGCCAGCACCTCATGTTTCAGCATGATAATGCACGCCCCCATGTCGCAAGGACTCCATTCCTGGAAGCTTAAAATGTCCCAGTTCTTCCATGGCCTGCATACTCACCAGACATGTCACCCATTATTGAGCATGTTTGGGATGCTCTGGATCAACGTGTACGACAGCATGTTCCAGTTCGCTCCAATATCCAGCAACTTCGCACAGCCATTGAAGAAGAGTGGGACAACATTGCATAGGCCACAATCAACAGCCTGATCAACTCTATGGGAAGGAGATGTGTCGCACTGCATGAGGAAAATGGTGGTCACACCAGATACTGACTGGTTTTCTAATCCACGCCCCCACTTTTCTTTAATGTATCTGTGTCCAACAGATGCATATCTGTATTCCCAGTCATGTGAAATCCATAGATTAGGGACTAATAATTTTATTTCAATTGACTGATTTCCTTACATGAACTGTAACTCAGTCAAATCTTTGAAGTTGTTGCATGTTGCGTTTATATTTTTGTTCAGTGTTGCAGAGAAACTAGCTAGCTATGTTAGCTAACTAGAAACTTAAGCAGCATCGCCATACTAGCTAGCTAGCTAGCTGAAGTTAACCTAGCTAGGCAAATTTATCTAATGTAGTTTGTTTTGTTGTATTTCAGGATTTAACTGGACCTACTCATCTGTATTGCTGATTTATACATGGAGAAATTCTAAAGACAAATTTGATAGCCCTGTGATCAAGAAGAGAGTGGCCTGGGGAATTGTAGATTGAATGCTGCAAGATAAAAGTTATCCTGTGACCTGGGAAACATGATGTGAAATGGAGGAGTCTGAAGCACAGGTGTGTGTTGCTACAGTATTAGCAACATCTTCTTTCCTATTGCTAGCTTGTTCTCTCACTATTTCCATTACTAACACACAAACATGGAAAGAGAGAGAGCTTAGTGTCACGTAACTATTGTTAATGTTCACTCACGATGCCAAATTGTGTCTCACACAAGTATTTGAATTTATTATGGATCCCCATTAGCTGCTGCCAAGACAGCAGCTACTCTTCCTGTGGTTCGGCAAAATTAAGGCAGTTATACAATTTTAAAAACATTACAATACATTCATTACAGAATTCACAACACACTAAGTGTGTGCCCTCAGGCCCATTCTCCACTACCACATATCTACAACACAAAATCCATGTGTACGTGTGTGTATAGTGCGTATGTTATCATGTGTGGGTATGCATGTGTCGGTGCCTACGTTTGTGTTACTTCACAGTCCCGCTGTTCCATAAGGTGTATTTTTACCTGCTTTTTAAATCAGATTCTACAGCTTTGTGTCAGTTTCCTGATGTGGAATAGAGTTCAATGAAGTCATGGCTCTATGTAGTACTGTGTGCCTCCCATAGTCTGTTCTGGACTTGGGGACTGTAAAGAGACCTCTGGTGGCATGTCTTGTGGGGTATGCATGGGTGTCCGAGCTGTCTGTTTAAAATACTAGCACACAGCTCGGTACCTTCAGCTTGTCAACACCTCTTACAAAAACAAGTCATGAGGAAGAGACATGAGAGATTGACATGCATGTGATTAATGTTAGCTCTCCGTGTACTTTTAAGGGCCAGCTGTGCTGCCCTGTCTGAGGCAACTTCAATTTCAAAGTCACAAAGTCCCTCTTTGTGGCACCTGACCACACGACTGAACAGTAGTCCAGGTGCGACAAAACCAGGGCCTGTAGGAACTGCCTTATTGATATTGTTGTTAAGAAGGCAGAGCATCGCTTTATTATGGACAGACTTCTCCCCATCTTAGCTACTGTTGTATTAATATGTGTTGACCATGACAGTTTACAATCCAGGGTTACTCCAAGCAATTTAGTCACCTCAACTTGCTCAATTTCCACATTATTCATTACGAGATGTAGTTGAGGTTTAGGGTTTAGTGAATGATTTGTCCCAAATACGATGCTTTTAGTTTTGGAAATTTTTAGGACTAACTTATTCCTTGCTACCCATTCCGAAACTAACTGCACTTAACTCTTTGTTAAGAGTTGCAGTCATTTCAGTCGCTGTAGTAGCTGACGTGTATAGTTTGAGTCATCCGCATACATAGACACACTGGCCTTACTCAAAGCCAGTGGAATGTCATTAGTAAAGATTGAAAAAAAGCAAGGGGCTTCCATTAAAGAACACCCTCTGTGTTCTGTTAGACAAGTAACTCTTTATCCATATTATAGCAGGGGGTGTAAAGGCATAACACATACGTTTTTCCAGCAGCAGACTATGATCGACAATGTCAAAAGCTAACAAGCTAACAAGACAGCCCCCACAATAATTGTATCATTAATTTCTCTCAGCCAATCATCAGTCATTTGTGTAAGTGCCGTGCTTGTTGAATGTCATTCCCTATATGTGTGCTGAAATTATGTTGTCAATTTATTTACTGTGAAATAGCATTGTATCTTGTCAAACACCATTTTTTCCTGAAGTTTACTAAGTGTTGGTAACAGGCTGATTTGGTCAGCTTTTGAGCCAGTAAAAAGGGCTTTACTATTCTTGGGTAGCGGAATGACTTTAGATTCCCTCCAGGATTGAGGGCACACACTTTCTAGTAGGCTTAAATTGAAGATGTGGCAATATCGCCCGCTATTATCCTCAGTAATTTCCCATCCAGATTGTCAGACCCAGGTGGCTTGTCATTGTTGATAGACAACAATAATTTTGTCACCTTTTCCACACTGACTTTACAGAATTGAAAAGTACAATTCTTGTCTTTCATAATTTGGTCAGATATACTTGGATGTGTAGTGTCAGCGTTTATTGCTGGCATGTCATCCCTAAGTTTGTTACTCTTGCCAATGAAAAAGTCATTAAAGTAGTTGGCAATATCAGTGGGTTTTGTGATAAATGAGCCATCTGATAAGGTGCTCCAAACCTTTTTACTAACATTCTTTATATAATTTATCTTTGTTTCATAGCATAGTTTCTTTTTATTTAGTTTAGTCACATGATTTCGTAGTTTGCAGAACGTTTGCCAATCAGTTGGGCTGCCAGACTTATTTGCCATACCTTTTGCCTCATCCCTCTCAACCATACAATTTTTAAATTCCTCATCAATAGAAGGGGATTTAACAGTTTGTACAGTAATATTCGTAATGTGTGCGTGCTTATTAGTAACTGGAATAAGCAATTTCATTAATGTGTCAAGTGCAGCGTCTGGTTGCTCCTCATTACACACCACAGACCAACAAATATTCTTTATATCATCAACATATGAATCACTTCAAAACGTCTTTCATGACCTCTTATTCACTGTATTAGGCCCAGCCTTTGGAACTTTGGTTGCCCTAGATATGGCTACTATATTGTGATCACTACATCCTATGGACTTGGATACTGCTTTAAAGCTAATTTCTGCAGCATTAGTAAAGATGTGATCAATACATGTTGATCATTTAATTCCTGTGCGGTTTGTGAATACCCTGGTAGGTTGACTGACAACCTGAACCATGTGGCAGGCACTGGTTACAGTTTAAAAAAAATGATTGAGTGGGCAGCTTGATGAGAGCCAGTCAATATTTAAATCACCCAGAAAATATACTTCTCTGTTGATATCACATACATTATCAAACATTTCACACATATTATCCAGATACTGACATAGCACTTGGTGGTCTATAGCAGCTTCCCACAAGAATGGGCTTTAGGTGAGGCAAATGAACCTGTAGCCATATTACTTCAACAGTATTTAACATTAGATCTTCTCTAAGGTTTACAGGAATGTGTCTTTATATAGACCGCAACACCGCCCCGTTGGCATTGCTGTCTTTTCGGTAAATGTTATAAACACGTATTGCTACCACTCTATCATCAAAGGTATTATCTAAGAGGACTCTGTCTTCGACTTCCACAGCGGGTGACATTTCTCCATGGCTGGTTGGTTGGGTCAAGAACAGCTCCATTCTCCAGGGAAGGAGGAGACCCCTTCGGGGATGGAACCCTACTGAGTACCGGCCAGTCGGCTGTGGCCGACACGGTGGCAACACTTCCACCCGACCAGAGTGGCGTCCGGCTACTGGGGTGGAAGAAAATTAAAAAGTAGGCGAGCGTGGATTCCCCAGTAGCTTGTGTAGGTTTGCTACTTGCTTGCTAAGAGTAGCCACTTCGCCCCTGTAGTCCTCCGCAAGCAAGCAGTTAGTACATTGAAAGTTGTCCCGGAACAAAGCAAAGTAAACACAGCTCCTGCAGTGCTGGAAATGTTCAATCTCCATTTGAGACCGCCGAGCCAGCTAGGCTAGCTGGTCTTCCGTGTCTCTCCCCCTCTGCGGAATCAGGAGGGATCCCTGGACAGACAGCAGCGCTGACAGCAACTAAGCCCAACAGAGCCGCATGATCCAAAATAAAATAAAAGTATATAAAAACACTGTCAGATTTACAAAAACAATAAACCAAGGTCTCTCGTTCAGCTTTCGGCATTCAACAACAAACATACGTCGCACTCAGGTGACGTCACAGTGTATTGTGATGGGAAGATAGTGGCCTTGATGGGCATCAGAAGACGGGGCAGGGGAGAAGGAAGTGGGAGTTCTACTTCATCATGGTGATCATGCGGTGACCTCCACAGTCATTATGTCATCTTTTCCCACATGCAATACTCACACTGTCACCCAGAAAACTCACACTGCAACCAACATCAACATCAATACACACACACACACAACATACAGCACACAATACTAATTACACTGTCACTCAACCCAGCACCTCCACAGACACCCTACTATAACACTGACACCCTCTCCCTCTACTACAAAACCTTATAACCCTCATGCCAACACCAATCCCTGCACTCAACCCCCAAAAAAAGACCAAAAGAGATGCTCTAGAGACAAAACTGGACAATATCATCGCACTTCAGAAAATAAGACTTCAAGCACAGAGTAATAGGAATGATAGCCTAGATCTATTTCTTGATTTATTGTTTAATTGTACACTAATAATTAATTCTCATTAGATTTTCCTTGATGGTATTTTCACACCCTTATCTATTTCACCGGTCTTGTGCTTGTCTCCACCCCCTCCAGGTATCACCCATTTCCCCCATTCTCCCATGTGCATTTATAGCTGTGTTTTCTGTTTGTCTGTTGCCAGTTTGTCTTGTCTCGTCAAGCCTACCAGTGTTTTTCCTGTAGTCCTGTTTTTCTCTCTAGTCCCTGTTTTCTAGAGGATGACCTCTGCCTGCCCTTTACCTGTTGTTTGCCTGCACCCTGTTTTTGTAATAAACCTTTGAACTGTCTGCATCTGGGTCTTACCCTGAGGTCTGATAGTACGAACTGGCCATGACTGACTCAGCAGACTCAGACCAGCTCCGCAACGCCATCTCCTCACAAGGAGCCACCATTGGTAGACACGAAGAGTTACTCTGAGGTCTTATGAACAGATTCCAGACCTTGGCAGAACGCCATGACTGTGTCTGAGCTGGGCATCCCCACTCAGCCCCTTTTCAGTCCCCTCGACGTTAGAACACTGGATGGGCGCTCTATAGGCAGGGATACCCACAATACTACTCCTATCCACCTGCATGTGTCAGGGAACCACAGTGAGTCTATACAGTTTGTGCTCATCAAGTCTCCTCAGTACCCAAGGTATTGGGGTTTTCTTGGCTCCAGCGTCACAATCCCCTTATCAACTGGACTGCTGGTACTATCGTGGGCTGGAGCCCGTTCTGCTACGCCCATTGCCTGAAGTCGGTGCAGCCTGTCCCGGGACGTTGTCCTGTGGGCTCGGAAGAAGCCTCGGACCTCTCCGTCATTCCTGCGGAGTACAAGGATCTTCAGGAGGTTTTCAGCAAGGCCCGGGCCACTTCGCTTCCTCCGCATTGACCCTATGCTTTGCTTTATCTTGGCCAGGTCGCAGTTGTAAATGAGAACTTGTTCTCAACTTGCCTACCTGGTTAAATAAAGGTGAAATAAAATGTTTTAAAAATAAAATAAAAAAAATGACTGCGGGATTGACCTTCTCCCGGGCACTACGCCTCCCCGTGACCCCGCCACCCCGGCTGTATTCACTGTTGGGTTCGGAGACCAAGGCTATGGTGACGTACATCGAGAACTCCCTGGCTGCAGGTGTTATCTGTGCCTCTGCCTCCCCCGCTGGCGCAGGGTTCTTATTTGTGGAGAAGAAGGACAAAACTCTGCGCCCGTACATAGACTACCAGGGCCTCAAAGACATCACTGTTAACTACTTAGGGAGCAGTGGGGCGCTTGCGCTGAAATGTAAGGCGCCAAATTCAAAATCCAAATGTTGAATTATTAAACATTCATCAATATACAAGTGTTGCATAGTCATCAAAAGCTCTGCTTCTTGGCAATATCACAGCGTTGTCAAGTGTCCAACGAAGACATCCAAAGGTTCTTTTGTTAGAAATGCATTATAACTGGTCTTTGATTTGTTTAGGAAAAGTTTATAGGTATATTTGAACGCGTTCTCTTCACGTTTCAATGGGCGATTCGACGTTGGATTTTCTGAACATAACGCGCCAACCAAACAAAGATTTATGGATATAATAAATGACTTTTTCTAACAAAAGAACCATGGATTGTCTTCGTTGGACACTTGGGAAGCCCTCAGCAGAAGTTCTTCAAAAGGTAAGGGATTTGTTTTTGCTGTGAAATGTGTTTTGTGTGAACCGCAATGGTTTATGAATTTATGCTAATGCATAAAATATTGGAGGTGCTACCCTCAAACAATCAAATGTTGTGCTTTCGCCGTAAAGCCTTTTTGAAATCTGACAACGCTGTGATATTGCCAAGAAGCAGAGCCAGCCATTTAAGCAATCTGTTTGAATGTTCCACTTGATTGATTTGCTGGTGTTTTTGCAATAGGCCTCTGCGGGAGGCAGATCATTTGAAATACCGGTATGTCAGTTTTTCCTTCGTGCCTAACTTCAGCAAGCATGTAGCTGTGTTTCGGTGTTTCTGTCTAGAGATTGATCTATATATTTATGTTTTCTAATATAGGCTATTGCCTATTATTTGCAGACAAAAATAGGGTCTTTTTTGACCGCTTTGTGCTTTCCGTGGTGCTGATCTACTTATACGGGTTAATTTCTGACCGCAGGCCATGGTGATGAATGTATTGGCTATATTGCGGCTTCTCTGGTAACAGCTTCATATGTACCCTTAGATTAGGTTCTGCTCTGCTGTTACAATGCTAAGTAATATTAACACACAGCCTTACCAACAAATTATTTAAATTTTCAGGGAAATATGGGTGGTGATAGGGGCCCGTAATTTTTTGGGGCACCTGGGCCCGTCATGATTAAGCTACGCTACTGCGCAGGTACCTCCGGATCCGATCTCGAAGTGGAAGCCCCCAGCGATGAAGTCGCCGGAATCTCTAGATCCGGGTCGGCAAAGCTGTTAGAAGTCTGTATCCGGTCCGGGCTTCCAATGCTAAAGAGGACCCTATTGCCAAAGGCCGCTGCTTTTGACTTTCGTGTGACGTCTTGTTGGTAGGGTCAAGGATAGGAATGTCCACTAAGTCATCCAGAAGCATCCTGCTTACACCATTCTCCAGGGTAGGGGGAGACCCCTTCCGGAAGGGATCCCTGCAGAGCACCGGCCAGTTGGCTTTGGAGAGATGGCACTGGGGCGGCACCAGTCCAGAGCAGTGTCCAACTACTGGAGTAGAAGAGAAAGAGAAAGTAGGCGGGCTCGTGTTCACTACTTGTTTGCTAAGAGTAGCCACTTCGCCCCTGTAGTCCTCTGCAAGCATACAATTGCTACATTGGAAAGTCCGTACGGTCCACATTGTCCCGGTCCTGTGCTGAAAATCTCCCTCCTCCCCCCTGCCAGAATTCTCCCCCCCTTCTCGTTCTTTATTGCTGCGACTTACTTGCTAGTTGAGATTTCTGCTCTTCACTCCGTTGTCAGTGTAGCCTACATTTCACTGATCTTAGCAGCAGAAAGCATTTTTGGCTATATGTTTCAAGTGTACGTGGCAATTCTAGCTTGTATGGCGCCCTGGGCGAACCCCCCCTTCAGCGCCCGCGTCTGCCCCCGCCCGCACCCCGGGGTGCCCCTTGCCTCCCTCGGAAAGATGACGCCCTGGGCGGCTGCCTATGTAGCCCGTACCTAAATCCGCTACTGATTTTGTATTAGTCTATAAATAAATCTCTTCGCCAAAATTCGTCATCTCTCCCATGTCTTATTCGACTAGTATTTTTAAAAGTGTAAGGATAATAATTCAGCCATAGTTGTTCTGAAATGTTTATTGCTTGCCAACATTTTACTCCCTCTGTGTTTAATGTAACACACATACATTTACATTATTTATTAATTTCAGTTGCCTATCCTGACGTGAAGTTTGTCCTATAGAAAGTATTTGACTCTGATGTGTGCCACAGAAAGTATTTGACTCTAGCCACAAAATGTAAGGAAATTAGAAGGGGGGTGGGGGGTGAATTCTGGCAGGGGGGAGATTTTGGGCACAACACCGGAATAGAGCAAAATAAACACAGCTCCTGCAGCATTGGAAATGTTTGTTAACGACCACCATTTGAAACTACAGGCTAGCTAGGCTAGCTGGGCTTCCATGTCTCTGTCCATGACAGAAATGCACTAAACGCTTGCTATGAGCTAATGGGTTCGCAAATACAGCCCTTACCCCGCCTCCCGAAACAAGCACCACCAGTGAAATGGCAAACACACAAGCAACACACACACGAGTCACACACCAGTATGGAAAACAGAGAGAAAGCGGAGGACTTGCTCACTGTATGGATCCTTGCTGCACAAACACTTTACGAGCGGGAGATGACCAACTTGCAAGTTGGTGCTGTACAAACAAGCAGTAAATTGTGGGGCAGTGAGCCAAAACACCGGTCAACAAGTTAGGGAGAAACAGGTAGCAGGAGCATTCGCTTACCAACAAGCAGCATGAATGAGCAATGTGAACGAGCAGCATGATCAAGAAGTTGATACCCTAATATATACTATATAGTGCATTTGGAAAGTATTCAGACCCCTTCACCTTCGCCACATTTTGTTACATTAAAGCCTCATTCTAAAATGATTTTTTTTTAATTCTCTCATCAATTTACACACAATACCCATAATGACAAAGGAAATGTATAAACAATTTTTAACTGAAATATAACATTTACATAAATATTCAGACCCTTTACTCAGTACTTTGTTGAACTCCTTTGGAAGTGATTACAGCATTCAGTCTTTTTGGGTATGACTCTACAAGCTTGGCACACCTGTATTTGGGGAGTTTCTCACATTCTTCTCTGCAGGGCCTCTCAAGCTCTGCCAGGTTGGATGGGGAGCATCCCTGCAAAGCTTTTTTCAGGTCTCTCCAGAGTTTATAGATCGCGTTCAAGTCCGGGCTCTGGCTGTGCCACTCAAGGACATTCATAGACTTGTCCCGAATCCACTCCTGCGTTGTTTCGGCTGTGTGATTAGGGTTGTTGTCCTGTTGGAAAGTGAACCTTCGCCCCAGTCTGAGGTCATGAGTGCTCTGGAGCAGGTTTTTATCAAGGATCTCTCTGTACTTTGCTCTGTTCATCTTTCCCTCGATCCTGACTAGTCTCCCAGTCTCATTTGCCAATATAATCCATCCACCTGACAGGTGTGGAATATCAAAAAGCTGTCTGTTTTTTATTTAACCAGGCAAGTCAGTTAAAGAACAAATTCTTATTTACAATGACAGCCTACCGGGGAAAGGTGGGTTAACTGCCTTGATTCAGGGGCAGAACAACAGATTTTTACCTTGTCAGCTCAGTGATTTGATCCAGCAACCTTTCGGTTACTGGCCCAATGCTCTAACCACTAGGCTACCCGCCCATGTAATAAAGCCCTTTTGTGGGGAAAAACTCATTCCGATTCAAACTCATTCTGCGCCCCTGCGCAGTCATGTGAAATCCTTAATTTCTTTCAATTGACAAATTTCCTTCTATGAAGTGTAACTCAGAAAATCTTTGAAATTGTGGCATGTTGCATTAATATTTTTGTACAGTATATATTAAAAGAAGGAAGCCTGTACAGAATACAAATACTCCAAAACCTGCATCCTGTTTGCAGTAAGGCACTAAAATAAAATTGCAAAAAATGTGGCAAAGTAATTATCTTCATGTCCTAAATACAATGTGTTATGTTTGGGGCAAATCCAACACAACACATCACTGAGTGCCAATCTTCATATATTCAAGCATGGTGGTGGCTGCATCATGTTATGGGTATGCTTGTCATCGGCAAGGTTTTTTAGGATAAAAATAAACAGAATAGATCTAAGCACCTGCTCAGTCTGCTTTCCAACAGCCACTGGGAGACAAACTCACCTTCCAGAAGGAAGGAACCTAAAACACAAGACCAAATACATGGTGGAATTGCTTACCAAGACGACATTGAATGTTCCTGAGTGGCTTAGAGTTTTAATTTATATCGCCTTGAAAATATATGGCAAGACTTGGAAAATGGCTGTCTAGCAATGTTCAACAGCCAACTTGACAGATCTTCAAGAATGTTTTTAATAATAATGTACAAATATTGTACAATACAGGTCCGCAAAGCTCTTAGAGACTTACCCAGAAAGACTCACAGCTGCCAAAGGTGATTCTAACATTACTACAAAAAACAAAGTTTTAAGTGAAATATAAGCTTATTTCTGAAGTCGAAAAAGACCGGTAATTCAAAAGCTAATTTGACCTATGCACTAGCAAAGCTTTTCAGGTCGATAACTCTAAACAGAAAAGCTGGCAGACTTAACACAGCAGTCACCTCAAGATAAAAACGTAATATTCAATATCGGTAAGTTAGACTAAATAGTAGCACTTCACAAACTGGTGGGTTATAACCTTCAATCTGGATAACAACACAAAAGAAATCATAAGGTTAGAGAAATGGTGCAGCAGGTAGCCTAGTGGTTAGAGCGTTAGACTAGTAACCGAAAGGTTGCAAGATCGTAATCCCCAAGGTAAAAATCTGTCGTTCTGCCCCTGAACAAGGCAGTTAACCCACTGTTCCTAGGCCGTCATTGAAAATAAGAATTTGTTCTTAACTGACTTGCCTAGTTTTTATGTATCGACAAGTATTACGAAAACAAACAGGGGAACCAATCCTGAAATTAAAACGTGACTCTTCAACAGACACAGATGATTGAATCTTTTCAACACCGGGAATGGTAAAGTTGGAAACCGATCTGATAAAATCAATAAACGACAAACTGGGCATACTTGAATTAGTCAGTAAGAATATAAAGGAGTTGAAGGCAAGCCTCGAGATGAGTGATGAAAAAGCTGCGACATTGGAGAAATATACAAACAAGCTAAAAGGGACAGTGAATAATATTGAAACTGATGTTAACTTCTTAGGGAGCAGCTCCCGAGGTGACGGTTTTGGAGAGTCTGGCGTGCCCAAAGTAAAATGCCTCTCACTCAGGCCCAGAAAATAGGATATGCACATAATTAGTACTATTGGATAGGAAACACTCTGAAGTTTCCAAGAGTGTTAAAATATTGTCTGTGAGTATAACAGAACGGATATGGCAGGCAAAAACCAGAGGAATTTCTGTCCTGGAAAAAGTGATCTTGACACATTGCCTCATTTTGAACCCCTCCCTATTGAAAATGACCATATAAGGGAGTAAGATTTCAGTACCTATTGCTTCCACTGGATGTCAACAGTTTCTAGACAGTGTTTTGATTTTGTTAAGTTGTTCTGGATGGTAATAGAAGAAGAATTAGGAAGTGGTCACAAGAAGTAAACAGAAGAGGATGCGCGTTCCCAGGCTTGTGCATGCTGTGGTTTTTTCCTTTCCTATCGCCCAGTTTATATTCCGGTTGAAATATTATACTAAATATATATAATACATTATCAATGATGTTTGATTGTTCTTGGACAACTTTATAGGTATAGGTTGAACGAGTTCTCTTCACGGTTCAATGGGCGAGTGGACGCTGTATTTTCTCATCATAACGCACCAACCAAACGGAGATTTATGGATATAATACATTACTTTTTCTAACAAAAGAACCATGGATTGTCTTCGTTGGACACTTGGGAAGCCCTCAGCAGAAGTTCTTCAAAAGGTAATTGATTTGTTTTCGCTGTGAAATGTGTTTTGTGTGAACCGCGATGGTTTATGAATGTATGCTAATGTCAAAAATATTGGAGGTGCTACCCTCAAACAATCAAATGTAGTGCTGTTTCACCTGTCTTGTGCTGGTGAAACTAACGCGTTGTTTGAAAACTATAAGGCTAACTAGATAGCTAGGTAACGTAACGAGGTCTAGTGTCTCCGGCCAGTGATCCAATCTCTCCATATTCAAAATCTATTCTAGCTAACGTTAGTTTATGCTCCATCTATCTATATCGACTGAATGGGTGCCGCTAGTGTATTTTTTGATCAGTATTTCAAAATGTTTGGTGGTGATAAATACAAAGAATTCCAAAATCCGCCATAGTTCTTGCTACTAGCCTTTGTTCAATGGAGAATGGTAACTTCCTGTTGAAGTTGGGCTTTTTTTTGGCTTCTTCTGTGGGGTTTAAGAACCACTGCCACCTACTGTATGTACTGTACATTTCTCTATTGGCAGGATTGAGAATATGAATCATAGACTCGCCTATATCAAAAACCTTAATGCAAATAACATTACGTGGGCAAATGAGGGTAAAAAGTGGGTAGACCACTACTTTTGGTCATAGTTCAAAAGGCTACCATCCTCCCAATGAAATGGCTATGGATTCGTCATTGAAAAACTTCCAATGTAAATTATTTACATTGCAAGTTGCAACATTGGATGTGGCTTCGATGTGAACCTAGTTTGAAGAAATGCAATTTACTAATGACATTTTCATATAGGCTATGAATTAATGGCCTAATAGGCTATAATTGGTTTCATGGCCATAGACAATTTCACCCTTAATGACAGTGAAGCGGTTTAGGGATGTCACATCTTCTAAGAAAGCAAATCCCTTTATTGCTAGAAAGTAACAGTTTTTATTGCCTCAAATATTGTAGCATATATCAAATAAATTTCGAATATTTTTGCTATTTTTGGGCATAATCAATATATCATTAATCTACCTAAACTGTATAACTTTTTTGTGTCATCCTCTATGATTTTAAATGCATTATGTCCACGTGTTTGTATTGTGTTCATAAAATAAATCAAATCAAATTATAATAAAATCGCAACAAATGTAAGGTATTTATAAAAACAAAAACAGCTTTCACCCTCTGGCTGGCCATGGTTAGCTGAAAGGTGGCAGGCCGAATTTGAGATTAGAGAAATTACTTGCTATTGTTTTTCAAATTAACTCATGGCTAGATTGCTTGCCGAGAGTTTATAGCAGTCCACTGAGTTGAGGCAACTTGTCAGAGATGCAAAAGCGGCCTGCAGAGGTCTTATAGTGGTCTTTTTAATTGGGGCTACCCGCCAGAGTTGCAAATCCCGTCTTAAACTGCAAACGCAGCTCGCCCACTGGCGGTAACAAATTAGAGTCTTGGGTGTAGAGAAAGTGCAAAATAGAAAGCAGGAGGACATTTCTGGCGTACTGAGTAGCTACTGCTGCTATCTACAGTATATCAGTCAACAACAGCTAACTAGGTTTCCTATCGACATCAAACCACCGGATTTGAAATAGAAGTGACTGGCGAGATAGTTGTTGTATAGACTGTCCTTTAAAAAAATATATTTTTTATTTATTTCACCTTTATTTAACCAGGTAGGCAAGTTGAGAACAAGTTCTCATTTACAACTGCGACCTGGCCAAGATAAAGCAAAGCAGTTTGACACATACAACAACACAGAGTTACACATTGGAGTAAACAAACATACAGTCAATAGTACAGTAGAAAAAAAAAATCTTTATACAATGTGTGCAAATGAGGTAAGATAAGGAACGTAAGGCAATCAACAGGCCATGGTGGCGAAGTAATTACAATATAGCAATTTAACACTGGAATGGTAGATGTGCAGTAGATGAATGTGCAAAGTAAAAATACTGGGGTACAAAGGAGCAAGATAAATAAATGAATACAGTAGGGGATGAGGTAGTTGGTTGGGCTATGTACAGGTGCAGTGATCTGTGAGCTGCTCTGACAGCTGGTGCTTAAAGCTAGTGAGGGAGATAAGTGTCTCCAGTTTCAGTGATTTTTGTAGTTCATTCCAGTCATTGGCAGCAGAGTACTGGAAGGAAAGGCGGCCAAAAGAGGAATTGGCTTTGGGGGTGACCAGTGAGATATACCTGCTGGAGCGCGTGCTATGGATGGGTGCTGCTATGGTTACCAGCGAGCTGAGATAAAGCGGGGCTTTACCAAGCAGGGACTTGTAGATGACCTGGAGCCAGTGGGTCTGGCGATGAGTATATAGCGAGGGCCAGCCGACTAGAGCATACAGGTCGCAGTGGTGGGTGGTATAAGGGCTTTGGTGACAAAGCGGATGGCACTGTGATAGACTGCATCCAGTTTGCTGTGTAGAGTATTGGAAGCTGTTTTGTAGATGACATCGCCAAAGTCGAGGATCGGTAGGATAGTCAGTTTTACTAGTGCAAGTTTGGCAGCATGAGTGAAGGAGGCTTTGTTGCGAAATAGAAAGCCGATTCTAGATTTTTGGGGGGATTGGAGATGTTTAACTACTTAGGGAGTGGTGGGGCGCCACTCCCGACACTACCCGGTGAAATGCAAGGCGCCAAATTCAAAATCCAAAAGTTGAATTATTAAACATTCATCAATATACAAGTGTTGCATAGTCATCAAAAGCTCTGCTTCTTGGCAATATCACAGCGTTGTCAGATTTCAAAAAGGCTTTACGGCGAAAGCACAACATTTGATTGTTTGAGGGTAGCACCTCCAATATTTTCTGCATTAGCATAAATTCATAAACCATCGCGGTTCACACAAAACACATTTCACAGCAAAAACAAATCCCTTACCTTTTGAAGAACTTCTGCTGAGGGCTTCCCAAGTGACCAACGAAGACAATCCATGGTTCTTTTGTTAGAAAAAGTAATTTATTATATCCATAAATCTCTGTTTGGTTGGCGCGTTATGTTCAGAAAATCCAACGTCGAATCGCCCATTGAAACGTGAAGAGAACGCGTTCAAATACACCTATAAACTTTTCCTAAACAAATCAAATACCAGTTAAAATGCATCCTTAGCTATCCTTTTATGAATATTAGCAATAATATTTCACTCGGATGGTCAGCTATACCTTATATAAGTAAAACAAAGTGGGGCACGCCAGCCAGACTCACGCCTGAGAAAACTTGTTGACATTTGAGGTCCCAATGCAATTTCCTGTACCTATTCGCCCTGCTTACTCCAATCTTTCTGAGGCTTTATATATAGACTGTTGACATCTAGTGGAAGCCATAGGTACTGCAGTCTCAGTCCTGGTAACAAATGGATTCAATAGGGAGTGTGTCTAAGAGAGCCAAAGGTCACCAGAAACTGATTTCAGGATGGTTTTTTCTCGGGTTTTTGCCTGCTAAATGAGTTCTGTTATACTCACAGACATTATGTTAAAACTTTTAGAAACGTCAGAGTGTTTCCTATCCAATGGTACTAATTATGTGCATATCCTATTTTCTGGGCTTGAGTGGCAGGCATTTTACTTTGGGCACGCCAGACTCTCCAAAACCGTCACCTCTGCAGCCGCTCCCTAAGAAGTTAACACAGTGTCCGAGGAAGGGCCAGAAGTATACAGAATGGTGTCGTCTGCATAGAGGTGGATCAGAGAATCACCGGCAGGAAGAGCGACATCATTGATGTATACAGAGAAGAGAGTCGGCCCAAGAATTGAACCCTGTGGCACCCCCATAGAGACTGCCAGAGGCCCGGACAACAGGCCCCCCGATTTAACACACTGAACTCTGTCTGCAAAGTAGTTGGTGAACCAGGCGAGGCAATCATTAGAGAAACCAAGGCTGTTGAGTCTGCCGATAAGGATGTGGTGATTGACAGAGTCGAAAGCCTTGGCCAGGTCAATGAATACGGCTGCACAGTACTGTCTTTTATTGATGGCGGTTATGATATCGTTTAGTACCTTGAGCGTGGCTGAGGTGCACCCGTGACCAGCTCGGAAACCGGATTTCACAGCGGAGAAGGTACGGTGGGATTCGAAGTGGTCAATGATCTGTTTATTAACTAGGATTTCGAAGACTTTAGAGAGGCAGGGCAGGATGGATATAGGTCTATAGCAATTTGGGTCTAGAGTGTCACCGTGTTACCTAGCCTCAGTGCAGTAGGCAGCTGGGAGGAGGTGCTATTGTTCTCCATGGACTTGACAGTATCCCAAAACCTTTTGGAGTTAGAGCTACAGGATGCAAATTTCTGCTTGAAAAAGCTAGCCTTTGCTTTCCTGACTGACTGCGTATATTGGTTCCTGACTTCCCTGAACAGTTGCATATCGCGGGGACTATTCGATGCTATAGCAGTCCGCCACAGGATGTTCTTGTGCTGGTCAAGGGCAGTCAGGTCTGGAGTGAACCAAGGGCTGAATCTGTTCTTAGTTCAACATTTTTTTAAAGGGGCATGCTTATTTAAGATGGTGAGGAAGTTGCTTTTGATAAGATCACCTGTGGATTGCTTGGCTTGCTAGTTAGCTTGTGTGTAGTGTGCCCTCCTGAGCCTCTGTCTCCACCAGTCTACTTGAAAATATGGACAAAAATAAAAAAGCTGCTGGACCAAGCACATACAGTGGGGCAAACAAGTATTTAGTCAGCCACCAATTGTGCAAGTTCTCTCACTTAAAAAGGCCTGTAATTTTCATCATAGGTACACTTCAACTATGACAGACAAAATGAGGAAAAAAAATCCAGAAAATCACATTGTAGGATTTTTTATGGATTTATTTGCAAATTATGGTGGAAAATAAGTATTTGGTCACATACAAACAAGCAAGATTTCTGGCTCTCACAGACCTGTAACTTCTTCTTTAAGAGGCTCCTCTGTCCTCCACTCGTTACCTGTATTAATGGCACCTGTTTGAACTTGTTATCAGTATAAAAGACACCTGTCCACAACCTCAAACAGTCACACTCCAAACTCCACCATGTATCGTGAGATTTTGAGTGAAAACCTCCTTCCATCAGCAAGGGCATTGAAGATGAAACGTGGCTGGGTCTTTCAGCATGACAATGATCCCAAACACACCGCCCGGGCAACGAAGGAGTGGCTTCGTAAGAAGCATTTCAAGGTCCTGGAGTGGCCTAGCCAGTCTCCAGATCTCAACCACATAGAAAATCTTTGGAGGGAGTTGAAAGTCCGTGTTGCCCAGCGACAGCCCCAAAACATCACTGCTCTAGAGGAGATCTGCATGGAGGAATGGGACAAAATACCAGCAACAGTGTGTGAAAACCTTGTGAAGACTTACAGAAAACGTTTGACCTCTGTCATTGCCAACAAAGGGTATGTAACAAAGTATTGAGATAAACTTTTGTTATTGACCAAATACTTATTTTCCACCATAATTTGCAAATAAATAAATTAAAAATCCTACAATGTGATTTTCTGGATTTTTTTTTCTCATTTCGTCTGTCATAGTTGGTGTACCTATGATGAAAATTACAGGCCTCTNAATATACAAGTGTTGCATAGTCATCAAAAGCTCTGCTTCTTGGCAATATCACAGCGTTGTCAGATTTCAAAAAGGCTTTACGGCGAAAGCACAACATTTGATTGTTTGAGGATAGCACCTCTCATATTTTATGCATTAGCATAAATCTATAACCAGCGCATTTTATATTTGATATTCTTCAAAGTAGCCAACCTCTGCCTTGATGACAGCTTTGCACACACTTGGCATTCTCTCAACCAGTTTCATGAGGCAATCACCTAGAATGCATTTCAATTTACAGGTGTGCCTTGTTAAAAATTAATTTGTTGAATTTCTTTCCTTCTTAATGCGTTTGAGCCAATCACTTGGTATACAGAAGGTAGCCCTATTTGGTAAAATACCAAGTCCATATTATGACAAGAACAGCTCAAATAAGCAAAGAGAAATGACAGTCCATCATTTCTTTAAGACATGAAGGTCAGTCAATGTGGAACATTTCAAGTACTTTGAAAGTTTCTTCAAGTGCAGTCGCAAAAACCATCAAGCGGTATGATGAAACTGGCTCTCATGAGGACCGCCACAGGACAGGAAGACCCAGAGTTACCTCTGCTGCAGAGGATAACTTCATTAGATAAGTTCATTAGTTCACCAGCCTCAGAAATTGCAGCCCAAATAAATGTTTCACAGAGTTTAAGTAACAGACTCATCTCAACATCAACTATTCAGAGGAGACTGCATGAATCAGTCCTTTGTGGTCGAATTGCTGCAAAGAAACCACTACTAAAGGATTCCAATAAAAATAATCAATGGAAATTAGACCGGTGGAAATATCTCCTTTGGTTTAATGGGTCCAAATTTGAGATGTTTGGTTCCAACCATTGTAGTTTTGTTAGACGCAGAGTAGGTGAACGGATGATCTCCGCATGTGTGGTTCCCACCGTGAAGCATGGAGGAGGAGGTGTGATGGTGTGGGGTTGCTTTGCTGGTGACGTTGTTGGTGATTTATTTAGAATTCAAGTCACACTTAACCAGCATGGCTACCAGAGCATTCTGTAGCGATACGCCATCCCATCTGGTTTGGGCTTAGTGGGCCTATCATTTGTTTTCAACAGGATAATGACCCAACACACCTCCAGGCTGTGTAAGGGCTATTTGACCAAGAAGGAGAGTGATCGAGTGCTGCATCAGATGACCTGGCCTCCACAATCACCCGACCTCAACCCAATTGAGATTGTTTGGGATGAGTTGGACTGCAGAGTGAAGGAAAAGCAGCCAACAAGTGCTTAGCATACGTGGGAACTCCTTCAAGACTGTTGGAAAAGCATTCCAGGTGAAGCTGGTTGAGAGAATGCCAAGAGTGTGCAGAGCTGTCATCAAGACAAAATGTTGCTACTTTGAAGAATCTAAAATCTAAAATACATTTTGATTTGTTTAACACTTTTTCTGTTCCTACATCATTCCATATGGGTTCTTTCATAGTTTCAGTGTCTTCACTATTATTCTACAGTGTAAAAAATAGCAAAAATAAAGAAAAACCCTTGAAGGAGTAGGTGTGTCTAAACTTTTGACTGGTACTGTACATTAAACACAGACTGCCCCTTGCTAATCAGGAGACTTGGGTATGTTGTGGTGGATTTTCACTAAAATTGCTTCACGGGAACCTGGTTAAATGAAGTTTGTAGTGTGGCTAGTCACTTGTTGGCTGACACGTAATGCACTGTCAGCATGGAGTCAAAGCTACTAAACACTTTCAGTGCTAATTAGAGCTCTCTAATCGTATCCTGATATTGACAGCAGATTAGTTTTAGTTTAGGCCTCCAACAGATTGAATTAATTCCCCTTTAATTGTAGGACTCTGACATTTCACATTGGAATCATTCCCCTTTAATTGTATTTCACATTATTAAATTGGGAGTTAGGGTCACTGATTGAGATTGTAAATGTTTGCGGAAAATATGTGGGGTATAAAAACACAACAGATGCTGAATAAATAAATATAAAAGTGTATTTTAATGTATTTAAATAAATTTAAATAGCATATTTGGAATAGATACAATGCATAATGATGCATTGAAATGTAGGTGACACAAAACAGGTAAAATAGAAATACATAGTTTTGATAGTTAAACGTTTTTCTCAATCCTAAATAACTCTCATCATGCATCATTTTCACATTATTTATTTACATTGTTCAGTCTGTTGTGTACTTCACTCCAGCTCCAGCCTGCATTCTTCCATTCCTCATTGTGATGAGCCATGCCTTTGTATATCTTCTTCAAGAACATACAATTGATGAATACAGATGCATATGTTTATATATGTAAGTGTAAATCGTACAGACAATGATTTACAAATCATACACATACATATCATATACAGTATACAATGAAAAAACTATGATGTCAATAAGCAATAAGTTCCATTTTAAGCACGTCAGTTGGGAGACAGTTATCCTAAGTGGTTGGAGTTGAAATTGCCATTTAGTATATAAGCAAGATGGTTCAATCAAATTCCTAATGCCATTGCCCTCCCTCATGCCCAAGCTGATAAGCTATTCAAAGGAATCTCAGTAGTAATAGACCAGGGTCGTATCCACAAAGCGTCTCAGTGTAGAACATTGGTTGTAAGTGTTGAGAATAAATACATTTTACTCATATGGCTAAAAATAAAAGCTATGCATGAAACCTCTTCAGTCATAAGAGTCCCACATTCAAAAAAATGTATGCATGCCAACATATTAGGCAATAAAATTAAGAGTAGGCAAAATGATTGTGTAAGGTGAAAATTATATCAAGCGTTTTATCATTGCAACATTTGATGTACTGTCATATTCACAGTGGTTGTCTGAAGTGTGCTATAGAGTTCACAGCTGGCAATGCCTCATCACAATTGGTTATTCCCAATCATTTGCAACAATGTCAATAAGCATCATCACTGTCTTGGATTTGCGGTACCTCAAACTGTCGTGATTACCAGCTAAGATAAACTTTTATGAGTTGATTTTACTCCTGGCTCAGAGTTTGTCTGGGCAGTGTCTTAAAACCTCTTTTAAGGATTGGACCCTTTTTTTTATTTTAGCCTAAAATGACATACCCAAATCTAACTGCCTGTAGCTCAGGACCTGAAGCAATGATATGCATATTCTTGATACTATTTGAAAGGAAACACTTTGAAATGTGAAATTTAATGCAGAAGAAAAAACATGCATTTTCTACTTTTCGTTGTTTTTACATCATCTTTGAAATGCAAGAGAAAGGCCATAATATAATATAGGAGTCTAGGCACAATTTAGATTTTGGCCACTCGATGGCAGCAGTGTGTGTGCAAAGTTTCAGATTGATCCAGTGAAGCATTGCAATACTGCACAATATTTTGTGCCGAATTGGTCAATTGATAAATGTTCAAGTACATAACTATAGAGAACATACAAAAATGATATGGTAATACAAAATTTACCAGGTTTATACACTCCCAGGAATGTCATAAATGATGCATCATTAGCTTATACACTAACTTTCACACATCTAGATGGCCGGGTGGGGTGGGTGTGGAGCCAGAGACAGCAGGGATTCAAACTGTAGAACTCAGTTCCTACATTTGAATATAAAAATGTATTTTATCAAACAAAACTATGCTACCTTTTATCTATGGGACCCTCAAGATGACAAATCAGAGCAAGATTACTGAATGTAAGTACATTATGGTCAAACCAGTTGCTGTGATAAAATACTTTTTTTGTGCACTCTCCTCAAACAATAGCATGGCATTTTATCACTGCAATAGCTTGTGTAAATTGGACAGTGCAGTTAGATTAACAATAATTTAAGCTTTCTGCCCATATAAGACATGTCTATGTCCTGGAAAGTTTGCTGTTACTTACAACGTCAATCTAGTCACATTAGCAACAACTGTCCTGGTATAGGGACACCGATCGTACGGGATCCTTAAGAGGTTCCTAAAACCTCTGAGTTGGGAGTTTTGTTTGTCTTAAAACAGGTTTTATTGATCTTATCTTAACTTATACACCAGAGAAATATGTTTCTACTGGTGTCTTCGCCCAAGACTTTAGTGACCATTGCCAAGTTGTTTGTGTTAGAGGTGTGAGAATACCAAAATCTAAGACTCATGCCATCACAAAGAGGAACTTTAAAAACATTAGAAAGCAGGCTTTTTTACATTATCTTTATTTGAGTGACCTTGATTACATCGCTGCCAAACCCACTGGCTCCTGGTCATCTATAAGTCTTTGCTAGGTAAAGCTCCGCCTTATCTCAGCTCACTGGCACCTTAGCATCACCCACCCGTAGCACACGCTCCAGCAGGTATGTTTCACTGGTCATCCCCAAAGCCAACACCTCCTTTGGCCCACCTTTCCTTCCAGTTCTCTGCTGCCAATGGCTGGAACGAATAAACGTATATCTCCCTCACTAACTTTAAGCATCAGCTGTCAGAGTAGCTTACCAATCGCTGCAGCTGTACACAGCCCATCTGTAAATAGCCCATCCAACCTACCTCATCCCATATTTGTTTTTGTTTTTCTGCACTTTTGCACACCAGTATTTCTACTTGCACATCCTCATATGCACATCTATCACTCCTGAGTTAATTGCTAAATTGTAATTATTTCACCACTATGGCCTATTTATTGCCTTACCTCCTTACTTCATTTGCACACACTGTATACAGATTTTTCTATTGTGTTATTGACTGTACGTTTGTTTATCCCATGTGTAACTCCGTGTTGTTGTTTTTGTCGCACTGCTATGCTTTATCTTGGCCAGGTCGCAGTTGTAAATGAGAACTTGTTCTCAACTGGCCTACCTGGTTAAATAAAGGGGAAATAAAAGCTATCCCTGAACCTGACTTAGCTTTGAGCCTTTTTGAAGATGTCTTCAATAATTTGGTGTATATTGCTGCTAGAACAGTCTCCACTCTTTTGGGAAGGTTTTCTACTAGATGTTGGAACAATGCTGCGGGGACTTGCTTCAATTTAGCCAAAAGAGCATTAGTGAGGTCGGGCATGATGCACAAGAGCATTACTGAGGTCGGCACTGATGTTGGGCGGTAAGGCCTGGCTCGCAGTTCCAATTCATCCCAAAGGTGTTCGATGGGGTTGAGGTCAGGGCTCTGTGCAGGCCAGTCAAGTTCTTCCACACCGATCTTGACAAAACATTTCTGTACGAACATTGCTTTGTGCATGGGAGCATTGTCATGCTGAAACAGGAAACTCGGTAGTGAGTGTTGCAGCCGAGGACAGACAAATTTTACACGCCACGAGCTTCAGCACTCGACGGTCCCGCTCTGTGAGCTTGTGTGGCCTACCACTTCACGGCTGAGCCGTTGTTGCTCCTAGACATTTCCACTTCACAATAACAGCACTTACAGTTGACCAGGGCAGCTCTACCAGGGCAGACATTTGACGACTTGTTGGAAATGACGGTGCCACGTTAAAAGTGACTGAGCTCTTCAGTATGGGCCATTCCACTGCCAACATTTGTCTATGGAGATTGCATAGCTGCGTGCTCGATTTTATATGACTGTTAGCAACGGGTGTGGCTAAAATAGCCAAATCCACTAATATGAATGGGTTTCCACATATTTCTGACCATGTAGTGTGTATATACAGTGTATAACGTAACAGTCAAAAGTTTGGACACACCTAAACTATGAAATAAAACATGGAATCATGTAGTAACCAAAAAGTGTTAACCAAATCGAATATATTTTATATTTGAGATTCTTCAAATAGCCACCCTTTGCCTTGATGACAGCTTTGCACACTCTTTGCATTCTCTCAACCAGCTTCATGAGGAATGCTTTTCCAACAGTTTTGAAGGAGTTCCCACATATGCTGAGCACTTGTTGGCTGCTTTTCCTTCACTTTGCGGTCCAACCCAAACCATCTCGATTGGGTTGAGGTCGGATGATTGTGGAGGCCAGGTCATCTAATGCAGCACTCCATCACTCTCCGTATTGGTCAAATAGCCCTTATACAGCCTGGAGGTGTGTTGGGTCATTGTCCTGTTGAAAAACAAATGATAGTCCCACGAAGCGCAAACCAGATGGGATGGCGTATCGCTGCAGAATGCTGCGGTAGCCATGCTGGTTAAGTGTGCCTTGAATTCTAAATAAATCACTGGCAGTGTCATCAGCAAAGCACCCCCACACCTCTTCCTCCATGCTTCACGGTGTGATCATCCATTCACCTACTCTGCATCTCACAAAGACACAGCAGTTGGAACCAAAAATTAGAAATTTGGACTCATCAGACCAAAGGACAGATTTCCACCAGTTTAATGCCCATTGCTCGTGTTTCTTGGCCCAAGAAAGTCTCTTCTTCTTATTTGTGTCCTTTGGTAGTGGTTTCTTTGCAGCAATTCAACCATGAAGGCCTGATTCACGAAGTCACCTCTGAGCAGTTGATGTTGAGATGAGTCTGTTACTTGAACTCCGTGAAACATTTATTTTGGCTGCAATTTCTGAGGCTGGTTACTCTAATGAACTTATCCTCTGCAGCAGAGGTAACTCTGGGTCTTCCTTTCCTGTGGCAGTCCTCATGAGAGCCAGTTTCATCACAGTGCTTGATGGTTTTTGCGACTGTACTTGAAGAAACTTTCAAAGTTCTTAACATTTTCCGTAATGACTGACCTTCATGTCTTAAAATAATGATGGACTGCCGTTTCTCTTTGCTTATTTGAGCTGTTCTTGCCATAATTGGACTTGGTCTTTTACCAAATAGGGCTACCTTCTATATACCACCCCTACCTTGTCACAACACAACTGATTGGCTAAATAGCATTAACAAGGAAAGAAATTCCACAAATTAACTTTTTACAAGGCACAACTACTTTAATTACTTTTTCATTGGCACGATAAACAAACTTAGGGATGACATGCCGACAACAAATGCTGACACTACACTTCCAAGTATATCTGACCAAATTATGAAAGACAAGAATTGTACTTTTGAATTCTGTAAAGTCAGTGTGGAAAAGGTGACAATTATTGTTGTCCATCAACAATGACAAGCCACCAGGGTCTGACAATCTGGATGGAAAATTACTGAGTATAATAGCGGACGATATTGCCACATCTTCAATTTAAGCCTACTAGAAAGTGTGTGCCCTCAGGCCTGGAGGGAAGCCAGCCAAGTCTTTCCGCTACCCAAGAATAGTAAAGCCCCCTTTACTGGCTCAAAAGCTGACCAATCAGCCTGTTACCAACACTTAGTAAATTTCTGGAAGAAATTGTGTTTGACCAGATACAATGCTATTTCACAGTAAATAAATTGACAACAGACTTTCAGCACACATATAGGGAATGACATTCAACAAGCACGGCACTTACACAAATGACTGATGATTGGCTGAGAGAATTTTTTTTTTTTTCAATTACATTTTAAATTGGACCTTTATTTAACTAGGCAAGTCAGTTAAGTACAAATTCTTATTTACAATTACGAGCCTACCCTGGACAACGCAAGGAAGATCCCCATTTATTATGGGGATCCATAATAAATACAAATACCTGTTAATTGAAATGCATTGAAACTGGTTGAGAGAATGCCAAGAGTGTGCAAAGCTGTCATCAAGGCAAAGGGTGGCTACTTTGAAGAATCTCAAATATAAAATGTATTTGGATTTGTTTAACACCTTTTTGGTTTCTACATGATACCATATGTGTTATTTCATAATGACGATGTCTTCACTATTATTCTACAATGTAGAAAATAGTAAAAATAAAGAAAAACCCTGGATGAGTAGGTGTGTCCAAGCTTTTGACTGGTACTGTATAGTTTGGGTATAATGTGTATATTTATGTTGTATATACACATTTGTAAAAGAGACCTAGGTCTCAATGTGTCTCCCCTGTTAAAATAAAGGTTAAATAAAATAAGATTCCTATTACCTTTTATGAGATGCTTTGTGGATTCGGGCCCAGGGCCATGATTCATAAAGCCCCTCAGAGTAGGAGTTCTAATCTAGGATCAGGGGCTGTATCCACAAATCTATGCATGAAGCCACTTTAGTCATAACCCACTGGGCAAAAACTGGTTGAATCAATGTTGTTTCCACGTCATTTCAACAAAGAAATTAAATGTGATGAAGTGGTCAACGTAAGGGAATTTGTATTTTTTTCACCCAACTCTTAACCTAAATCCAATGACATGGTGAAATTTTTTTTGATTTCATGTTGAATTCAAGTTAGTTGACAACTCAACCAAAAGTAAATCAAAACTATATGAATTGACGCCTGTGCCCAGTGGGAAGAGTCCTACCTAGTCGACAGATATTTAGGAGATATTATGTGCTGTTCTAACTAGTTATACAGAAAATTGCTTTGGAGTTGTTGAAAGAATGTTTTGATATTTCTATATAATCAACCCATAAATTATCTAGACGTACCTACAACAGTATCTCTTGCACTTTTGAAAATTATTTCACATTCATATTATTTGATGTACAGTCACATACACCGTGGGTGTCTGAAGTGTGCTATAGAGTTCACAGATGGCGACATGTGATTGGTTATTCCCCCAATTCGCAACAACGTCAATGAGTGTCATGACTATCTTTTCTTTGTGTAATTACCAGTTGAGATAAACTTTCATGAGTTGATTTTCCTCCTGGCTCAGAGTTTGTCTGAGCAGTGTCTTAACATCATCCTAAAACCTTTGTTGTTGTCTTAAAACGGGTTTTAACAGGATTCCTAGGCCCTTTTCTGAAACACTTTGTGGATATGGCCCCAGGTCCCCCCTGTCCATGTTATCTCATTTATTATGATCCAAAAGGCTAAACTGATCCTAGAGCAGCACTCCTTCTCTCAGACCTTTAATGAATATTGGCCCAGGTGTCCTTCTTTCAGACTTTTACTTGATAACTTCTAACTACTATCTGTAGGGCTCATTTGAGGGCTCATTTACAACTGATAGTCCCCCAGAAGTGTAAAAACACATTACATCACTCAAATTCTCTCTGTTGAAATACTATACATTTCAGATGTAAAAAAAATAAGAATAAAAATGACAAAACTCCTTTAAACGGATATTTCCATGACGGTGCACCGTCCAAGCGTCCTCTCATAGAACCCCCGATCTGGTGGCGCCCAACATGGTGGGAGAGGTGGGGGAGAGTCCTGTGCCCTGTGTGTGGGGGGGGGGACACGGTGAGAGAAAGAGAGACAACCAGATACGTGTGTTGGACTGTGATGAGCAGTTCGACAAGGTGTGTGTGTGGGGCTGTGGTGAAACTTAGGGAGAGGGTGAGGTTTGTGTATGGGGCTGTGGTAGGGGTGAGGACGATGTGTGTGTGTGGGGCTATGATGAAGATGAGATGTGTGTGTAGGACTGTGCTGAGAGTGAGGGAGAGTATATGATGTGTATGGGTGGCTTTGGTGAGGCTGAGAAAAAGGATTAGGTGTGTGGGGACGAGGTTTGTGTGTGGGGCTAAGGTGAGGGTGAGGAGTGTTTGTGGAGCAATGATGAGGACGAGATGTGTGTGTGGGACTGTGGTGAGAGTAAGGTGTGTGAGGATGAGATGTGTGTGTGGGGCTATGATGTAGATGGGGTGTATGTGTGGGGCTATGATGTAGATGAGGTTTGTGTGTGTGGCTATGATGGGGATGATGTGTGTGTCTGGGGCTATGATGGGGATGATGTGTGTGTCTGGGGCTATGCTGTAGAGGAGGTGTGTGTGTGGAGATGTGTTGAGCCAGAGGGTGTGAGCGTGGGAGATGGCGTGGGGAGGGAGCTGGAGCATGAAGTCAGCAGAAGTACTCGTTGGGCTGACCCTCTATCTTAGCCGTGGCCTCCGAGTCCAGACTGGAGCGAGCCGACAGCAGCCGGTTGGACTCCTCAGGGTTGAGTCTGGTCAGGTACTCACCCTCCAACCCTTTAGCCTTGGTTCCGGGGGACAGCGTCTCAAAAGTCACATACGAGTCCTGGATGTCCTTGGACTTCTTGCCCCACATCTTCTGGATGCGCCTCTTGAGCGCGCCACAGCAGACGATGACTGTGAGTGGCACAGCGATGACACAAGCTACGGTAATCACGATGACGTTGATGAGCTTCTGGGTGCCAGCGGCACTGGCCGCCTCGTCGGTGGAGAAGATGACGCACTGCTCCTTCTTGGGGATCAGGCCCCGGACGCACACACAGGCAATGTACTTGGTCTTGGGCACCAGGCCCTCGATGAAGACACGATTCTGACCCGCCGCCACGTTGATCTTGCGCATGTCTCGCTCGCCGAAGACAGCATAAAGCACACTGAAGGCCGTGGTGTTCTTGGCCTTGGGTGCCCGCCAGTTCAGGGTAATGGTGTTCTCCGTGTCGCCCAACACCTTGACCGAGCGAACTATCCGGTCCGGGTCATACTGGGCCTGGGCCAGGTTGCTCAGATTGGTCTTCTCCAGCTCCAGGAGTCCGTCTGGACTGGGCAACTTGGCTGGTCCAGGGGTTGCTCTATCTGCCACACTTCCCACTACCACACCCTCAGGCTCAGGGCTGGAGTCCACAACAGCAGGTGGGGGTGGAGGGCTTGGGGTGGGAACCACTAACCTATCCACCAGTTTGTCCTGGTATGCTGCCTTCCCCATCCCGCTGGGTTTGTTGACTTTGTTTTTTTTTACAGTAGCAGCAACCACGCTGGTTTGGTTGTTGTTATTGTCGGGTTTTGGGGGAGCGTCGGAGATGACCAGGGAGATGATGGTCTCTGCATTTCCGGCATAGTTAGTGGCCTTGCAGACATACTTCCCTGAGTCATGGTAGGACACGGCTGGGACACTGAGGATGGACCAGATAATGCCTTCCTTGGAGTTCTCCAGCTGGACTGTAGAGCAAGAGAAGAGACATGGACATACTATTAGTCAGAGTAAAAAAATGTAAATACTAAAAAGTAATATAAAGACGGGAGATTCCCATTGAAAGTGTTTTTTAATGCAGGGGCCATATCCACAAAGCGTCTCAGAAAAGGTCCTTGGAATCCTGTTAATACCTGTTTTAAGACAAACTCTACAAAGGAAGAAAGTGATGAGGCTCATTGACATTGTTGTCATTTTTTATTTCTTTTATTTAACTAGGCAAGTCAGTTGAAAACAAATTCTTATTTTACCCCGGCCAAACCCTCCCCTAAACCGGACGATGCTGGGCCAATTGTGTGCCGCCCTATGGGACTCCCAATCACGGCCGGTTGTGATACAGCCCGGGATCAAATCAGGGTCTTTAGTGACACCTCTAGCACTGAGATCAAATCAAATTGTATTGGTCACATATACATGGTTAGCAGATGTTATTGCGAGTGTAGCAAAATGCTTGTGCTTCTAGTTCCGACAGTGCAGCAATATCTACCAAGTAATATATAATAATTCCACAACAAATACCTAATACACACAAATCTAAGTAAAGGAATGGAATAAGAATATATAAATA
>QNTS01002027.1:71813-136396 GCA_003317085.1 Hucho hucho
CTACCAACATTTATATTTTTGAGAATGTGGAAATGGTCAGTGGAGACAAAGAACTATCATGTCGAATTCGTTTTTATGTTGTGACATCATGAAAGATGGTAAAGCCACATAACTGTATCTCTGTTTGTCTACACTTCTCAATTATGAGGTTTGCATCTGCATGTTGTATAAATTGAATGATTAATTATCATAATACTTTTGAAAAGATAGAAATGTGACTTTAGTCTTCTAAATGAGAAAATGGTTTTTCAAGTAAAGTTTATCTAGTCAGTAACCACGCCCACGTGAGCACAGACATTATGCCAAACGTAATGGCATGCCCTTTTTCCTCAAGTGTTTAAAAGGACTCACTGAAGAATTAACATATTAGACCAGTTACGTGTAGCGGCAGCTGAATACGTTAGAAATGGTTAAGAAATCTACCACTCTATAGACCAAGCAGACTAAGGCGTGAGCCGGATGATGCAAAATGGTTTAAAACTACAACTCTACCAAAGGACAAGACCAGAGAACATGAGGACGCTGGTCCCCACATTGAAATGGTTACTACTCCATTTTTTATTTATTTAACTAGGCAAGTCAGTTAAGAACAAATTCTTATTTTCAATGACAGCCTAGGAATAGTGGGTTAACTGCCGTGTTCAGGAGCAGAATGACAGATTTTTACCTTGTCAGCCCAGGGATTTGATCTTGCAACCTTTCAGTTACTAGTACAACGCTCTAACCACTAGGCTACCAGCCGCCCAAGCAGACTGAAATAGTAACTCTTTAAACAACATTTTCCCATGGTTCCCCGACTTCCTACTTAATTTATTAATTATTCATTTAATCACATAATAATTACACATAGAGAATTGATTTGATAATATAACAATCTTCACTTTAATGATAGTCTCGTCACGACAATGATATATGATAAACAGAGTAGCAGCAGTGTATATGATGATTGCATGTGAGTGGGTGTGCGTGTGAGTCAGTATAAATGTATGTTAATATTATGTGTGTGTGAGCAAATGATGGAGTGAGTGTTTGTCTGTGTGTGTTGTTGTGTCAGTGTGTGTGTGAGTGTGTAGGGCCCTATGAGTGTGTATAGAGACAGAGCAAAAATAAAAATACAAGGGTCAACTCAGATCGATCGTGTAGCCAGTTGTTCGCTATCTTGTTAGCCATTTAGTAGTCTTATGGCTTGGGGATTGAAGCTGTTCAGGAGCCTGTTGATGTTAGACTTGATGCACTGGTACCTGTTGCCGTACGGAAGCAGACATTCCTGGATGGCAGGGAGTTCAGCCCCAGTGATGTACTGGGCTGTCTGCACCACCATGTGATCGGGGGTGGTGCTATTGCCATACCAAGCACGGATGCAGCCAGCCAAGATGCTCTCAATGGTACAGCTGCAAAACCTTTTTAACCTCCTGAGGGGGAAGAGGCGCTGTCTCGCCTTCTTCACAACTGTGCACTTGTGTGTAGATCATTTTAAGTTGATATGCATAACAATTACCTCATAATAAGATGATACATTAGTGCATTATCCCTTATCTACCTACAACATATTTGGCTGGCTAGCAAAAATAGCTTAAAGCCATTTTTCTCGGTTTTTACTGCATTTTGCCTTTGTAGGGCAGTATGCATCACTGGTTATTTTAGTAAGATAGGACTACTAGCTACCTAGCTACATTGAGTAGCTAGGTTCCCAATGCAAACAAAAGCAACTTGTATAATTAGAGGATAATTTAGTACAAACACTAGCAACAATTTAATGAGTATTTGCGAAAAACTGGACAAAATCTATTGTAGTTATGCATAATCGATGGATATGGTACAGTAGAGTAGAAAATATAATAAATATGCTCTTCCCCTCACCTCCTCTCCGCTCTCAAAACAACGCGATCTGTGTAGCAGGTAGAACAGCATATTGATAAGACGCTGATGGCAAAGCAACGCGACGTGTATAGTGAAGCTAAAGAGTTATAGTGGAGCTGAAGTGTTACAGTCAAACAGACACAGAGAGAGAAAGGAAGAGAAGCACACATACACAAATCCCTTGCTGACTCACCTGTCCCGTTCAGGGCTTTCCCTTCCGCCCTGCGCCAGGCCAGATCCGGGCTGGGAACGCCAATGGTCCCGCAGCGCAGCAGCACGTTGTTTCCCACGGCGCTGCGGACGTGCGCCACCGCTGTGTGGACATGTGGCGCCTGGCACCTCCGCAGCTCGGCGTCGCTGAACAGAACACCTGACAGGCTCTCGGGAGCGGCACAGCGGAGGCGTGTGTCGATTAATGCCACAGAGAGCGTTGGCGACTTCTGGAACTGGACTAGGTCATACAGGCGGCAGTCACACACCCAGGGGTTGTCATGGAGACCTGGATGGTTCAAGGTCAACTCATTAATTCACATGGCTAAATAAAACTCTGAATTCTGTGATGAATAAAATAAAAAAGGATACTAATGGGGATTGGTGGGGTCAGAGGAGAGGGGAGAACGTAATAGTTACAGTATGAAGTGGAGGAGACTTTATAAGAAGGGCCCAGAGTTTTTCCTGGTTAGGTCATAAAAAACTCCTTGGCCTGGTCAGTTTACAAACACATTGTGAATGAAAGGAATGACAGTATCTCTCTGGTTACACTGCTTGACTGTATGGCTACAGATGACTGCTGTGAATGTCTGTGTGAGGATTACTTACATTCTAGAAAAAACTACAATGATGACAACGATAATGACGACGGCGACGATGATGGTTAAATTGGGATTTAGGCAGTGATTGAACAATATTCAGATCATGTTTGCTTTTTCAGAAGATTTGGGAACTTAACACACAAATTTGTCTGTATATCTCTTTTTTTCACAATTTTGAGGGATTTTTCAACCAACAACTCCGAGTGACTAAAATAGATGTAGTTTACTTAAGACATTTTTTTTATCTCAAGTGTTTTTTAGGACCGGTAAGTTGACGGAGAACACATTTTCATTTACAGCAACAACCTGGGGAATAGTTACAGGGGAGATGAATGAGCCAAATGGAAGCTGGGGATGATTAGTTGGCCAGTTTGGAAATTTTGCCAGGACACCAGGGCTAACACCCATACTCTTGCAATAAGTGCCATGGGATCTTTAGAGACAACATAAAGTCAGGACACCAGTTTAACGTCCCATTCAAAAGACAGCACCCTACACAGGGCAATGCTCCCAATCACTGCACTGTTTTTGTGGAAAGAGTACCTCCTACACCACTTACCAGCAGCATCTGGTCTCCCATCCAGGGACCAAATAGGTCCAACCATGCTTAGCTTTAGAGGCAGGCCAGCAGTGGGATGCAGTTTGGTATGCTGCTGGCCAACAAAGATGACAATGATGATGACAACGATATTGACGACAGTGACGATGATGGTTAAATTGGGATTTAGGTAGTGATTGCACAATACTCAGATCATGTTGACTTTTCCAAAGGATTTGGGAACATATCACACTTTCGTTTGTATACAGTATCTCTTTTTTTCTCAATTTCGAGGGATTTTTCAACCAACAACTCTGAGTGACTGAAAAAGATGTAGCTTACTTTACTTAAGAAATGTTTTATTATGGAAAACATGCCTGATCTGAATGTATGATTGTCTTGTGGTTTTATATTTGGGCTGCCTTCTAGCCACATCTCCCTTGTAAATGAGAGTGTACCTCAATGGTACATGAGATAAATATAAGGAAAAATAAAGGTAAAAAAATCTCTCTCCCTTACCAAGTATAATTTTGGAGTTCTCTGGGCCCTGCACAGGTTTAACCATTAGCCAGGTGGCGAGCACCTCGGCCGGGACTGTCAGAAGGTTGTTGCTGGACAGATCCAGGTAAGTCAGGTTTTTTAAATAAATTGTGGCGTCTGCGGGAACTGAGGTCAACTGGTTGTTGTGCAAGTCGAGCAGCGTGAGGCTGGACATATCCATAAGAGACTCCCAGGGGAATGCGGTGAGGGCATTCCCGTCCAGTCGCAGCTCCTCCAGATTTATCATCCCACGGAAACTGTCCGGCTTGAGAGAGGACAGCACATTGAAGGACATCCAGAGGAACTCCAGATTTGGGAGGTAGCTGAAGGCTTCGCTCGGGATCCGATGGATGGCTGTTTTCTCAATTCGCAGCTTGGACGTGTCCACAGGGAAACTGGCAGGCACAATGGAGATCTCGGGGTCATTGCAAATTACGCTCCTGAGGAAACAACGGGATGTGTTAAACCTAGGCTTATGTTGTTTAAATAAAAAATGTGGGAGGAAAGGAACACAAATATGATTATTATTTGAACTGTCTTTTTGTAAAAAGAAACTGAAATTATTGGTGTGAATTATTTATGTAAAATGCCAAATTGGGTTTTCATATGACTTATTTAATACAGGCTATGTGCCAATTAAGATTATAATTATTGTATTGTAATTATAGTAAATTGATTAAAAAGCCTACATGTAGGCCTAACACTCACTAAAAACTCAACTCAGAGAGATTGTCAGAGATGGAGAGTTGGTCAACGTGCCGTTGCAAGATAATCCTGCATTAAATAAAATTGGACATCATGCACTCCCAATAATTTACTTTATCCACATGCTGATTTCGCAGTGAAGGTCCAACATCTGTAATCGTGTGAGAAAAATCTCTTCAATTAAACGGAATGCGTCTGCACAAACAAATAAAAACATGCACATATAAAGCGATAAATTGGTTGGGTTTTGTCTTTAGTTTCTTCTACTCACCTGGCCATAGATCCATCACTTAGGTTGTGAAAAAAACAGCTGCACTGTGACGGGCACGCGCTCACCAAGGAGGGTAGCGCACCTGTCGCCAGGTAGAGTCCCAGGACGAATGCGAGGAACATTTTGGCCCACTTTTATGCGTGCACTGCACAGTTAGCCTGCATTCACCCAGTCAGCACCCACGGAAGCCAAACAGACCTGCGTTTGTCATTTACCGAAATATCATCTGCACGGTTTTGTCCCACGGCTTCGCTGTCCCATAGTGATCAGACTGCTATGAGTCCCGAGATAAGAAGGATAGACAAGGATTAGCGAAAGGACTGCAGTCTTTTCATCTGGATGCATATTTCATCCTGGAATCCGATAGGCTGCGCAGAGACGTCCCTATTTATTATCACACAAAATACTTCCGAAATGGTCATAATCCACTGTGATGTTGTTTGTCTTTTTTTTCTCCCCCACAAATTCAGTTTGTTAATTTGAGCCATGCCGTGACTGATAATCTGTTGTTGGGCTGCGCTGGTTTTGCCAAGGTGTGGCACCGTGGTAAAATTGGTTTGAGATTCGATGTTGGCCAGACATTCGGACCTTCAAACTTCAATAGCTCGCAAACGATTTGACCTACATAACTCAGGTTAGGCTCTTATGAAAGAAAAAAAGGTGTACAGCATTGCACAGGTTTTATTTGACCGATTCCGACCCTAGTTTCATAATCAATCCGTGGGATTATGAAACTAGGGTCGGAATTGACGTGAACGCTAGTAGTTAGGGACCATCAACAAAGTGCATGATCACAACATTCAATTGCAATAGCTCTTCAACCACGTGATTTAGTAACCTAATGTCAACTGTCCATTATTCCTCACATAGAGCGGCATGTTGCACACTCTTTGGTTGCCTCGTAAAATTATTAAATAAAATAAAAAGTATATATATATATATATATAAAAAACACTTAAAATGGAATATCCCCTTGATCACATGACCTAGGCACCTCAAACCAATGTTGAATTGTTCAAAGAGACACACATAGCACACCCTTTGGTCTCATAAAGTGCTTACACAGTTTTATGTAACTTCAGAATTGCAATGGCTCTTTAATCACGTGACTTGGCAACCTCATTTTAACTGCCCATTTTTCCTTTTATAGAGAGACATGTTGGACTCCCTTTAGTTCTCATAAAATTATAAATTTTATTTATATAGTGATTTTGTATATACAGTTGAAGTCGGAAGTTTACATAGACCTTAGTCAGTTTTTCACAATTCCTGACATTTAATCCTAGTAAAGATTCCCTGTTTTAGGTCAGTTAGGATTACCACTTCATTTTAAGAATGTGAAATGTTAGAATAATAGTAGAGAGAATGATTTATTTCACCTTTTATTTCATTCATTACATTCCCAGTGGGTCAGAAGTTTATATACACTCAATTCGTATTTGGTAGCATTGTCTTTAAAATTGTTTAACTTGGGTCAAACAGTTCGGGTAGCCTTCCACAAGCTTCCCACAATAAGTTGGTTGAATCTTGGCTCATTGCTCCTGACAGAGCTGGTGTAACTGTGTCAGGTTTGTAGGCCTCCTTGCTCGCACACGCTTTTTCAGTTCTGCCCACACATTTTCTATAGGATTGAGGTCAAGGCTTTGTGATGGCCACTCCAATACCTTGACTTTGTTGTCCTTAAGCCATTTTGCCACAACTTTGGAAGTATGCTTGGGTTGGGGTCATTGTCCATTTGGAAGAGCCATTTGCGAACTTCCTGACTGATGTCTTGAGATGTTGCTTCAATATATCCACATAATTTTCCCTCCTCATGATACCATCTATTTTGTGAAGTGCACCAGTCCCTCCTGCAGCAAAACATCCCCACACAACATGATGCTGCCACCCCCATGCTTCACGGTTGGGATGGTGTTTTTCGGCTTGCAAGCCTCCCCCTTTTTCCTCCAAACATAACGATGGTCATTATGGCCAAACAGTTATATTTTTGTTTCATCAGACCAGAGGACATTTCTCCAAAAAGTACGATCTTTGTCCCCATGTGCAGTTCCAAACTAAAGTATTTTTTATGGCCATTTTGGAGCAGTGGCTTCTTCCTTGCTGAGCAGCCTTTCAGGTTATGTCGATATAGGACTCGTTTTACTGTGGATATAGATACTTTTGTACCTGTTTCCTCCAGCATCTTCACCAGGTCCTTTGCTGTTGTTCTGGGATTGATTTCCACTTTTTGCACCAAAGTACGATCATCTCTAAGATACAGAATGCATCTCCTTCCTGAGCGGTATGACGGCTGCGTGGTCCCATGGTGTTTATACTTGCGTACTATTGTTTGTACAGATGAACGTGGTTCCTTCAGGCATTTGGAAATTGCTCCCAAGGATGAACCAGACTTGCGGAGGTCTACAATATTTTCTCTGAGGTCTTGGCTTATTTCTTTTGATTTTCCCATGATGTCAAGCATAGAGGCACTGAGCTGGAAGGTAGGCCTTGAAATACATCCACAAGTGCACCTCCAATTGACTCAAATGATGTCAATTAGCCTATCAGAAGCTTCTAAAACCATGGCATCATTTTCTGGAATTTTCCAAGCTGTGTAAAGGCACAGTCAACTTAGTGTATGTAAACTTCTGACCCACTGGAATTGTGATACAGTGAAGTATAAGTGAAATAATCTGTCTGTAAACAATTGTTGGAAAAATTACTTGTGTAATGCACAAAGTAGATGTCCTAACCGACTTGCCAAAACTATAGTTTGTTAACAAGAAATTTGTGGAGTGGTTGAAAAACAAGTTTTAATGACTCCAACCTAAGTGTATGTAAACTTCCGACTTCAACAACTTCGACCTACAAAATCACTTAAAATGAAATAGTTTCTTGACCATGTGATCTAGATACCTCAAACCAACTCTGGAATGTTTATAGGGTACGGACACACATCGCACACACATCGCTCTTTGGTATTCAGATATTTTTTTTTTATCTTAATTTATTAGTTACATTTTTTACTTACAATTTCAATAGCTTCTTGATCACATGACCTAAGAACCTTAAACCAACTTTGTATTGTTCAAAGGGTAGGGAGTTAGGGACATACTGCACACCCTTTGGTTTTCCTATAAAGCACAATATTAGAGCCCCAACTCTCTGGCTCCCTTAGTTTCACACAACAATAAGACTTTCTGCTTTGAAAAGTTGGACTGCCAGCTTTTGGGCATCCTGAATAGTATTGTGTTGAACAATTTGTCAGATTGTCACCTCTTACCTGGTTTACTTCAACTGTCAACTCTTTAGCCTCTCTGTCAACCCTCTTCAATATGTTCAGAATTCTGTTGCTTCAGTGCTCACCCTGAAGGGTACAGCATTCTGGTGTTACCATTATGTCTCAATCTGTTTGCAGACATTCTGATGGGATGGCAGGAGGAGTGCAAAAGTTGGTGTTCTCCCTCCTCATCTGATGTTATGGTATAAAGAAAGGCTGCGGACCGTTGTAGAACTTTGCAACTCTGTATGCAATTTCTTACCGTTGTGCACATTGTATGTGCTCATGTCTTCAATCCTATGATTGAGTGTATTCTCAGGTGCCGAAAGTGATCGGCAAGGCACTGGCGAGAGAAACCACCCTTGCTGTCTGTGCCTGGCCGGCTCCCCACTCTCTCCTGGGATTGTCTGCCTCTGACCATATTACGGAAGCAGAGACACTGGCTTGTTCGTGCTCTCCCATGCCATCCCTATGAGGGTGCAACACGTCATGCCAGGCTTTGTTCGCTATACTCAACTCCCTTGGGTGGGTTGGGTCACTGATGTAATTTTCCTGGCCGGTTTTGTGCCCTCTTGGGATCGTGCGGTGGGGGAGATCTTCCTGGGCTATACTCAACCTTGTCTCATGGTAGTAAGATGCCGGTCTATTGATTTCTCTTGAGTGGTGTGGGGGCTGTGCTTTGGCAAAGCGGGTGGTGTTTATCCTGCCTGATTGACCCTGCCAGGAGTAATTTTTGAAGGGGGGCACAGTGTCGCCCAATACCCCTGTCTCAATCCCCTGTATGTATGCTGCAATAGCCTATGTGTCGGGGGGCTAGGGTCAGTCTGTCCTATCTGGTGTATTGTGTCGTCTCAGGCATGTGTAGTGGAAATTTCAGTACTGAGAGAGACTTGGACAATTATTTAAACAATCATCTTTATTCAACATCGATTAATTATTACAATAATGAAACCGTTGACCGCACACTCTAGGTTGTGTTGCCGAGAGCTTAACTGATAATGAAAAAACAGCGATCTTATATAGGCCCTAAATGCTCAGTCAGTCCTTTCTACCATTCCCATAAGCCACCTTGGTCCATCTCCTGGTTATCTGCACAGGATGTTGTTTTACTACCAACCCGGCTTAGTTTCCCAGATGCCAGGAAGATGAGACAATGAGACATTGTTCTAAACTCTTCTAGGCCATCTCTATCTCGGGTCACACACAGACATCTTATCTATAGAATGCCAGCTTTTAGAATTTGATCACCAACTCATTGTCAGCTCAAGCTATCCCTAGCAAAACCCATTTCCTTAACTTCTTACGGAGTGGTGGGGCGCTAGCCATTCTGTTGTTGGGGTTTGCTCACACCCTTCCAACACAGAGAAGCTGCTTTTTAACATTCTTAATTTTAGAAAATTGTGAAGGAAAACATTTTCACTCATATTGTGAATTATACGTAATGTTTCATAGAAATCTGGAAACACTGGACAATTACTTTAACTGCACAGGGTTTGATATACCACCATCTTAATGGATTATCTTTAATTCTGTCGCTCAAACTTCTCAGTTTGTGGTGCTGCTTTTCTGGATGATTTTTGAAATCTGTAAACACTGGACAGATACTTTAAGGTTTAAAAACCTGTCACTCATTTTAAAGTCAACCCTGTTACGTGAACTGAACTCTTGTTTTAATATGGTGAAACTATTCATTATTAAATATTATTTTCTAAAGAAACATTGAACATCTAATAATCAAATCATAGTGTAAAAGCAGGTGAACTGGTTCTACTCTTGTTAGCGCCCCACTCCCGACACTACCCGGTGAAATGCAAGGCACCAAATTCAAAATCCAAAAGTTGAATTATTAAACATGCATCAATATACAAGTGTTTCATAGTCATCAAAAGCTCTGCTTCTTGGCAATATCACAGCGTTGTCAGATTTCAAAAAGGCTTTACGGCGAAAGCACCACATTTGATTGTTTGAGGGTAGCACCAAACATATTCTTCCCATTACCATGAATTCATAAGCCTCCACGGTTCACACATAACACATTTCACAGCGAAAACAAATCAATTACCTGTTGAAGAACTTCTGCTGAGGTCTTCCTAAGTGTCCAACGAAGACAATCCATGGTTGTTTTGTTAGAAAAAGTAATGTATTATATCCATAAATCTCCGTTTGGTTGGCGCGTTATGATAAGAAAATACAGCCTCCAATTGTCCATTGAAACGTGAAGAGAACTCGTTCAACTTATACCTATAAACTTGTCCAAGAACAATCAAACATAATTTTAAATCTATCCTTAGGAACACTTTTATGTATAAATAGTATAATATTTCAACCGGAATATAAACTGGGCGATAAGAAAGGAAAAAAACAAAGAACGCGCCAGCCGGGAGCGCGGATTTACTTCTATTGACATCTGTGTGGACACTTCCTTATTCGTCTTCTTCTCTGCTCTAAAAGCATCTAAAAAGAATCAGAACACTTTCTCCAGAATGTTGACATCCAGAGGAAGCAATAGGTACTGCATTCATATGCCCTTATATTAACTTCTTAGGGAGCGGCTCCCGAGGTGACGGTTTTGGAGAGTCTGGCGTGCCCAAAGTAAAATGCCTCCCACTCAGGCCCAGAAAATATGATATGCACATAATTAGTACTATTGGATAGGAAACACTCTGAAATTTCTAAAAGTGTTAACATAATGTCTGTGAGTATAACAGAACGGATATAGCAAGCGAAAACCCGAGGAATTTCTGTCCTGGAAAAAGTGTTTTTGACACATTGCCTCATTTTGAACCCCTCCCTATTGAAAACAGCCATTTCTGGGAGTAAGATTGCAGTACCTATTGCTTCCACTGGATGTCAACAGTCTCTAGACAGTGTTTGGTGATGTTATAGTTGCTCTGGATGGTAATAGAAGAAGAATTTCGAAGTGGTCATCGGATGTAAACAGAAGAGAATGCGCGTTCACGGGCTCGCGCGCACTGTGGTTTTTTCCTTTCCTATCGTCCAGTTTATAATCCGGTTGAAATATTATAGTAAATACACATAAGTGTTCTTAAGGATACATTATCAATGATGTTTGATTGTTCTTGCACAAGTGTATAGGTATAGATTCAACGCGTTCTCTTCACGGTTCAATGGGCGAGTGGACGCTGTATTTTATGATCATAACGCACCAACCAAATGGAGATTTACGGATATAATAAATGACTTTTTCTAACAAAAGAACCATTGGAAGTCTTCGTTGGACACTTGGGAAACCCTCAGCAGAAGTTCTTCAAAAGGTAAGGGATTTGTTTTCGCTGTGAAATGTGTTTTGCGTGAACCGCGATGGTTTATGAATTTATGCTAATGGTGTTAGATAAAGTTCCTCTTTATATCCATATAGCTCCGTTTGGTTGGTGCGTTTTGTTCAGTAATCCACCTGCCCAAAGGCTTTCATCCATGCAGACAAACGATAACCCAAAAGTACCCGTAAAGTTTGTCTAAAAAAGTCAAACAGCATTTGTAATCAATACTCAGATACCCTAAAATGAATATAAACTATAATATTTCAGACGGAATATAACCTGCTGAATAGAAGAGAAAAAGAACTGAGTGCCCATGCCCTGTTACGCGCAACACCCAAAACAGGACACTTGATGTGAACTCAGGAACAAGTAGTCTTACTCCCTTGATTTTCATGATTGAAGCTTCCAATATTTTTCTAAAGACTGTTGACATCTAGTGGAAGCCATAGGAGCTGCAATCTGGGGGTTAAACAATGAGTCTTTGAATAGCTGGCCTATTGAAAACAGTGTGACATGACTGATTCAGACATCCCGGATGGATTTTGCTTGGGTTTTTGCCTGCTATATCAGTTCCGTTATACTCACAGACATTATTTTAACAGTTTTAGAAACTTCAGAGTGTTTTCTATCCAAAGCTACTAATTATATGCATATCCTAGCTTCTGGGCCTGAGTAACAGGCAGTTTACTTTGGCCGTTTTTCATCCGAACTTCAAAATACTGCCCCCTAGCCCTAAGAAGTTATACACACACATACACACACACACACACACACACACACACAGTGATCGATTGCTTGATCTTATTGTTGTACATTTGTTGTGCATAGTTTGTCAAATGTTTTGTTAAATTAAATATAAAATATTTAAATGTGGTATATTTCTCTTTCAAGTCCTTCCGTAGTTTGAATATGAAAGGCATTGATGTTTATCTATTCTCTTAGTCTCCATAGACTACAGAAGTTTTTAAATGTTGTGATGATAAATCTGTCCCATGAAATTTGTCTTCAGATTAATCTAATTTGTTTCTAGTCAGCCAAAGAATTTGAATTTGATGCCAATGAACATCCTTATCTATCCAAACAGTTATTGAATTATGAGAGAAATAGGTACTAGCACTGGCAAGCTACATACTTGAGGTACAGTATAAGTTAGGACAGAGGGGGAGATGACGGAGTCAAGTTTCCAATTTAACATTGTTTTTTTTACATTTGACATTTGAGCGACTTGCGGTTAGTGCATTCATCTTAATATACACTACCAGTCAAAAGTTTTAGAACTCCTACTCATTCAAGAGTTTTTCTTTATTTTTACAATTTCTAAATTGTAGAATAATAGTGGAGACATCAAAACTATGAAATAACACTTGCTCATGAATCATGTAGATTCATGTAGTAACCAAAAAAAGTGTTAAACAAATCAAAATATATTTAATATTCTTCAAAGTAGCCACACTTTCCCTTGATGACAGCTTTGCACACTCTAGGCATTCTCTCAACCAGCTTCATGAGCAATGCTTTTGCAACAGTCTTGAAGGAGTTCCCACATATGCTGAGCACGTGTTGGCTGCTTTTCCTTCACTCTGCGGTCCAACTCATCCCAAACCATCTCAATTGGGTTGAGATCGGGTGATTGTGTAGGCCAGGTCATCTGATGCAGCACTCCATCACTCTCCTTCTTGGTCAAATAGCCCTTAGCCAGCCTGGAGGTGTGCTTTGGGTCATTGTCCTGTTGTAAAACAAAGGATAGTCCCACTAAGCGCAAACCAGATGGGATGGTGTATCGCTGCAGAATGCTGTGGTGGCCAGGCTGGTAAGTGTGCCTTGAATTCTAAATAAATCACAGACAGTGTCACCAGCAAAGCACCCCCACACGTCCCACCTCATGCTTTCACGGTGGGAACCACACATGCAGAGATCATCGGTTCACCTACTCTGCGTCTCATTTGGACAGATTTCCACAGGTTTAATGCATTTATATTTTTGTTCAGTATATATACATATACAGTGCCTTCGGAAAGTAGTCCTGTAGTCCACAATCAGCTCCTTTGTCTTGCTCACATTGAGAGAGAGGTTGTTGTCCTGGTACCACACTGCCAGTTCTCTGACGTCCTCCCTATAGTCTGTCTCATCATTATCGGTGATCAGGCCGAACACTGTTGTGTCATCAGCAAACTTAATGATGGTGTTGGAGTCGTGCCTGGCCACACAGTTGTGGGTGAACAGGGAGTACAGGAAGGGACTAAGTACACACCCCTGAGGGGCCCCAGTGTTGAGGATCAGCGTGGCAGACGGGTTGTTGCCTACCCTTACCACCTGGGGGCGGCCCGTCAGGAAGTCCAGGATCCAGTTGCAGAGGGAGGTGTTTACTTGTTGGACTACCAGGGTCCTTAGCTTAGTGATGAACTTCGTGGGCACTATGGTGTTGAACGCTGAGCTGTAGTCGATGAACAGCATTCTCACATACAGTGGTTCCTCCTTTGAAAGTTGCGAGCTTACACCGCAGGACTTAGAGGTACCCAGCGTTATGGCTTCATAGCTTCAGACCACCGCAAGGGGGAGTTAGAGCACTCATTATGCATTTGGGTCCCAAGGTTTTTATATGACCAATCATATTGAGTGGTTCCAATGACGAATTTGATGCGAGCCACCCGTCGCTGGTGACTTTCTTCAGCAAAGATGGCTGACAAAACATTATGGTGGAAGCAAATGTAATTATAACGCCATAACGGGTCAAGCAAAAAAAATACAATTGAGAGGAATATGTTAGTTAATGTAGAGACAAATGATTGTGCATATGTTTTTGTCAAACATTTTATTTACGAAAATCGCTATTTAGCAAGTTAGCTAATTAGCTAACATTAGCCAGCTAGCTAGCTAGTGTTATGACATGAGTATGAAATTGTAATTCGTGTTATTTAATGTTTTAGGGACTCCTGAGAAAACCAGCAAACCAGGCTGTCGTCTTGTGAAAGAGTGGATGTAAAGATCTAGCTAGCTAAAGCATTTACTGCAAATTGAATGTACAATTGTGTAAGCTTGCCTTGCTTATATTTGCCATGCAATACAGCTGAAGTAACATAGCTAGCTAACTATTTACTTGCTTATTGTGTAGTGTAGGATAAAAATAAATATATGCCTATGGATGTGTAGCTAGCTAGAGTATGTAGCCTATCTGTGTATGGACCCTAAAACGTAAGGTTCTGAACTAATATTCATACCTATCTATGAACCTCAGCTATCACAGTTGTTGCATCGACTTGATGTCTGAATGGCATTAAAACCTCTTAGGGATCGGATCCCGCTTGCGTGATCGATTTGACAAGATCCGGTGAAATTGCAGAGCGCCAAATTCAAATTACAAAAAGAGTAATATTAAACATTCATGAAAATACAAGTGTTGTACTACATTCAAAAGCTTAGAATCTTGGTAATCGAACCACTTTTAACCGTCGGATTTACAATAGTCTTTACGGCGAAAGCAGAACATTAGATTATCTGAGGACAGCACCCCACAACAACATATTATTTAAACCAGCACAGGTGTTACAAAATCAAATATAACGATAAAATAAATCACTTACCTTTGAAGATCTTCCTCTGTTTGCAATCACGAGGGTCCCAGGAACACAAAGAATGGTTGTTTTGTTCGATAAAGTACTTTTTTATATCCCAAAAAGTCAGTTTAGTTGGCGCCATTGAGATCTGTAATCCAGTCGTTCAACATGCAGACAAAGAAATCCCAAAAGTACCGGTATAGTTCGTCCAAACAAGTCAAACGATGTTTCTAACTAATCCTCACGTCATCAAATATCTAAATATATGATAATATTTCAGACGGAGAATAGTCTGTTCAAAGGGGAAGAAGAATATGTATGAAACCATGTCTAAAGACTGTTGACATCTAGTGGATGCCATAGGAACTGCAATCTGGGAGCTAATTCCCTCTATAGACAATAGCAAGTCAATGGAAAAACTGTGACATCAAAAAATAAATTTTCCGGATGGATTTTCCTCTGGTTTTCGCCTGCCATATGAGTTCTGTTATACTCACAGACATTATTTTAACAGTTTTAGAAACTTCTGTGTTTTCTATCCAACACTACCAATTACATGCAAATTCTAGCTTCTGGGCCTGAGTAACAGGCAGTTTACTTTGGGCACTCTCCGTACTTCCGAACACTGCCCCCTAGCCCGAAGAGGCAGAAGCCTATGGATTGAGTAGAATATAATAACTTTATTGTGCCAAGGATGCAAGTCCTATACACATGTAGTTATTACCACGCATGAGATCCCCACATTGTAGCCTGTACATTGAATATATTCACTGATCATGTACTCTTCCTTGGCACATAAGGGTCCGGTTCAGGTATGAATCTCTGTGAGGCATTATTTTTCAGTCATATCGAATACCAGGTGTATCAAACTCCATTATATGAATGATGCTGTGTCTGCATGTATGTATTACAATTATACACTTCAACAGTGTTTACCACTCCTGCTCCTGGGACATCAATGCTTACACCTTGTAACTATGCAATAAACTAGAAACATGATTTTAGAAGGCTGATTTGCAATTTATATATACAGAAAAAAACATACACTGCAATCTAATGCATATCTAACTCCCTTCATCTGCATTAATCTGAGGACACAAGATAGGTGTAATATTTCAATGAGATGCTTAATTTCAGCTAGTGGAGAATGTGAAACGCTTTGTTGAAAGTTCATTATCCAGGTGTTATAAATACATAATACATGCATTATAAATATTATAATTGTAATATTATATTATAAATACAAGTTCAATCTGTACTTCAATGCACATATGGTGTGCATTATAAAAAAGAGGAAGAAAGAAGAGGTAGGGAGAGAGTTATAGAAGACAGAAAGGGAAAGAGGTAAGAGCAAAGGAGCAGGGAAGACAGCATATGATTAATGAATTACAGTGCTACCCTAATATTCTCTCAGTTCATCACAATTACATAGTGTCTCTAGCGGTGTCTCCTAACCAGCCTTGGGCCCCCAGTTTTCTTTATTTTTATTTTTTTTTGCATTGTAGAATAATAGTGAAGACATCAACAACTACAAAATAACACATGGAATCAGTTAAGAATGAATTCTTATTTACAGGGACAGCCTACTCCTTCCTCCCCGTCTGGGATTTGAACCCCGGTCTCCCGAGTGCTCTAGTACAGTACTGCTCTCCCTTAAGTATGTAGGGAATTAGGCACTTTCCCATGTTTACTACAGTATGTATTGTAGGCTATGTTTACTTGTCAGACGGCACAGTAGCCTAATAAACAAATAGAGGTGGCTTATATCTTCAAAATGCTTTAAATGCTTTATTATCCAAATGTAAAAGCATATACTGTACAGTACCCTATTTCTTCATCAGCATTTTTATGCTTTCGTTAATAAAATAATGATAAAATACTTTTTCAAAATGCAGATGTATATTTAGTTATGGATCTATAACAAATTACTATGGGAATAAATATCACTGAATTACAGAAATATTGGAACAAAGTTGTTTAATGGAATGCAAACAAATTGTTGCTTACTGGAAAATACTATTTCAAACACACATGGTCACATTGTACAGTGTCATTATGGCCTTTAGCAGGGCTATAATTTGGCCTTTATAAATATTATTTTGGCCTTTATTCAGATTACAATCGCTCACTGTCGTTTTTTAAAAACAAAATAATCTCCTAAATATCGTTATATATAGCCTTCCCGCTGTGGACGTCTATTTCATTTTTAGATATACTGTAGGACTACCATAGGCTAAATAAGTATTGGTTACACTACAATTAGGGTGTGGAAATGTTATGCCCCTTAGATATTAATTTAGAATCCTCCAATCATCTTATGCTGTAGCCTACTCCAGGCCGTCACGTTGTACAGCACAATATTTTCTATTCCATCCTAACAAAAACCCTGAGGGTTTCTTTTTTAATTTTTCTCAGAATAGAAACACCATAATATTAATCAAATTAATTAAGCCACATTTCTTAAAATCAATCCCATGTACTATGTTTTTACAAAATACCAAAAATTATCTCTAGTAATGCAAATATGGGAGACTATCAAATGCTTCTCGAAGATGCCCTCTGGTGGTAAAACAAGCACTAACTTGCATTAACGTAAAAAATGGCTGACAATTAAATAACGTGCCATAGAATGCTGCAGCAGCCCGCAAGGTGTGAGGCAGTATGACGCAATTGGGATTGAGTCATCTGTGGATCTGTTATGGCGGTATGCGAATTGGAGTTGGTCGAGGGTATCCGGGAGGATGCTGTTGATGTGAACCATGACCAGCCTTTCAAAGCACTTCATGGCTACCGACTGGGCGGTAATCATTTAGGCAGGTTACCTCCACTTCCTTGGGCACAGGGACTATGGTGGTCTGTTTGAAACATGTAGGTTTTACAGACTCAGTCAGGGAGAGGTTGAAAATGCCAGTGAAGACACCTGCCAGTTGGTCTGCACATGCTTTGAGTACACGTCCTGGTAATCCATCTGGCCCCACAGCTCGCGTCTGGGATTCCCTTTGTAGTCCGTAATAATTTTCAAGCCCTGCCACATCCGACGAGTATCAGAGCAGGTTTAGTAAGATTCAATCTTAATCATGTATTGACGCTTTCCTTGTTTGATGGTTCGTCTGAGGGCCTAGCGGGATTACTTATAAGCGTCCGGATTAGTGTCCCACTCTTTGAAAGCTCGATGCGGACGTTTCCTGTAATCCATGGCTTCTGGTTGGGATATGTACGTACGGTCACTGTGGGGACGACATTGTCAATGCACTTATTGCTGAAGCTGATGACTGAGGTGATATACTCATCAATGCCATTGGAGGAATCCCGGAACATATTCCAGTCTGTGCTATCGAAACAGTCCTGTAGCATAGCATCCGCGCCATCTGACCACTTCTGTATTGAGCGAGTCATTGATACTTCCTACTTTAGTTTTCACTTGTAAGCAGGAATCAGGAGGATAGAATTATGGTCATATTTGCCAAATGGAGGGCAGGGGAGAGCTTTGTATGCATCTCTGTGTGTGGAGTAAAGATGGTATAGAGTTTTTTTCCCTCTGGTTGCACATGTGACATGCTGGTAAAAATTTGGTAAAACTGATTTTAGTTTGCCCTCATTAAAGTCCCCGGCCACTGGGAGTGCCACTTCTGGGTGAGCATGGTTGAGTGCGGTCTTAGTTCCAGCATCGGTCTGTGGTGGTAAATAAACGGCTACGAATAATATAGATGAGAACTCTTGGTAGATGGTCTACAGCTTATCATAAGGTACTCTACCTCAAGTGAGCAATACCTTGAGACTTCTTTTTTATTAGACATTGCGGACCAGCTGTCATTGACAAAAAGACACACACCCCCACCCCTCGTCTTACCAGACGTAGCTTCTCTGTTCTGCCGGTGCATTGAAAATCCCTCCAGCTCTATATTATCCATGTCGTCGTTCAGCCACGACTTGGTGAAACATAAGATATTACAGTTTTTAATGTCCCGTTGGTAGGATAATCGTAATCGTAGATCATACATTTCATTTTCCAATGATTGCATGTTAGCAAGTAGAATTGATTTCAGTGGGAGTTTACTCGCTCACCTACGGATTCTCAAAAAGGCAGCCTGATCTGCATCATCCGTCTTTTCTTCACGCATATGACGGGGATCTGGGCCTGTTCCCAGGAGAGCAGTATATCTTTTTTGTTGGACTCGTTAAAGGACTCGTTAAAGGAAAAAGCTTCTTCCAGTTCGTGGTGAGTAATCCCAGTTCTGATGTCCAGAAGATCTTTTCGGTCATAAGAGACGGTAGCAGCAACATTATGTAAAAAAGAAGTTACAAATGCAAAAAAGAGAACAAAATAGCACAATTGGTTATGGGCATGTAAAACGTCAGCCATCCTCTTCGGTGCCATCTTATTTCAGTCACAAACCAGGTTTCTAATCTACCTTTTTATGCAATTAAAGTACATGAAAAAAAATGTCAAGACAGGCCTGATGGAAGCAACAAATTTGTTGGTAAACTTTCAAAATGCTAGATAAGGTAGGATCTTTTTGTCTTTAAAATGTATGTGCAAATATTGATGTAATTTATATAATATCAAAGTAAACTTGGAGTCACGTGATGATATGTTGTTTGATCCTCCGACTACGACTCGGGAAAGCACGCAGTTTATTAGGCTACAGATTAAATACATTGTGAAAGGGTGGTGAAAGTGCACAGAGATGAGTCTGGTGCTCCTTACCAATAAATATTGAGTGTCTCATTCTGGTGACATGATGATCGATGCTTGGCTGCCGTTTGACAAATAAAAATGATCAATTCTGTCCATAATAATCTCATCGTGTATGCTAGCCTACCCGTACCGTATCTGCAAGCTGTTGGCTAGAGTGCACATGCCAAGACCAGAGTGGGCACATTCGCTATATAATGCAAATGGCACACACTTGTCTATAGAAGGTCCCACAGCTGACAGTGTTTGTCAGAGCAAAAAACAGAGGTCGAATGAATTGTCCGTAGAGCTCCAAGACAGGAATGTGTCGAGTCACAGATATGGGGAAGGGTAACAAAAATGTTGGATTGCATCGAAGGACCCCAACAACAAAGTGGCCTCCATAGAGCTGGCTGCCCGGCCAAACTGAGCAATCGGGGGGAAGGGCCTTGGTCAAGGAGGTGACCAAGAACCCGATGGTCACTCTGACAGAGCTTCAGAGTTCCTCTGTGGAGATGGGAGAATCTTCCAGAAGGACAACCATCTCTGCAGCACTCAACCAATCAGGCCTTTATGGTAGAGTGGCCAGACGGAAGCCACTCCTCAGTAAAAGGCACATGAGAGCCCACTTGGAGTTTGCTGAAAGGCACCTAAAGGACTCTCAGACCATGAGAAACAAGTATATATGAAACCAAGATTGAACTCTTTGGCCTGAATGCCAGGCGTCACGTCTGCAGGACACCTAGCACCATCCTTACGGTGAAGCGTGGTGGTGGCAGCATCATGCTGTGGGGATGTTTTTCAGCGGCAGGCACTGGGAGACTAGTCAGGATCGAGGCAAAGATGAAGGAAGAAATGTACAGAGAGATCCTTGATGAAAACCTGCTTCAGAATCGCTCAGGACCTCAGACTGGAGCAACGGTTCACCTTCCAACAGGACAACGACCCTATGCACACAGCCAAGACAACGCAAGAGCGGCTTCGGGACTGAATGTCTCTGAATGTCCTTGAGTGGCCCAGCCAAAGCCCGGACTTGAACCCAATCGAACATCTCTGGAGAGACCTGAAAATAGCTGTGCAGCAACGCTCCCCATCCAACCTGACAGAGTTTGAGAGGATCTGCAGAGAAGAATGGGAGAAACTCTCCAAATACAGGTGTGCCAATCTTATAGTGTCATACTCAGGAAGACTCGAGGCTGTAATCGCTGCCAATGGTACTTCAACAAAGTACTGAGTAAAGGGTCTGAATACTTATGTAAATGTAATATTTCAGTTTTTTATATTTTTATTAATTTGCAAACACTTCTGAAAACCTGTTTTTGCTTTGTCATTATGGGGTATTGTGTGTAGATTGATGAGAAAAAAAAATCACTCATGGGATAGAAATTATGGAAATGTGATGTTCAGTACATTTTTATGGGTAGTGCAAGTGTATTGTTTTATGTGAAAACAGTGTAATGTACTGTAATTTACAGTACTGTAGCATACTTCATTCAAAGGGCAATTTTGAAACATGTGTCTTAAATTTTATGCTATTGGATTAACTGGTATTTAAAATAACAAAATAGAAAATATATCATGTTGCTGTGGTTTGGTGATTAAACCAATGTACTCATTATAGTTTCCAGATTTTTATTTTTTTTACAAAATTGTTTAAATAAAGCATAAAAAAAAATAACAAACACAAAAGCTCTGGCAGGTACAGCACACACCATATGTTCATCAGATTAGTTACAGTATCATTTTTGAATTAGAACATTTTACAGTACGAAACTCATTTTTCACCATTATTCCTGGCCTCTCTCCTCATGAGTTCTAAAAGCAAAGGTCATACGCTCCATATAATGTATTTCTTTAAAAATCCAATGTGTCACGGTGGGAGGGTCTTTTTTTAGCCATTTCCTGGTGATAGCTTTTTTACTGGCTGCCAGTAGGATCTTCAACAGGTACTTTTCTCTATGTGTAAATTATCAGGTATTTCACCCAAATATAAAGAAATGAATGTTTGTTTTATGTCAAAACCCATAATCTTTTTCAATGTTTGATCTTATTTCTCCCAGGTAAGTTTCAATTACGGGGCAGGATCAAAAGATATGAGCGTGATCCGCCCTTGATAGCCCGCATTCTCTCCAACAAGGGTGTTGGGAGCCAGTCTGTTTTGATTTCAGTTGATGTATTATGAAGAAGCGTATAACATTCTTCCAACAGAATTCTCTCCAAGTCCTTGAGTTGGTAGAGCTTAATTGAGTCTCAAATATTTTCAACCACGTTTCATCGGTTATTTCAATGTTAAGTTCCTGGTCCCATTTCTTTTAAACATAGTTTGTAGAGTGTTTTTATGCACTGTATCACTTCTTTGTTGAAACCAAATCTATCCATAACTTGGAATAGATCATCCTATCCCACTGAATGAAATGCTTTTTCTGCATCTAGACCGATTATTATAGCACTTGTCTTATTCTGAGGGATGTGGTCCATGACATGTAGTGTTCTCCTTATGTTGTCCTGGGTCTGTATAGACCTATCGCAATTCTTAACATGGATTATAAACTATATGTATCAATAATAGCCAAAAGAATGGAGCACATAATCCCAGAATTGATTGGCAGGGATCAAACTGGAACTGCATTCCTTCTTATCTTTACCCTCTTTTGGAATTGCAGATATTATTGCTTCTCTCCGCGATGGTGGAAGATCACCCTCCCACAGAATCCAGTTAAAACAGGCCTGAAAACAGGTGTTAGTTGTTCTCTGAAGGCTTTGAACCATTCTGAAGGGAAGCCATCAGTGCCTGGAGATTTGTTTGCTTTTAGATATTGCACTAATACATTTTTTCAGTGTCGGTGCATCTGCCTATTTTGCTCTGTCCCAATTGAGGGGAGATCAAGTGAGTAAAGAAAATGCTCTATTGTATGTGCATCTGCCTTCTCTGGTTGCTTGTACAGATGTGTATAGTATGATTCAAATGCATTCTGGAATTCATCCAATTTGCATGTAATCTTGTTTGTTTTGGGGTCTTTTATTTAGAATTGTTGTTGTTTTCTGAGTCTTCATGCTAGTAATTTTGTTGCCTTTGAACCTGCTTCATAATATCGTTGTTTCAGGAACCTGAGCTTTTTCTCTACTTATTCGCTATAAATCTGGTCAATTTCCTGTTTTACCTTTTGAGTCTCACGTAATATAAGATGGTCTTTGAAATGACTGTGAGATCGTTCTAAGCTTCCTAATGCTTCCTGTAATTTCAGCAGTTTCTGTACTTTAGCCTTTTTCTTGAGAGATGATGTGGCTATGATCTTCCCTCTAATAACCACCTTAGCTGCATCCCACAATGTAGCAGGAGATACTTCCCCATTACAGATGTTACAGGCTCTTGTATAACACCCATTGTCCGCCCTATGGGACTCCCAATCACGGCCGGTTGTGATACAGCCTGGAATCGAACCAGAGTCTGTAGTGACGCCTCTTGCACTGAGATGATGCAGACAATGGGTGTTATACAAGTGTTATACAAGAACCTGTAACATCTGTAAAAAACATCTGTAAAAAAATATATATTATGTAGAAGGTCTATCATGAGTGACAATAGGCTATCCTGCGCTAGGGATTAACACCGGTAACCAGGATTGGTTGGACTGTCCCGGGACCACCCTTTACATTTCCCGAAACATTAACCTAATAAAAACTGTTCTGTAGGAATGAGGTTGGGAAGTAGGCCAAATACATTATCACAGCATATGTGACTCGTTTCAGGAAACTAGGCGTATGTCGCACATTATTTTTGGCATAAATGCCTTCTGGAACATGTGAACTTTCATGTGCCTTAATAACAAACTTGTATGCCATCTATAAATACGAATAAAATTGTTAAATTACGAGCCTAGTTGGTTTAGCCAAAGGAGGCAAACCTTCTCGCTAGCCATGATTGACTGAGATAATGAGTGGGCTGGACATGCCGAGAGATGAGTTCGGTTTGGTCTGCCATGTAGCACGCTTCTGTCTATTTGAGCTGGTCAGTATGTGTAGGTAATCCTGTCTAACGTGGCTTTTTATATATATATCGAGTAGTATAACTGCACAAGTGTTGCTCTCCACTTTTTGGAGGACGGAGTTTTGAAATCAGTGGAATTAGAGTATGAGGGCAACCATGCATCTGTGACAGAGAGGGAGAAGAGTCCATCCATATATTACGGGTAAGATAGTCTAGCTAGCTAAACATTTTGATATTACACGTTTCTAATTTTGTCAGAAAGTTGTTTTCATTTCAAGTTAAATTGTACCTGTAGCTAGCTAGCTAACAGTAGCTGGCTGGCTCACTAGCTAACTTTATGTGTATGATCTGTGTAGTAATATCATGTGTCTCTCAGAGCCATTTTCTTTGCTAGTTATAGCCTAATGTTAGCTAGCTAACATTGAACGTGGTTGGTTAGCTACCTACAGATTCATGCAGGGTAGTAACGTCATGAGTTGGGATTATGGTTCATTGTTTAGCTAGCAAGCTACTTAACAAAAGACTCCACTATGCAAGTATCCATTTCAATAGAATGTTCATAATGTCATTGCGACATAGCTGGTAAATTCCCTCTGGCTATCTACTCCAATTTCAGATCATTCAAATCTGAGTGTGCCAGAGCGCAGAATAACTGCCAATATTACGAATGCTCAACACTCGTTGAATATGGCCGGTGTCAGTAAACCTTGGCAAAAAAGCGTAACTTGTTGCCAGCAGCACAGTTACAGTCACCAACCAGCTCTGCTAGGGTGAGTAAAATGGTCAGAGTGAGGTGTTCTCTCATTTGTGTCTGGAAGTAGCTAGATAGCTAGCCAACGTCAGCCAGTTAGCTTGGGTGCTTGACTGCTGTTGTTAAGACAGAACGTTCAGATTAACCCTTAATAAAGAGATGGGTGGGGCTAAAGCTTAAGAGGGTGTGAACGATGCTGAATGGGTGTCGACAAAGAAGAGCTCTCCAGTAGGTGTACCAAAACATTCAAAGGCCATTTTCTCAAAAGTGAAGTTACAAGTTTATCAATTTACCAATGCCAAATTAGATTCCCATTGTTCCTCAACTGTAGTGTATGTTATACCATTTTCTAGCTCTGAGTCTCTACTTTTATCCAATGTAAAAAACACAATTTCAAATTTTGCTACTTAAAACAGAAGTGATATAGCAGGCGAAAACCCGAGGAAAATCCATCCGGATTTGCAGTTTCTTTTGTAAATGAGCATCTTCTCCATTGTGCCTATTGCATACAACTTTATGTAGGACTGAGACTGCAGTACCTATGGCTTCCACTAGATGTCAACAGTCAACAGTCAAAGACTGGGAATTCTAGCAGTGACCAGAACGGATAGGGAGAGGAAATTGTCAGGCGACCACTTTTGTAAACAAGGTTCGCGCGCGAGATTATGAACGCGCACCACTTTATTTTCCTTTCCTATCGTTCACGTTATCGTCCGGTTTAAATATTACAGCAAATATACCCAAAAGGATACCTAAGGATACATAAAAAATTATGTTTGATTTGTTTGTAGAAAGTGTATAGGTATAATTTGAACGTGTTCTCTTCACGGTTCAATGGGCGACTCAACGGTGGATTTTATGATCATTATGCTCCAACCAAACAGAGATTTATGGATATAATAAATGACTTTTTCTAACCAAAGAAGCATGGATTGTCTTCGTTGGACACTTGGGAAGCCCTCAGCAGAAGTTCATCAAAGGTAAGCGATTTTATATTAGCGATTTTATGCATTTTGTGAGACCCGTGTTGGGTTATGGATTTATGCTAATGCATAAATATTAGAGGTGCTACCCTCAAACAATCAAATGTTGTGCTTTCGCCGTAAAGCCTTTTTGAAATCTGACAACGCTGTAATATTGCCAAGAATCAGAGCTTTAGATGACTACGCAACAATTGTATATTTATGAATGTTTAATAATTCAACTTTTGGATTTTGAATTTGGCGCCTCACATTTCACCGGGTAGTGTCGGGAGTGGGGCGCCTTCAAACTCAGTGCCTCTTTGCTTGACATCAAGTGAAAATCTTCAGGCAATTTCCAAATGCCTGAAGGTACCACGTTCATCTGTACAAACAACAGTACTCAACTATAAACACCATGGAACCACGCAGCTGTCATACCACTCAGGAAGGAGATGCGTTCTGTATCTTAGAGATTAATATACTTTGGTGCGAAAAGTGCAAATCAATCCCAGAACAACAGCAAAGGACCTTGTGAAGATGCTGGAGAAAACAGGTACAAACATATTTATATCCACAGTAAAACGAGTTCTATATCGACATAACCTAATAGCCCGCTCAGCAAGGAAGAAGCCACTGCTCCAAAACCGCCATAAAAAAGCCAGACTCCGGTTTGGAACTGCACATGGGGACAAAGATCATACTTTTTGGAGAAATGTCCTCTGGTCTGATGAAACAAAAATAGAACTGTTTGGCCATAATGACCATCGTTATGTTTGGTGGAAAAAGGAGGAGGCTTGCAAGCCGAAGAACACCATTCCAACTGTGAAACATGGGGGTGGCAGCATCATGTTGTGTGGGGGCTTTTCTGCGGGAGGGACTGGTGCACTTCACAAAATAGATGGCATCATGAGGAAGGGAAACTATGTGGATATATTGAAGCAACATCTCAAGACATCAGTCAGGAAGTTAAATCTTGGTCGCAAATAGGTCTTCCAAATGGACAATGACCCCAAGCATACTTCCAAAATTTTGGCAAAATGGCTTAAGGATAACAAAGTCAAGGTATTGGAGTGGCCATCACAAAGCCCTGACCTCAATCCCATAGAAAATGTGTGGTTAGACCTGAAAAAGAGTGTGCGAGGAAGGAGGCCTACAATCCTGGCTCAGTTACAATAGCTCTGTCAGGAGGAATGGGCCAAAATTCACCCAAGTTATTGTGGGAAGCTTGTGGAAGGCTACCCGAAATGTTTGACCCAAGTTAAACAATTTAAAGGCAATGCTACCAAATACTAACTGAGTGTATGTAAACATCTGACCCACTGGGAATGTGATGAAAGAAATAAAAGCTGAAATAAATCATTCTCTCTACTATTATTCTGACATTTCACATTCTTAAAATAAAGTGGTGATCCTAACTGACCTAAGACAGGGAATTTTTACAAGGATTAAATGTCAGGAATTGTGAAAAACTGAGTTTAAATGTATTTGGCTAAGGTGTATGTAAACTTACGACTTCAACTGTGTGAGAAAGGAGTATCCCCCAGCCAGATAGCATTTGCCATGAAGACTGTTCTTATTGTACAGAAGCCAGAGTTTGGCCCCTAAGACAAGGTTCCTCTCATCATTATCCATACCTGAGCCATCTCTCCCTGGTACCTTGCATTAAACAAACACCAACTCATTCTAAGAAATGCATGCTGTAGGTTTTGTCACCAACCCATTCATAAATCAATTATCAGCTCCAGATCTATCTCGAGTAAAACCCATGTTCTTGACCACACGCCTAGACTAGCTGCAGGGAGCTGAAGTAGAACCCATTACTTTGCAAAAACACAGCATTAGTAGAACAGAAGTGTCTTACTATTTGTTAAGCATATATAATTGTTAACTATTAATTTTAAACAAAGCAGCTAAACATTTATTTTCCTCTAACATCAGTCAACACATATATTTAAAAATAAATAATGGAATATAACGGAACATTTTAATTTCTCTTAGAATAAAAACCTTAGCGTAACAACAGTTTTAGTAAGTAATATGCTACAGTCCAGTTACAGCTTCTTCTGAAAAAGTAGAAACAATAAAAAGTTTATTTTTTTGAGTGTGTAAGTGCGGGACAGAGGAAAAGCAATAAAAAAGCAATTCTTACACTATTGTTATAAATTCATCACCCTTCTTCATCCTCATCATTCAGTTAATTCAAATTCAATTGTAATATATTTAGTACCTCCAGTTCAACAACTCCAAATTGCTTTTGCATGCGCTCCAAAATAATAACTTGAAATAACATTATATAATTTAATTATATAACCGAAAATAACAATTTGATTATTTATTAGCCTTTTTGGTTATATAATGTGAATTAGACCTCGTAAAATGTTTGTCAAAAGTGGAAGAGATAATGTTGCATGACAAACGTGCTGTTAGATTACAATATTATCTTTCTGCCCGTTTGGAAGAATGTAAACAACACTAAATAAATGATAAGTAACACCAGAGAATCTGTTCTAATTAAAAACAAATTGTAAAGCCTTTATCACAGCATAGCAAGAGGCTTGGTGATCACAGAATCAGTAGGATATTAAACAAACACTATAATAGGCAACAGAAGCAGGAACAGAAGCATAGGGCTGAGTGACTCACTCATTCCTGGCTTTCGTTCAAAATAAGTTATATTATAACGCAGGGTTAAAGACAACTTTTTTCTGATTATATTTAGCTCATGCAGTCTCTCTACTCTCGCTACAGATCATTTCGTTGGAATTATTAGGTGGATTATAATAAATAGTCATATTTGTAGGGGTTAATGCATTTTTCGTTAGTGTAAATCATGTCTGTAATATTGAGTTCGAAATGTCAAACTTTAGAAAACTTAAGCCTCGAATACATTGCAAGTTTGCTCTTTTTGGCCATTAGGCTACACTTTACAATAGGACTCAATTTTGATTATTTATCATCTATCGGTAGTCTAAACTGTGGCACAAATTGGGGGATTTTTCACACCTAGCCATGCTATTAAACCTTCCTTTTGTAAATGAATGGAAGTGTGAATGTTTCTGTCTGAGATTCTCTCTCCTCTTACGCTAGAGTCCTGCTTCAGGCAAAAAAATTATCTGGTGGGTGGTCCAGGTTTGAGAGAGAACTTGGGTAAATACAATGGCACAATTTCACTTGGCATGTGGAATTTTGAAAAATAGAGTACTACAACACATTACATAAATGAAGAATGGGTGTTATCCACCACGAAGTGGGACTGCAGATCACATAAGGCCAGTTATTGTGAAAGAATACTTGTGGATCTTGTTGATTTCCTTTCTCGCTTCAAGAGGCCACACTGGCCTTGGAGGCAATCAAACAGCCTACTGTCCACCTGGTAATTGTATGGTTCCAAAGGATAAAGCCTCACCTACAGATGAATTTGTGGTTTCAGAGAGGAGCCAACTGCGAGCCTGCAACCAGTCATGGTGGATGACATTCTTTTCCTGCACAGCAATTTGAAGAAATAGAGTAATGAATGGACTGTTTTTGAAGTTACTGTTTTAGTATATTTATTTGTTGTCTAATATTAGAATTTGAGTTGTCAGCGATTTGAGTTGTCAATATGCTGCAGTGCATTGTGAAAAAGTTATTTCTTAATTCATGGTATGTTTTTTTTTTTGCCAAATGTTGAATACACATGCAGACAAATTAATAAATGCAGGAAATTAAGAATAATAGTCTGTAGTCATGAAAACATTTAGGCTAAATAAATGTGTGTTATTTTCTTGGGTAACGGATCGGCTCTCGGCGGTTTCTATCTTCAATATAATCATTAATTCAGAAGGTTAAACCCATAGGTCTTAGGCCTGCAGTAAATTCAATTAGGTTACAAGGTTCATTAGGTTAAAATAATCCATGCCTTCTGGGAATGTTATATAGTCCAAACCTTGTGGGCAGAGATAGAAAGTTGGCTGTCAGAAGTATTATAATGGAAATAAACTTTTAATCTGTCTGTCTGCATATTTCAAGACATGGCATATAAGGGTGCAGTGATATCCTATAGGTTGGATGATACTTTTCTCGTCAAACATCTTGACAAAATGTATTCTTAAAAAAAGGAAATCAACCAATGCCCGCCTTTAAATGCTTTATTATCCAAATGTTGAAACTGCGTGGGCGACAGAGAAACAGTTATTGTTTCTATGTGTGTTTGTATTGTCTAAAAAATAAAGAAGAAAAAGGATGGCAAAAATGGCAAAATTGCAACATCTGATTATGCATTATGAATAGGATTTATTTTGTTTACATTCTTCATTGTAACTATAATGTCACAAATAATTGAACACACACACACAACATGAGCAGATTCACATGGTCAAAACATTTCTTTGTTAAAGACGATCAGAAAGAATGTTGGTACTTATTTATTTTGATCCAAAGCCACGAATGAGTGATTCACTCAGCTTTACGATGACACATAAAATCAAACTTTATTTGTCACATGCGCGGAATACAATAAGTGTAGACCTTACTTACAAGCCCTTAACCTATGCAATTTTGTTGGGCACTTAACATTTTGGTATTTTACATTTATATATATATAAAAATATGGCAAATGTCTCTGGACTGTAAATTGTACCTGCCCAAAATATGCCAAATTGTATCTGGCTAATTTAGATTTTAAAATGTTCCTCATTGAGCTTGAATAAGGTACAATTTTAAGGTACACTTGATAGAGAAGTCTCAATTTGTTAGGCCATGGACTCTACAAGGCCTTGAAAGCGTTCCACAGGGATGCTGAGCCCATGTTGACTCCAATACTTCCCACAGTTGTGTCAAGTTGGCTAGATGTCCTTTGGGTAAGTGGACCATTATCGATACACACAGGAAACTGATGCGCACGAAAAACCCAGCAGTGTTGCGGTTCTTGAAACAAACTGGTGCGCCTGGCACCTACTATAATACCCTAATCAAAGGCACTTAAATATTTTTTTCTTATCCATTCACCCTCTGAATGGCACACATACACAATACATGCCTCAATTGTTTCAAGGCTTAAAAATCTTTCTTTAATTCTTAGGGATCAGTGGGGCGCTATTGACCCACCTACGACAACTTCCGGAAAAAGTCAGAGCGCCAAATATAAATTGCAAATATAGTAATATAAAACATTCATGAAAATACAAGTGTTGCACACTCTTCAAAAGCTTAGAATCTTGGCAATCTCATAGCGTTGTCAGATTTCAAAAAGGCTTTACGGCAAAAGCATAACATTTGATTGTCTGATGACAGCGCCATGTGTACTTCCTCCATTAGCATAAAAACATAACCGGGTGTCACAAAACTCAGAAAAAGAGCTAAAATAAATCGCTTACCTTTGAAGATCTTCTGCTGATGACAATCCGAAGTGTCCAAGCAAGACAATCAATGTTCCTTTTGTTCGAAAAAGTCCCTCTTTATATCCATAAATCTCCGTTTGGTTGGCGCGTTCTGTTCAGAAAATCCACGTCCACTCATCCATTATACAAGACATACAGAGCGTTAAAAATATACCTATAAACTTTGTCTAAAGACTGTTGACATCTAGTGGAAGCCATAGGTACTGCAACCTGGGATCTGGATTTAAGCATTTTCAATAGCAACTCAATGGAAAATAAGCCACCTCACAGAATCAAATTATCTCGGATGGATTTTCCTCGGGTTTTTGCCTGCCATATCAGTTTTGTTATACTCACAGACATTATTTTAACAGTTTTAGAAACTTCAGAGTTCTTTCTATCCAATAATACTAACTATGTGCATATCCTAGTTTCTGGGCCTGAGTACCAGGCATTTTACTTTGGGCCCGCCAGACTCTCCAAAACTCCGAACACTGATGCCGCTCCCTAAGAGGTTTTAACCTGTCTCCTCTTTTCATCTACACTGATTGAAGTAGATTTAACAAGTGACATCAATAAGAGATCAAAGCTTTCACCTGGATTCACCTGGTCAGTCTATGTCATGGAAAGAGCAGGTGTTCCTAATGTTTTGTACATTCAGTGTATATAGTAAGTACTATTTCTGTCCTGCCCACAAAAATCTCCATGAGTCTGAGAGAAACTATAATTATTATTGAAATTACACGGAGCTGTAGGCCCCTAGAGTCCTATTTACTGTAGCTGTTTTAGCGTAGCTTACTTATTAGCATAAAGACTTGAAATCACTGGCCACTATAATAATCGGAACACTAGTCACTTTAATAATGTTTACACATTTTGCATTACTCTTATACTGTATTCTATTATATTCTACTGTATTTTAGTCTATGCCGCTCCGACATTGCTCGTCCAAATATTTATATTTATATGTACTTAATTCCATTCCTTTACTTTAAATGTGTGTGTATTGTTGTGAAATTGTTAGATATTTCTTGTTAGATATTACTGCACTGTTGGAGCTAGAAACACAAGCATTTTGCTACACCCGCAATAACGTCTGCTAAACATGTGTATGTGACCAACAACATTTGATTTGGCCTACTTCAATATGCAGTATATCAATTAATCATTCATTCATTTGTGCATGTCATCACACAGCATACATTTCTTTAAATACAGTCAAGCATTTTAGTTATAAAATTAAATAACAGAGGGAGCCTTGAATAATTCAACAATAAATAAACTGCAACATGTCGGCTAAAGCGATTGAATTCAGGAATGCATTTCACGTTTTTTTAATATTGGCTGTACTAAAGACTTTAAAACCTTTTTTTGTTAGAACAACCGGTCGGGAGTAGGCCTAGGCTACTAAGCAACTGCGAGTGAAGGGAAAAATAATCCTAACATTTCCACACCCTAATTGTAGGCTAACCAATACCCAAATGAAGATGAATTGAAAATGAAAATCTTATTGATTTATCAAGATCAGTCCCCATGCTTGTTTCAAAGCAGCGTGAAACAGTGCTGAAATAGTTGATCACACGCAGTTAGGCTAATGCTTCAAATGCTATTATAACAATTGGATGACTTTGGGTGTTTCAGTAAGCAACACTTTGTTGCATTCAATTGCTTGAGCCTACTTTATTCCAATATATATCTGTCATTCAGATATATTTATTCCCATAGTAATTCGTTATGGATCCATCCAGATGTGGTTAGAAAACAGTGCATGTGGTGGGCTATGCAAAGAGATGTCTCACAAACATCCATGAATACATTTAAAGTGCTTCAACTAGGCAAGAGTCTATTGTCCTGCTGATAGCCAATCAAGGGTGGATGGCTACTTTTGTATTCCCATTTATTGGAAAGGCTGCTAAACCATTTACACCTGGCCCACAGCATTGTTGCGTACTTACAGTACAGTGCACTTTCACTCAATTCTCCGCCTGACTCTCTCTACCCATGCCACCAGATTATTATTTTCACTGTTGTTATCTATTCAGTAACATTTCCAGGCTCCCGAGTGGCGCAGCGGTCTAAGGCACTGCATCTCAGTGCTAGAGGCGTCACTACAGACACCTTGGTTTGAATCCAGGCTGTATCACAACTGACCGTGATTGGGAGTCCCATAGGGCGGCACACAATTGGCCCTGGTTTGGCCGGTGTAGGCCGTCATTGTAAATAAGAATTTGTTCTTAACTGACTTGCCTAGTTAAATAAAGGTTAAATAAATACAAAAAACACAAGAAATAAATATAACATGTTAAATAGCCTAGGTCTTGATGTGAAACCTTTTTAATTTAGCTTTTTATCTGTGCTTAGTAGCTGAGGCTTTATGGCTTCGCCATCAACTTGTCATTTTAGCAGACATCACTTGTGTATATTCAGTCAACACATATATTTTAAGAATATAATGGAATATAACAGACATTTTCATTTCTTGTCAAACATCCTGAAAAAAATTAAAAATTGAAAATCCACCAGTCAGCCTTGAAATGCTTTATTATCCAAATGTTGAAAGTGTGTGTGGATGACGGAGAGAAACGGAGAGAAAAAATGACAAGTTTGCAACACGCATCTGATCATAATCTTTTTTTTCACCTTTATTTAACCAGGTAGGCTAGTTGAGAACAAGTTCTCATTTACAACTGCGACCTGGCCAAGATAAAGCACAGCAGTTCGACACATACAACAACAAAGATTTACACATGGAATAAACAAATATACAGTCAATAATACAGTAGATAAAAAGAAAGAAATAAGTCTATATACAGTGAGTGCAAATGAGGTAAGATAGGGCAATAAATAGGCCATGGTGGCGAGGTAATTACAATATAGCAATTAAACACTGGAATGGTAGATGTGCAAAAGATGAATGTGCAAGTAGAGATACTGGGGTGCAAAGGAGCAAGATAAATAAATAAATACAGTATGGGGATGAGGTAGTAGGATGGGCTGTTTACAGATGGGCTATGTGCAGGTGCAGAGATCTGTGAGCTGCACTGACAGCTGGTGCTTAAAGCTAATGAGGGAGATATGAGTCTCCAGCTTCAGTGATTTTTGTAGTTCGTTCCAGTCATTGGCAGCAGAGAACTGGAAGGAAAGGCGGCCAAAGGAGGAATTGGCTTTGGGGGTGACCAGTGAGATATACTTGCTGGAGCGCGTGCTACGGGTGGGTGCTGCTATGGTGACCAGTGTGCTGAGATAAGGCGGGGCTTTACCTAGCTAAGACATGTAGATGACCTGGAGCCAGTGGGATTGTTGACGAGTATGAAGCGAGGGCCAGCCAACGAGAGCATACAGGTCGCAGTGGTGGGTAGTATAAGGGGCTTTGTTAACAAAACGGATGGCACTGTGATAGACTGCATCCAATTTGTTGAGTAGAGTGTTGGAGGCTATTTTATAAATGACATCGCCAAAGTCGAGGATCGGTAGGATGGTCAGTTTTACGAGGGCAGCATGAGTGAAGGATGCTTTGTTGTGAAATAGGAAGCCGATTCTAGATTTAATTTTGGATTGGAAATGCTTAATGTGAGTCTGGAAGGAGAGTTTACAGTCTAGCCAGACACCTAGGTATTTGTAGTTGTCCACATATTCTAAGTCAGAACCGTCCAGAGTAGTGATGCTGGACGGGCGGGCAGGTGCGGGCAGTGATCGGTTGAAGAGCATGCATTTAGTTTTACTTGCATTCAAGAGCAGTTGGAGGCCACGGAAGGAAAGTTATATGACTTTGAAGCTCGTCTGGAGGTTAGTTAACACAGTGTCCAAAGAAGGGCCAGAAGTATACACAATAGTGTCGTCTGCATAGAGGTGGATCAGGGAATCACCAGCAGCAAGAGCGACATCATTGATGTATACAGAGAAGAATTACACTACCGGTTAAAAGTTTTAGAACTCATTCAAGGGTTTTTCATTATTTTACTATTTTCTACATTGTAGAATAATAGTGATGACATCAAAACTATGAAATAACACATATGGAATCATGTAGTAACCAAAAAAGTGTTAAACAAATCTAAATATATGTTATATTTGAGATTCTTCAAATAGCCACCCTTTGCCTTGAAGACTGCTTTGCACACTCTTGGCATTCTCTCAACCAGCTTCACCTGGAATTCTTGGTCTTGAAGCACTGAGCACTTGTTGGCTGCTTTTCCTTCACTCTGCGGTCCAACTCATCCCAAACCATCCCAATTTGGTTGAGGTTGGGGGATTGTGGAGGCCAGGTCATCTGATGCAGCACTCCATCACTCTCCTTGGTAAAATAGCCCTTACACAGCTTGGAGGTGTGTTGGGTCATTGTCCTGTTGAAAAACAAATGATAGTCCCACTAAGCCCAAACCAGATGGGATGGTGTATCGCTGCAGAATGCTGTGGTAGACATGCTGGTTAAGTGTGCCTTGAATTCTAAATAAATCACTGACAGTGTCACCAGCAAAGCACCCCCACACCGTAATACCTCCTCCTCCATGCTTTACGGTGGGGAAAAAACATGCGGAAATCATCTGTTCACCCACACCGCATCTCACAAAGACTCACAAAAATTTTGACTCTAGACCAAAGGACAAATTTCCACCGATCTAATTGCTCGTATTTCTTGGCCCAAGCAAGTCTCTTCTTCTTATTGGTGTCCTTTAGTAGTGGTTTCTTTACAGCAATTCAACCATGAAGGCCTGATTCACACAGTTTCCTCTGAACAATTGATGTTGAGACGTGTCTGTTACTTGAACTCTGTGAATAATTTATTTGGGCTGGAATTTCTAAGGCTGGTAACTCTAATGAACTTATCCTCTGCAGCAGAGGTAACTCTGGGTCTTCCATTCCTGTGGCGATCCTCATGAAAGACAGTTTCATCATAGCGCTTGATGGTTTTTGCGACTACCTTGTCACAACACAACTGATTGAATCAAATGCATTAAGAAGGAAAGCAATTACACAAATTCACTTTTAAGAAGGCACACCTGTTAATTGAAATGCATTCCATGTGACTACCTCATGAAGCTGGTTGAGAGAATGCCAAGAGTGTGCAAAGCTGTCATCAAGGCAATGTGTGGCTATTTGAATAATCTCAAATATAAAATATATTCTGATTTGTTTAACACTTTGTTGGTTACTATATGATTCCATATGTGTAATTTCATAGTGTCTTCACTATTATTCTACAATGTAGAAAATTGTCAAAATAAAGAAATCCTTCTTTATATCCCAAAAAGTCTGTTTAGTTGACGCCATCGATTTGAGTAATCCACTCGTTCAACATGCAGAGAAAGGAATCCAAAAATCAACCGCTAAACTTTGTTAAAACAAGTCAAAATAAATTTCTATTCACTCTTCAGATACCCTAAAATGTAATCAAACTATAATATTTCATACGGAAAGAAGTATGATTAATAGGAAATTGTCTTCCTCACGCGCCCAAACACAAATTTCCAATAGTATGTCCCAGTACTAAAACTCATATTTCTTACTCGTTTTGGAAGAAACAAGCCTGAAACCTTGAACATAGAGTGCTGACACCCTGTGGAAACCATAAGAATTGCATACGGGGAGCTAGACTTAATTATTTCCCTATACTTTCCATTGGAAGAGCATGGGCTCTCAAAAAAATAATAATTCTGGTTGGTTTTTCTTTGGATTTTCTCCTACCATATGTATTGTGTTATAGTCTCCTACATTATTTTAACATTTCTACAAACGTCAAAGTGTTTTCTTTCCAATGGTACCAATTATATGCATATCCTGGCTTCAGGGCCTTAGCAACAGGCAATTTACTTTGGGCATGTCTGTATGGCGGAAATTGAGAAAAAAGGACCCTAGCCTGAAGAAGTTAAAAATGATCATTGATAGATTTTGACAGAGTCAAATGTTGGAAATACATTTTATTTGTGGGTCAGATAAAATCAGAGGAAAATATTGCTGAAAAAGATGTTTTTCATGAGAGCCAAAAAACCCATGTGCAGATGGCAATTTCTCTGTACATCTAAAGCCAGCCATACTGAGGTCAGCAATGGACAGATGGATTTGTGAGCTTGGCTTTAATATTAGAGACAACTAAGAGCTATGCTATAAACAGATCAGTTTATAATAACACAAATCTGTGTCAGACAAGTCATATTAGAAACTCATACATAGCCTAGTCTTTATCACAAAGTTTATAGATCTGAATAAACATGCATTAAAACATGTAGTGTATTTCTTTTGGTCACAGACCAAAACAGAAACTAAAAGCACACATCTAAATCAGTTTATTAGAATACACAATACTTGAAACATTACAGAATCCTAAATTACCTAATTTAGTATTGATGATTTGCGTGGTCATATGCAGCCATTTTATCTCAATATCAAATCCGTTCTGGGCAAAAATGAAGTATCTTACTTTGATTGTTTTCTATTAAAATGGTCAAACATTTTTTTTAAATCTCTTCTTAGCAAAGAGCAAGAAGCAAGAATTTTGCTAGGACGGTCTGGGACTGGTCTAACTGGGGACGGGAAAACTTACAATTAGCTATTATTGGCAGAGAGGTTTGAAACTCTCTTTCTAATTTTTGCCTGGTGGTATCACCGGGCAGGCCAAAACTCCATCCCACCAAAACAGGCTTAAATTTCAGGCAGTCTTTTCAAACAGCTCTTACACTAAAAGGGCATTATCATAATTTTCACAATTTCACAGTATTATTCCAACCTCATAGTATGGAAATAAATATATATAAAACACAGGAAAGTCATGTTTTTGACTGCACTGGGCTTCATGTTTTTAATGACATTTCCCAAGGTTTCCCAATCTGATAATCCAGTTTTGTAGGAAAACAATATGACCATTGTTCTCCCCTCTAACCCTATGGTATGAAAAGCTGCCAATTATGATGTTGCAATTATAGCATGTTCCACTAAAGAATAGATGGTACAATTTATGGCAAGTTGTGGCTTTTGTATCTCTCACACATTTGTCAGAAAGCATCTTGTCATCTCGTTCAACTTAACCTTATGTATTACGGAACTATAGCAAAGTTTACAGAGTTGACTTTCCCATTAGATTTGTTTATTCATGAAGTTATGAACATAGATCTCATAACTTTAAAAATCTTGCAGTTATTTGATTTCAAAGTAAGGGTTATTCTCCTGCTTTGTTCCAGTCAAATCTAAGATTAGTTAATTGTCTTGCAGTTTCGCAGTGAGGTCAGTGTATCACTGAGATGAGTGTCTGAAATGTGTGTGTGTGTGTGCATGCCAGTTACCATTTTTAAATGTAAGGGAAAAAATGAATTATTTTAGAAATAATGCACAAAAAACACTTAAATAATTAATATAACTTGCCTATAATGATTGTGTGAACAAATCTTGCAGTCAGTTTTCCTAAACATGAATCCAAAGATTTGAGAAGATTTTACTCTATATGTGAATCATCACATCCTTTGTGGAGTGCTCCAGTCTTACCACCTCGTCTCCTGAAGTGGATTTATTTTGAGTGATTCTCTCCTTTGGTTTTGCTCTCAAACCCAAAGAAGGGGACACCTATAATTCGCACAATGCAGAACTTTAACATGACAAATAACTAAGTAACTAACTCATTCTATATGTTTTAAACATGTGGCCAATTTTCATCATTATGGCTCTTGTAATTTAAACTGCTGTGAACCACTATAGGGTATTATGTTTGTTATAATGAGGGATAGAGGAGATGAAAGGTTTGCATAAAAGTGGCTTTCATCCTGAAAATAACTGAATTGTGTAAGGAACATAAAAACACAAACACACACCTATATTGTACCTCATGAATATTTGTGTTTCTTTATGATGTTTATAAGAAGATCCTCATTCAATGAAAAGTGTACTCAACATGATGTGTGTGTGTTCTCTCTCTCTCCTTGTTATCAATGGCTGTCTTTGAAGGCAAACTGACAGCAGCTGATATAGTAGATGATCACTGTATCCCCGAAATAACTCATGATATTTATTATACTGAACATTGTATTTTAGTCAAATACAAAGTACAGTAGTAAAAATGCACTGTTTATATTTTAGTTATTTAGCAGATGCTCTTATCCAGAGTGACTTACAAAGCAATTCATGTGAAATACCTTGCTCAAGGGCACATCAACATATTTTTCACCTAGTCAGCATGGGGCTTCGAACCAGCGACCTTTCGGTTAACGGACCAATTCTCTTAACCGTTAGCACAGCGCATATTTATTTATACACTGGATTCTTGACATAGCTTTCTCTAATCTACTGTATCTACTGCTGTACATACCATTCTTAGCTGATTTTGTGTAAATTCTCTCAGTAATCAAACTTATATTTGATTACTGCCATTCATGATTTCTTGTCTTTTTTTGGTCTTTTTTATCTCCTTATATTTTAATTGTAATCAGATTACATATGCTTTTGAAAAACTATGTGATTAATTCTAGGACTACTTTAATATTCAGAAAGGATGTTTTGTGAAAAAATATAGTATAACACCTTTCTGTTTTCTCAATAGCTAGGTTTCCATACAATTGGCGATAGATTTTCATGCGAATATTCTTGAATCCACATAAAGAAAATAGGAGAATTTTCCCACCAGTGGTGTGTTTCCAACAAATGGACTTGTTGCGGTTAAAAATCAGTGTGTGATGACATAGTGCAAACAAAATGTAGAGGTGGGAAAAATACTCAATTGTCATACTTCAGTAAAAGTAAAGATAAAGTAAAAGTCTAAAAGTATTTGGTTTTAAATATACTTGAGTACCAAGAGTAAATATAATTGCTAAAATATACTTAAGTATCAAAAGTAAAAGTATGAATCATTTCAAATGTCTTATATTAAGCAAACCAGATGGCACAATTTTCTTGTTTTTTATTTTATTTACGGATAGCCAGGGCACATTCCAACACTCAGACATAATTTACAAATGAAGCATTTGTGTTTACTGAGTCCGCCAGATCAGAGGCAGTAAGGATGTCCTGGGATGTTCTCTTACTAAGTGTGTGAATTGGACCATTTTCCTGTCCTGCTAAGCATTCAAGTTGTAGGTTTTGGGTGTAAGGGAAATGTAAAAAGTACATTATTTTCTTTAGGAATTTTGTGAAGTAAAAGTAAAAGGAGTCAAAAATATGAATAGTAAAGTAAAGTACAGATACACCCAAAAAACGACTGAAGTAGTATTTAAAGTACTTTTTGCTAAATACGTTTTAGCCAACATATACAGATACAGTGCGGGTAGGCTGTGCGGGTAGGCTAGTCTTGAGATTATTATGGATAAGAACAAGAATATTTTTATTTGTCAAATGTCAGTCAAACATTTATCATCATGTCACCAGATTGAGACCTTCTATATTTATTGGAAAGGGGCATCAAAATCACTGCACTTTCAACACCCTATAAAGTTTATGTAAGGGATAAATGCTGACGTTCTGTACGTCAGTTCTGCCTCGTTCCGCTGCGTCTTCCATTATTTCCAATGGAATGTACAGAATGGAGGCTTTTATCCCACTTATACCACAGATACCAAAGTAAAACAATACTAAAGCACACATTTAGCAGTATAAATAAATAAACACATTTTTATTTTTATAAGCGCATTCATACTTTCTCATCTTTTTGTTGCTAGAGACGTGACCCAGTCGTTAGTTTGATTAGTTCTATATTGAAGGACGTGACCCAGTGGTTTCTTCTTTATGTTTTGTTGCCATGCTCGCTGGCAATGTTCTTATCCCTTGCTTGCTAGCTAGCATACTAGCTACGGCTAACACATTCACGGCCTCTGCACCCTAGACCCACTTCAATTTGCTTACCGCCCCAATTGAGCTGCACTGCACACTGCCCTATCCCATCTGGACAAGAGGAATACCTATTTAAGAATGCCATTCATTGACTATAGCTCAGCATTCAACACCATAGTTCCCTCCAAGCTCATCATTAAACTCGGGGCCCTGGGTTTGAACCCCACCCTGTGCAACTGGGTCCTGGACTTCCTGACGGGCCACCCCCCAGGTGGTGAAGGTAGGAAACAACTCCTCCACTTCGCTGATCCTCAACATAGGGGCTCCACAAGGGTGCGTTCTCAGCCCCCTCCTGTACTCCCTGTTCACCCATGACTGCGTGGCCACACATGCCTCCAACTCAATCATCAAGTTTGCAGACGACACAACAGTAGTAAGCCTGATTACCAACAATGACAAGACAGACTACAGCGAGGAGGTGAGGGCCCTGGGATTGTGGTGCCATGTAAATAATCTCTCACTCAACATCAACAAAACAATGGAGCTGATCGTGGACTTCACAAAACAGCACAGGGAGCACCCCCCTATCCACATCAACGGGACCGCAGTGGAGAAGGTGGAAAGCTTCAAGTTCCACTCGGCGTACAAGTCACTGACAAACTGAAATGGTCCACCCACACAGACGGTGTGGTGAAGAAGGCGCAACAGCATCTCTTCAACCTCAGGAGGCTGAAGAAATGTGGCTTGGCACCTAAAAGCTTCACAAACTTTTACAGATGCACAATTGAGAGAATCTTGTCGGGCTGTATCACCACCTGGTACGGCAACTGCACCGCCTGCAACCGCAGGGCTCTCCAGAGGGTGGTGCAACACATCACCGGGGACAAACTACCTTCCCTCCAGGACACCTACAGCACCCGATGTCACAGGAAGGCCAAAAAGATAATCAAGGACAACAACCACCCAAGCCACTCTCTGTTCACCCCGCTTATCATCCAGAAGGCGAGGTCAGTACAGGTGCATCAAAGCTGGGACCGAGAGACTGAAAAACAGCTTCTATCTCAAGGCCATCAGACTGTTAAGTAGCCATCAGTAGCACCTTAGAGTCTGCTGCCCTATATACATAGTCTTGAAATCACTGGCCACTTTAATAATGGAACACTAGTAACTTTAATAATGTTTACCAACAATTACATATTTTGCATTACTCATCTCATATGCATTCCAGGTGACTACCTCATGACGCTGGATGAGAGAATTCCAAGTGTGCAAAGCTGTCATCAAAGCAAAGGGTGGTTACTTTGAAGGATCTCAAAAAATATATATATTTTGATTTGTTTAACACTGTTTTGGTTACTACATGATTCCCTATGTGTTATTTCATAGTTTTGATGTCTTTACTATTATTCTACAATGTAGATAATAGTAAAAATAAAGAAAAACCCTTGAATGAGTAGTGTGTCCAAACTTTTGACTGATACTTTATATACTGTATTCTATTCTACTGCGTCTTAGTCTATGCCGCTCCGACATTGCTCATCCAAATATTTATATATTCTTAATTTCATTCCTTTACTTTAGATTTGTGTGTATTGTGTGTATTGTTGTGAAATTGTTAGATATTACTTGTTAGATATTATTGCACTGTTGGAACTAGAAACACAAGCATTTCGCTACACCTGCAATAACATCTGCTAAACACGTGTATGTGACCAATAAAATGTGATTTGATTTGATTTGTAGCTGCATTTGTGTTTGTTAAAGCTGTTTTCTATTGACCTTTATTTAGATATATCCATAACAATGAGCTGGTGATACCCAATTTTGCCTGGCATAGTGCCTTTTCGTCAGGACACTCGTCGACACTGTTCATTATGAGGAGATCACATTGCATATCAAACAATAGTCTACAAGCTTGCTAAATTGTTTGTTGTTAGCAAACCTGTCAATATGAGAATAGAATTTAAAAATATCAGTTGATGAAAACAGCTGGTCAATCTAGACATTTCATGTCAGAGGATTTATGTATAGCGCCACTTGCGCTATGATTACAGTAAGGACCAGAGAACTTCATGTTCATCACTCACCACATTAGGTCATCAGATGCTACATAAAAAACAAATAAATTGCTAGCTTGCTAGCCTGCGTTTATCCAATTTCGGTTTGATGGGATTGTTGCTTTTTGTAACTTTGTAGCAAGTATGGTCTACACATGTAGGCACATATTGCATCATGATTACAAGGTGTCCTGATATCTTTTCCAACTGTCCCAATATCTTTTTGAACTGTCCATTATCTGGTTTTAATGTCCATTCTAGAAACGAGTATTCAACAATGCTATGGTATAACGTTATTTATTCCATCTGTAGCCACATAAACTGCATGCTTTACCAGGTTGTAGTGGGAGGACCACACACCATATCATCACGTGACTTCAATATGATGGTTATTATATCAATATTTGCACTGTTTGACGGATCCTTTTTGTCTTCTTCGATTGCCTCTTAAGGGGAAAGTAATCCGATTATGTTTGGCTAATCCAAATGTAACGTTATTTTGGACACGTAACTAGTAACTATAACAGATTACATTTAGAAAGTAACCTACCCAACCATGCCCACGTTATACTGTTTATAGGCCTATACATGTTATGAAGCCTATATAGCTGTAAGTGGTGCTGTGTATTACAGCCATGCAAACACTTCAGTAGCCTACAAAAAGCATGAATGAATGGATGGGTGCTGAACATCCTTTCAACAGAGTTGTTTAGACTACACCAAACGTGTGCACTTGACATCAAGGTCATCCTTCTCCAGACGGTGGTCTCACACAGGGGTGGCAGGTAGCCTAGTGGTTAGAGTGTTGGACTAGTAACCGAAAGGTTGCGAGATTGAGTCCCCGAGCTGACAAGGTAAAAATCTGTTGTTCTGCTGCTGAACAAGGCAGCACTGTTCCTAGGCTTTCATTAAAAATAAGAATTTGTTCTTAACTGACTTGCCTAGTTAAATAAAGGTAAAAGATGAATAAAATAAAAGACAGAAAGGCTTGTTGTGTAACTAATAGAGAGCTTTAGAGTAGTGGTGTGTAAATACGTATTAGGGGGACAGCGGGTTATGTTCATTAAGACATTCTTGTGCGGATTGGGGCAAGAGAGTGAGAGAGCTTTACATAATTGCATGCATGCTTTTTCATGTGAAATTCCCCTTTAAAAGTGGGATCAGTTAGGTTAGAGGTACATTGTAAAGCAAGCGGACAGTGAAGAGTAAGTAGATCTGTGGTTTCTGCACTTTACTGGTGTGAAAAATCGCTTTGAAGATGGTGTCTTCCTACCCTTTACCGGATGGTTTCTCAGACTTCGATGTGTTCTCTTTGGGATCTTGTCTGCTAGTGGAGGGTGAGTGATGGAATTTATCCATAAGTGCGGTAGCTATGCTTCTATATGCTATGTTAGACCTGATGCTCTGTGTTCAGGGTTGGTGGCCTGTTTACGCACTCTTTAACAAGGAGTGGTAGCAGCGCAGTTATGTGACCTGATGCAATATGGATTAAATGCTGATTCTGGCCAGAAAATTGCATGATATATCCTATAATTTCACATTCAATAGTCTGGAATAACACATTATTATTGTTTAAACAGCCTTTCAAAAGAAAACATTTTTACTTTTTATGGAGTATGCACTCTGCTACGCGCACTGCCACTGTGTTTCTAACCTATTCTGTGTTATGTCCCCTAAAGGTCTTCTCGGATTCTTCCTGAATGCTGTGACAGTCGCTGCTTTCCTCAAAATAAGAGAACTGAGAACCCCCAGCAATTTCCTAGTCTTGAGTTTGGCATTGGCCGATATGGGCATCTCTGCGAACGCAACCATTGCCGCTTTCTCCAGTTTTCTGAGGTGAGTGACATAGCATACAAATCCTCTCCATCACCTTATTCAATTTTGACTCACACTGACTCATTGTTGCAACGATTTGCCACTGTGAAATACCATAAATTTAATGGAATATGGAATATTATACACTGGGGGTTCTCAATACCACAGTGGACCAACTCAAAGGAGAATATGTGTCTCTTTCTCTCTCTCTGACATATTCCAATCAATTGGCTAATCAATATCTCCAGATAGTTTTAGAGTAGTAGATTGATAATGCCGGGGCAAAGACCAACGGGGTAGGGTCATAACAGACCTCCCGGGGACTGTGCTGTGATGCATAAAGGCAGAGGATTTAGAACTCTTTAATCGGGGGGGATGAACGATGATGCTCTGGGTTGGCGTCTAGGTGGTTTAGGATTAAAACAGGCACCAGATTCACTTCAAATTCAAATGGTTATTAATAGATGACCATGGCCAATGCAAAATATCATAAACAGACACTGGCCTTCTCTGCAGTCTAGTTCTATGCACTGTAAAGTGTTTGCCATTAATTTGACAGTATCTTACAGGCATCTCGTGGTGAGTAAAATTCTGTATTTCATATTACAGTACACCTGTAATATAAATACAGTATCAAAGCAAGTACTGTGTAATGACACACAGTACACTACCATAAATTGACTGTACACTTGACTATATTATACTGGAAAAAAGTAAATGCTACTGTAATCGGAATTAATGAATTAATGAATGAATGGATGAATGAAATTCATTGAGTTTGTATTTCACAGTATATCACTAATAACAAGCGATTGGTGCAAGCAGGTTGGCTGATAGTATATTCCAGTATATTAATTTATATTTTGTGTTTTATATCACTTGCACTTCTAGAGGCCTTCTCAAAGGCTTCCAAACTGGCAGCGACTATAGGGTAAAACCTCAAAATATGTTAATGAGCCAGAAACAACCATACCATGCATCCCCTAGTGGTCAAAAGGTTTTTGGGGCTCAAACGATACTGTACGGTACTGCATTCTGTGGGGTGGAATTACAGTACCATTTAAATATACAAATTTTCCCACAATGCACCATCATTTACAGTATGCTGCAGTAAAACGTTTTAAAGTTTATTTTTACTGTTGATAATACTAAAAATGACCATATAAATTACAGTTTTCCGTTACATTGTGCTCTACCAGTCTAACAATTCATTGTTGAACATAATAAAAAGCATAACATAATGTTAAGGCCTAATGTATTGTCTTTCCCCCTCTTTATTACTGTATGCCCTTCTCCAGGTACTGGCCCTATGGCTCTGATGGCTGCCAGACTCACGGCTTCCAGGGTTTCGTGACAGCTCTCGCCAGCATCCACTTCATTGCTGCCATCGCATGGGACAGATACCACCAGTACTGCACAAGTAAGGGCATGAGTCTCATAGGTCTCTTAGGCCTCATACATCTCCATAGACACACGCGCACACACATACACAAACACACACATCCATCCCCAACAACAAATGCACAAACGAACACACACTAAACAGGACTAATCTTTGTGTGCAGATGTTCTTGGGGCCTCACAGCATCCTAAAAGGCCATCTGGCCTTTAGCCTAAGAGTCTATTGGTCTGTTATGAGGTCACTCATCTACATGGTTTTAATGACCTCTCACAAAGACATAATCTGCAGATTACACCCACACTGACACACTTTCTATTGTGTTATGACCCTGTCAAACTATACATTGAGTGTACAAAACATTAAGGGCACCTGCTCTTTCCATGACATAGACTGACCAGGTGAATCCAGGTGAAAGCTATGATCCCTTATTGATGTCACTTGTTAAATCCACTTCAATTAGTGTAGATGAAGGGGAGGAGAAAGGTTAAATAATTCTTTTTAAGCCTTAAGAATATTGAGACATGGATTGTGTATGTGTGCCATTCAGAGGGTGAATGGGCAATACAAAATATTTAAGTGGCTTTGAACGGGGTATGATAGTAGGTGCCAGGTGCACCGGTTTGTATCAAGAACTGCAACGCTGCTGGGTTTTTCACGCTCAACAGATTCCTGTGTGTATCAAGAATGGTCCCAAAGGACCCAAAGGACATCCAGCCAACTTGAAACAACTGTGGGAAGAATTGGAGTCAACATGGGCCAGCATCCATGTGGATTTTTTTATAGTTGAAGTCGGAAGTTTACATACACCTTAGCCAAATAAATTTAACTCACTTTTCAACAATTCCTTACATTTAATCCTAATAAAAATTCCATGTCTTAGGTCAGTTAGGATCACCACATTATTTTAAGAATGTGAAATGTCAGAATAATAGTAGAGAGAATGATTTATTTCAGCTTTTATTTATTTCATCACATTCCCACTGGGTCAGAAGTTTACATACACTCAATTAGTATTTGGTAGCATTGCCTTCAAAATTGTTTAAACTTGGGTCAAACAGTTTTGGTAGCCTTCCACAAGCTTCCCACAATAAGTTGGGTGAATCTTGGCTCATTCCTCCTGACAGAGCTGGTGTAACTGAGTCAGGTTTGAAGGCCTCCTTGCTCGCACACGTGTTTTCAGTTCTGCCCACAAATGTTCTATGGGATTGAGGTCAGGGCTTTGTGATGGCCACTCCAATACCTTGACTTTGTTGTCCTTAAGCCATTTTGCCACAACTTTGGAAGTCATTGTCCATTTGGAAGACCTATTTGTGACCAAGCTTTAACTTCCGGTTCTGATGTCTTGAGATGTTGCTTCAATATATCCACATAGTTTCCCTTCCTCATGATGCAATTTATTTTGTGAAGTGCACAAGTCCCTCCTGCAGCAAAGCACCCCCACAACATGATGCGGCCACCTCCGTGCTTCACGGTTGGGATGGTGTTCTTCGGCTTGCAAGCCTCCCCCTTTTTCCTCCAAACATAACAATGGACATTATGGCCAAACAGTTCTCTTTTTGTTTCATCAGACCAGAGGACATTTCTCCAAAAAGTACGATCTTTGTCCCCATGTACAGTTGCAAACTATAGTCTGACTTTTTTACGGTGGTTTTGGAGCAGTGGCTTCTTCCTTGATGAGTGACCTTTCATGTTATGTCGATATAGGACTCATTTTACTATGGATATATATACTTTTGTACCGGTTTCCTCCAGCATCTTCACAAGGTCCTTTGCTGTTTTTCTGGGATTGATTTGCACTTTTCGCACCAAAGTACGTTCATCTCTAGGAGACAGAATGCATCTCCTTCCTGAGCGATATGACGGCTGCATGGTCCCATGGTGTTTATACTTGCGTACTATTGTTTGTACAGATGAACGTGGTACCTTCAGGCGTTTGGAAATTGCTCCCAAGGATGATCCAGACTCGTGGAGGTCTACAATTTTTTTTCGGAGGTCTTGGCTGATTTCTTTTGATTTTCCCATGATGTCAAGCAAAGAGGCACTGAGTTTGAAGGCAGGCCTTGAAATACATCCACAGGTACAGCTCCAATTGACTCAATGATGTCAATTAGCCCATCAGAAGCTTCTAAAGCCATAACACAATTTTCTGGAATTTTCCAAGCTGTTTAAAGGCACAGTCAACTTAGTTTATGTAAACTTTTGACCAGCTGGAATTGCGATACAGTGAATTATAAGTGAAATAATCTGTCTGTAAACATTTGTTGGAAAGATTACTTGTGTCATGCACAAAGTAGATGTCCTAACCGACTTGCCAAAACTATAGTTTGTTAACAATAAATTTGTTTTAATAAACAAGTTTTAATGACTCCAATCTAAGGGTATTTAAACTTCCGACTTCAACCCTATATACACATATCTATATATATTATATACACTACCTTTCAAAACTCATTCAAGTTTTTTTATTTGTACTATTTTCTACATTGTAGAATAATAGTGAATACTTCAAAACTATAAAACAAAACATATGGAATCATGTAGTAACCAAAAAAGTGTTAAACAAATCAAAATATATGTTATATTTGAGATTCTTCAAATAGCCACCCTTTGCCTTGACTGCTTTGCACACTCTTGGTATTCTCTCAACCAGCTTCATGAGGTAGTCACTTGGAATGCATTTCAATTAACAGGTGTGCCTCCTTAAAAGTTAATTTGTGTAATTGATTTCCTTCTTAATGCATTTGAGCCAATCAGTGCATTCAAGTGCATTCCCAAAAACCATCAAGCACTATGATGAAACTGGCATTCATGAGGATCGCCACAGGAAAGAAAACCCAGAGTTACCTCTGCTGCAGAAGATAAGTTCATTAGAGTTACCATCCTCAGAAATTGCAGCCCAAATAAATGATTCACAGAGTTCAAGTAACAGACACGTCTCAACATCAATTGTTCAGAGGAAACTGTGTGAATTTGTCCTTTGGTCTGGAGTCAAAATGTTTGGTTCCAACCGCCCTGTCTTTGTGAGATGCGGTGTGGGTGAACAGATCATCTCTGCATGTGTATTTCCCACCGTAAAGCATGGAGGAGGTATTACGGTGTGGGGGTGCTTTGCTGGTAACACTGTCAGTGATTTATTCAATTCAATTCAAGGCACACTTAACCAGCATGGCTACCACAGCATTCTGCAGCGATACGCCATCCCATCTGGTTTGGGATTAGTGGGACTATCATTTGATTTTCAACAGGACAATGACCCAACACACCTCTACCAAGATTTTACCAAGATGGAGAGTGATGGAGTGCTGCATCAGATGACCCGGTCTCCACAACCCCTCGACCTCAACCAAATTGAGATAGTTTGGGATGAGTCGGACCGCAGAGTGAAGCAAAAGCAGGCAACAAGTGCTCAGCATATGAGGGAACTCCTTCAAGACCGAAAAGCATTCCAGGTGGAGCTGGTTGAGAGAGTTACACACTTTTACTCTCCCACTCCACTCCAATTGGAAATTCCCAAAATATAATCTATTCTAATCATCCCACTTCCATGGTTTCTATAGATTATTGAAATAGAGTCTATTATAATCATTGTATTTCTATGGTTGTCCTTCTCATCAGGGACAAAGCTACAGTGGAGCAGTGCCATCACTCTGGCTATTTTCATCTGGCTGTTCACCGCCTTCTGGTCTGCCATGCCCCTCATCGGCTGGGGAGAGTATGACTACGAACCCCTCAGGACATGCTGTACCCTGGACTACAGCAAAGGAGACAGGTGAAAAACACACCCACGTTTCAAGTTTCACGTTTCACGTTTTTAATGTCACATGCACAAGTACAGTTAAATGCCTTTCTTGCAATCTCTAAACCCAACTTTGCAGTAATCAATAACAATATAATACTACAAATAACAAGGCAGAACAAAAACACACAAGATATAAAAATAATAATAATAAAAACACGATAAAGTAAGTAAGCATATTATATACATGGTCAGTTCCAGAACCATATTTACAATGTGCAGGGATACTGGAGTGATAGAGGTAGATATGTATAGGGGTAAGGTGACTAGGCATCAGAATATATGTAGAGTAGTAGCAGTGTATATGATGATTGTATGTGAGTGGGTGTGTGTAGAGTCAGTACAAATGTACGTGCATATTATGTGTATGTGAGCAAATGATGGAGTGAGTGTTGGTATGTGTGTTGAAGTATCAATGTGTGAAGTGTATAGGGCCCTGTGAATGTGCATAGAGTGGAAAAATAAGAATAAAATACAAAGGTAGACTCAGATAGTCTGTGTAGCCATTTTGTTAGCTATTTCGTTAGCTATGTAGCTGTCTTATGGCATGGGAATAGAAGCTCTTCAGGAGCCTGTTGGTGTCACTCACTCACATGCACACAAGCCCATTCTGGTGGGAAGCCGCTATAGACCACTAAGTGCTAAAACTCAGTATCTGGATAACATGTGTGAAATGGTTGATAATGTAATACGTGATATCAATAGTTATATTTTCTGAGTGAATTTCTGGCTACCACTCCAGAGAAAGCTTCAAACTGTAACTAGTGCCTGCAACCTGGTTCAGGTTATCATTCAACCAACCAGGGTAGTTACAAACCTCTTAGGGATCATTTGGGCGCTAGCGCCCCATTCCCAACACTAACTAGGGAAATGTAAGGCGCCAAATTCAAAATCCAAAAGTTGAATTATTAAACATTCATCAATATACAAGTGTTGCATAGTCATCAAAAGCTCAGAGTCTTGGCAATATCACAGCGTTGTCAGATTTCAAAAAGGCTTTACGGCTAAAGCACAACATTTGATTGTTTGAGGATAGCACCTCTCATATTTATGCATTAGCATAATTTCATAACCAGCGCAGGTCTCACAAAACACATAAGAGCTAAAATAAATCGCTTACCTTTGATGATCTTCTGCTGAGGGCAATCCGAAGTGTCCAAGCAAGACATCCAATGTTTCTTTTGTTAGAAAAAGTCATTTATTATATCCATAAATCTCCATTTGGTTGGCGCGTTATGTTCAGAAAATCCACCGTCGAGTCGCCCCTTGTACAGTACAGAGAAAGCCTTCAAATTATACATATCAACTTTGCCCAAACAAATCAAACATCATTTATAATGTATCCTTAGGTATCCTTTTATTTATATTAACGATTATATTTCACACGGATAGCATCCTAAACGATAGAAAAGGAAAATACCGAAGAGCGCGCTCACGGTCTCGTGCACAAAACTCAGAATCCACTTCGTCACTCCTCTTACCAATTCTTCTTCTATAAGTCTCTGTTCCATGATAAAGCCATGAAACACTGTCTAAAGACTGTTGACATCTAGTGGAAGCCATAGGTACTGCAACCTGGGAGCTATTATACTGGAAATTCCATAGGCTTCCATTGTAAGTGAGAGAAGGTAAAAAAAAAAAAAGATTTCCAGACAGACATTCCTTGGGTTTTTGCCTGCTATATCAGTTCTGTTATACTCACAGACATTATTTTAACAGTGTTAGAAACTTCAGAGTGTTTCCTATCCAATAGTACTAATTATGTGCATATCTTAGTTTCTGGACCTGAGTGGCAGGCATTTTACTTTGGGCACGCCAGACTCTGCCAACTACTTTAACCTCTCAGGGATCACTGCACAACTTGACCGTTTTGGAGAGCCTGGCGTGCCCAAAGTAAAATGCCTCCCATTCAGGCCCAGAAAATAGGATATGCACATATTTGGTACCATTGGATAGGAAACACTCTGAATTTTGTAAAACTGTTAACCATTTGTCTGTGAGTAAAACAGACAAAACCCCGAGGAATTTCTGTCCTGGAGAAAGTGGTTTTCACAGAGTGCCTCATTTGGAACCCCTCCCTCATGAAAATGCCCATAAAAGGGCATATGAATGCAGTACCTATCGCTTCCTCTGGATGTCCACAGTCTCTAGAAAGTGTTTTGATTCTGTTCAGATGCTTTAGAGCAGAGAAGAAGAGGGAATAAGGAAGTGCCTCCTTGGATGTCTATAGTAGTGGGCGCGCGCACTTGGGAAGCGCGCATTGTGTTTTCCTCCGTCTGTAGAGCTCAGTTTATATTCCGGTTGATTTATTATAGTAAATATACGTAAAAGTGTTCCTAAGGATACATTTAAAATGATGTTTGATTGTTCTTGGACAAGTTTATAGGTATAAGTTGAACGAGTTCTAGTCACGTTTCAATGGAGTAGTCGACGCTGTAGTTTCTGATTATAACGCGCGAACCAAATGGAGATTTATGGATATAATACATAACTTTTTTTAACAAAAGAACCATGGATTGTCTTCGTTGGACACTTAGGATGACCTCAGCAGAAGTTCTTCAACAGGTAATTGATTTGTTTTTGCTGTGAAATGTGTTGTGTGTGCCACGCTGGCTAATGAATCCATGGCTATGAGAAAAGTATGTGAGGTGCTGTCCTCAAACAATCAAATGTAGTGCTTTCGCCGTAACGCCTTTTTGAAATCTGACAACGCTGTGATATTGCCAAGAAACAGAGCTTTTGATGAGTATGAAACACTTGTATATTGGTGGATGTTTAATAATTCAACTTTGGGATTTTGAATTTGGCGCCTGACATTTCACCTGGTAGTGTCGGGAGTGGGGCGCTAGAGCCCCAATGATCCCTGAGAGGTTAAAGATTTTGTTCATTGGCCAGATTAACAAATTTAGGCATGACATGCAAGCAACAAATGCTGACACTTCACATCCAAATATACCGTCTGACCAATTAATAAAAGACAAGCATTGTATTTTTGAATTCTGTAAAGTAAGTATGAAGAACTGAAAAAATTATTGTTGTCAATCAACAATGACAAGCCACCAGGGTCTGACTTGGATGGAAAATTACTGACGATAATAGCGGATGATATTGCCACTCCTATTTGCCATATCTTCAATTTAAGCCTATTAGAAAGTGTGTGCCCTCGGGCCTTTTAGGAAAGCAAAAGTTATCCCCCTACCTAAGGATAGTTAACTTCTTAGGGAGCGGCTGCCGAGGAGTCGGTTTTGGAGAGTCTGGCATGCCCAAAGTAAGATGCCTGCCATTCAGGCCCAGAAAATAGGATATGCACATAATTAGTACTATTGGATAGGAAACACGCTGAAGTTTCTAAAAGTGTTAAAATAATGTATGTGAGTATAACAGAAGTGATATAGCAGGCGAAAACCCGAGGAAAATCCATATGGATTTGCTGTTTGTTTTGTAAATGACCTTTTTCTCCTTGTGCCTATTAATTTCTCTGTTTTGTAGGACTGAGACTGCAGTACCTATGGCTTCCACAAGATGTCAGTCTTTAGACAAGGTTTCAAAACAATAGGGCTAAAGGGAACCATATAGAAGATTTACTGAAGGAAGTGGAAATGAGAAATACTTTTTCTGTTCACGAGAACGAGAGCGCGCCTCACTTTATTTTCCTTTCTTATCAGTCAGGCTACAATCCGGTTGAAATATTATAGTAAATATACATAAAATGATACCTAAGGAAACATTAAAAATGTTTGATTTGTTTGGAGAAATATGATAGGTATAATTTGAACGTGTTCTCTTCACGGTTCAATGGGCGACTCAACGGTGGATTTTATGAACATAACGTGCCAACCAAACAGAGATTTATGGATATAATAAATGACTTTTTTGAACAAAAGAAGCATGGATTGTCTTTGTTGCACACTTGGGAAGCCCTCAGCAGAAGTTCAAAGGTAAGCGATTTTATATTAGCGATTTTATGCGTTTTGTGAGACCCGCGTTGGTTATGGATTTATGCTAATGCATAAAATATGAGAGGGGCTATCCTCAAACAATCAAATGTTGTGCTTTCGCCGTGAAGCCTTTTTGAAATCTGACAACGCTGTGATATTGCCAAGAATCAGAGCTTTTGATGACTATGCTTGTCACGTCCAGGCCTGAGAAGACAGGCTGGCGTGTTTAGTTTTGTTGTAGGTTTTCTGTTCTAGGTTATCTATTTCTATGTTGGGGTAATGGTTCCCAATTAGAGGCAGCTGAGTGTCGTTACCTCTAATTGGGAACCATATATATGTTCGTAGTTTTCACTAGGGGTTTGTGGGTTATTGTTTGTTCATAGCTTTGTTGGTTTTACTTATGGTCAACGTTACGATCTTCGTTCATTTTGTTTGTTTATTGTTTTGCCAGTTATGTTATTTAATAAAGAATGTATACTGGATACCTCGCTGCGCCTTGGTCCGACACTCAGGAAGATCGTGACAATGCTACACTTGTATACTGATGAATGTTTAATAATTCAACTTTTGGATTTTGAATTCGGCGCCTCACATTTCACCGGGTAGTGTCGGGCGCCACACTGCTCCCTAAGTAGTTAAGCCCCATTTACTGGCTCAAATAGCCGACCAGTCAGCCTGTTACCAACCCTTCGTAAACTTTTGGAAAAAATTGAGTTTGATCAGATACAATGCGAATGTGTTATGGCTGTACACCAACTGCTATATTGTAGATAAAGAGTTACCTGTCTAACAGAACACAGAGGGTTTTCTTTAACTACTTACGGAGTGGTGGGGAGCTAGCGCCCCACTCGACACTACCCGGTGAAATGCAAGGCGCCAAATTCAAAATCCAAAAGTTGAATTATTAAACATTCATCAATATACAAGTGTTGCATAGTCGTCAAAAGCTCTGCTTCTTGGCAATATCACAGAGTTGTCAGATTTCAAAAAGGCTTTACGGCAAAAGCACAACATTTGATTGTTTGAGGGTAGCACCTCCAGAATTTTTCCGTTAGCATAAATTCATAAACCATCGTGGTTCACACAAAACACATTTCACAGCGAAAACAAATCCCTTACCTTTTGAAGAACTTCCCAAGTGTCCAACGAAGACATCCAATGGTTCTTTTGTTAGAAAAAGTCATTTATTATATCCATAAATCTCTGTTTGGTTGGCGCGTTATGTTCAGAAAATACAGCGTCCACTCGCCCATTGAACCGTGAAGAGAACGCGTTCAACCTATACTGTAACCTCTCCCTGGGAGAGTTTTAACTCTGGAGGTCGTAGCAAATCACTCACTGGGCAGAGTTTCAGTGGGGCAAACTTAGGTTTCTTTATTTATTATAAAGCAGGGGAAAGGGAAAAGGGAGAAAACAGTAACTTAGGTAACTCTTCCTTCTTCTGGTTGCTCCTTGTGGCATCAGTTTACTCCTGGAAGGGAGGCAGAAGAGGTGTAGGATTAGTCAAGGTGGTTCATCTTACTCACGTCCTTAACTAGGCCTCTATCTCCGAGAGGGTGGTTGGGTTCCGACTGGTCCAAGGCCTGGGCTGGGCTGGGATACATCCAACACTCTGTATCTGCTCTCTTCTCCTGCCTCTCCCTTCCTCTACTGTGGCTTCTTTGTTCTCTTTATGTGGCTACTAATTGGGCCCAACAGTCTGCAGCTGAGGTTCCCTGTCAGAGGGGAAATGGTGCACACCTGTGTTAGAGCTGTCCTTGGTCCTGAACACCACTGTTTAGCCCAGACCTTGTGTCGTCCTCTGATGGTGCTCTCCATGGTGCTGCAGGTGACTGTGCTACGTGGTGAGGGACTGGGTTTCCTTCTGGCCACCACAATACCTATACACTTGTCCAAGAACAATCAAACATCATTGATAATGTATCCTTAGGAACACTTATGTATATTTACTATAATATTTCAACTGGATTATAAACTGGAAGATAGGAAAGGAAAAAACCACAGCGTGCGTGAGCCCGTGAACGCGCTTCCTCTTCTGTTTACATCCGATGACCAGTTCGAAATTCTTCTTCTATTACCATCCAGAGCAACTAAACATCATCAAACACTGGCTAGAGACTGTTGACATCCAGTGGAAGCAATAGGTACTGCAATATTACTCCCAGAAATGGCTGTTTTCAATAGGGAGGGGTTCAAAATGAGGCAATGTGTCAAAAACACTTTTTCCAGGACAGAAATTCCTCGGGTTTTCGCCTGCTATATCCGTTCTGTTATACTCACAGACATTATGTTAACACTTTTAGAAACTTCAGAGTGTTTCCTATCCAATAGTACTAATTATGTGCATATTCTATTTTCCGGGCCTGAGTGGGAGGCATTTTACTTTGGGCACGCCAGACTCTCCAAAACCGTCACCTCGGGAGCCGCTCCCTAAGAAGTTAATGGAAGCCTCTTCAACAAAATCCAGGTAGAATCAGGAATTCCCTAGGGTAGCTATCTAGGCCCCTTGCTTTTTTCAGTCTTTACTAAAGACATGCCACTGGCTTTCAGAATGGGTGGCAAGGAATAAGTTTGTCCTAAATATTTCAAAAACTAAAAGCATTGTATTTGGGACAAATCATTCACAAAACCCTAAACCTCAACTACATATTGTAATGAACATTATTTCGATTTTTTGTTGTGATTTCTGCAGCCAAAAATGCTTGATTTTGTGGCAGCTCTTCTGAAATTCTGTAATGCATTTCGCAATGTTATTTTTTTTTACATAAAGCAATAAAAGTAAAATGTGCTCAGTTTTAGGACGATTTTTAGCAGAATACATAATACAAAAACAATTAGAAACATCTAAAGTGCTCAATTCTGTTTATTTTCCTGAACAAACAGCTCTGTCATAATCCACTCACACACACCTCTCCTCTCCATCAGGCTCCCTCTCTCTCTCTCTCTCTCTCTCTCTCTTTCTCTCTCTCTCTTAAAAAAACAAATAGATTAAAAGCTGATCAATCACTTTCAATTTGAGGATCAATATTTCTTTCTAATAAGTTGTCTTCAAAATTCTTGAGATTGTGATTTTTTCTGAAAGGGTTGTAAGGGAGATAAAGAACAGAACACAGACAAATTGAGTTGTGGTTGATTATTATTAAATTCCTAAAAAATCCAGAAAGATTGTGCTTTCGTGATCCGTATTAAGTTTTGCAGACAAAGTGCAATGCTGACAAAGTGCTTGATCAGCGCTCTCCATAGACAGACTGGGGAGAGCAGAGAGCCGACCACCCTACTAAAGCCAAGGTTAGCGGAGTAAAAGTTTGAGTAAAACGCCACACCTTCTTTCAGTGCTTGCCACAGTCTTCCCTGCTACCACTTCAGTCATTGTGATCTGCCGCCGCTGTGGGAACTGTTTTGACATTCTCATATGCTTTGCTGATTCGAAGTGACTGTTGATGACTGTCTACTTTTTCTAGTTTCCAAAAACATTTGGAAATTGATTTGCACGGTCGTTAGCTGTTATTTTTGTTGGTAAATGAGATTGATTTATGTTCATTGTACTGCCTGTCAGCCATCAACAATCACACATCATCTTCGCATGTGAATACGCTGACAGGCCAAGGGGGAAAAACTTTATTGACGTGTGGTTGGATTGGGCAATTTTACACGGCAACAGTGCAGTAATTCGTAAAAATTACGAACCTGCTTTTGATTGGACCCTTTTGTGCACTAAAAGTGTGGGAATTGGTCAAAATTGCGAGCTCTCGCACAATATGCGCTCTATTTATTATGGGGATCCATAATAAATACAAATGGACTTCACATATTGCAAAAAGATTGACTGATGGAGAGACAGATACACACACACACACAAATCAGAAATACATCACATCATTGCCAAAACCTTCAGCCCTGCCATGTCTAGCCAAACATCAACCTTAGTACAGTACCTGGTTTTACAGATACTCATCAGACATACAGTGCCATGCAAAAGTGTTCATCCCCCTTGGCGTTCTTCCTATTTTGTTGCATTACAACCTGTAATTTAAAAAGATTTTTATTTGGATTTAATGTAATGGACATACACAAAATAGTCCAAATTGGTGAAGTGAAATGAAAAAAATTACTTGTTTCAAATAATTTAAAAAAAACTAAAACGGAAAAGGGGTGTGTGCATATGTATTCACCCCCTAAATAAGATCTGGTGCAACCAATTACCGTCAGAAGTCACATAATTAGTTAAATAAAGTCCACCTGTGTGCAATCTAAGTGTCACATGATCTGTCACGTGATCTCAATATATATACACCTGTTCTGAAAGGCCCCAGAGTCTGCAACACCACTAATCAAGGGACACCACAAAGCAAGCGGCACCATGAAGACCAAGGAGCTCTCCAAACAGGTCAGGGACAAAGTTGTGGAGAAGTACAGATCAGGGTTGGGTTATAAAAAAATATCTGCAACTTTGAACATCCCACCGTTAAATCCATTATAAAAAAATTGAAAGAATATGGCACCACAACAAACCTGCCAAGAGAGGGCTACCCACCAAAACTCACGGACCAGGCAAGCAGGGCATTAATTAGAGAGGCAACAAAGAGACCAAAGATAACCATAAAGGAGCTGCAAAGCTGAACAGCGGAGATAAGATTATCTGTCAATAGGACCACTTTAAGCCGTACACTCCACAGAGCTGGGCTTTACGGAAGACTGTCCAGAAAAAAAGGCCATTGCTTAACGAAAAAAAATAAGCAAACACGTTTGGTGTTTGCCAAAAGGCATGTGGGAGACTTCCCAAACATATGGAACAAGGCACTCTGGTCAGATGAGACTAAAATTGAGCTTTTTGGCCATCAAGGAAAATGCTGTCTGGTGCAAACCCAACACTTCTCATCACCCCGAGAACACCATCCTCACAGTGAAGCATGGTGGTGGCAGCATCATACTGTGGGGATGTTTTTCCATCGGCAGGGACTGGGAAACTGGTCAGAATTGAAGGAATGATGGATGGCGCTAAATACAGGGAAATTCTTGAGGGAAACCTGTTTCAGTCTTCCAGAGATTTTTTAACTGGGATGGAGGTTCACCTTCCAGCAGGACAATGACCCTAAGGGGAAACATTTAAATGTCTTGGAATGGCCTAGTCAAAGCCCAGACCTCAATCCAATTGAGAATCTGTGGTATGACTTAAAGATTGCCGTACGCCAGCGGAACCCATCCAACTTGAAGGAGCTGGAGCAGTTTTGCCTTGAAGAATGAGCAAAAATTCCAGTTACTAGATGTGCCAAGCTTATAGAGACATACCCCAAAAGACTTGCAGCTGTAATTGCTGCAAAAGGTGGCTCTACAAAGTATTGACTTTCGGGGGTGAATTGTTTTGCACTCAAGTTTTCAGTTTTTTTGTCTTATTTCTTGTTTGATTCACAATAAAAAATATTTTGCATCTTCAAAGTGGTAGGCATGTTGTGTAAATCAAATGATACAAACCCCCCAAAAATGTATTTTAATTCCTAGTTGTAAGCCACAAAATAGGAAAAATGCCAAGGGGGGGGGTGAATATTTTCGCAAGCCACTGTACAGTATTTTCTTTTTCTGTAGTGTAAAACATTAATCTTGGCTCCCCATATGCACTTGTTTCATAACATCCTATGTTCTTTCTTCTTCTAAACAGTAACTATGTGTCCTACCTTGTCCCCATGGCCATTTTCAACATGGCCATCCAGACCTTTGTTGTCATGTCCTCCTACCAGTCCATCGGCCAGAAATTCAAGAAGACTGGAAACCCCAGGGTAAGAAGCATGTCTGCTATTATTTCCATTCATGGCTAGGCCCTGTTCCAATACTGTATTTGTATGTATTATGGATCCCCATTAGCTGCTGCCAAGGCAGCAGCTACTCTTTTTATTTTTTATTTAACCTTTATTTTACTAGGCAAGTCAGTTAAGTTGTCGATTAAGGCAGCCCCCCGCACCTCTCTGATTCAGAGGGGTTGGGTTAAATGCGGAAGACACATTTCAGTTGAAGGCATTCGGTTGTACAACTGACTAATAATGGTGACTTTGACTTTAAGAACAAATTCTTAGTTACAATGACGGCCTACCAAAAGGCAAAAGGCCTCCTGCAGGGATATGGGCTGGGATAAATAAATAAAATATAGGACAAAACACACATCACAACAAGAGAGACAACACAGCATAAAGAGAGACCTAAGACAACAACATAGCAAGGCAGCAGCCCATGACAATACAGAATGGTAGCAACACAACAACAACATGGTAGTAACACAACTTGGGGCAGCAGCACAACATGGTAGCAGCACAAAACATGGTACAAACATTATTAGGCACAGACAACAGCATAAGGGCAGGAAGGTAGAGACAACAATGCATCCCGCAAAGCAGCCACAACTGTGTCAGTAAGAGTGTCCATGATTGAGAATTTGAATGAAGAGATTGAGATAAAACTGTCCAGTTTGAGTGTTTGTTGCAGCTCGTTCCAGTCACTAGCTTCAGAAAACTGAAAAAACGAGTGACCCAGGAATGTGTGTGATTTGGGGACCTTTAACAGGATGTGACTGGCAGAAGGGTGTTGGATGTGGAGGATAAGGGCTGCGGTAGATATCTCAGGTAGGGGGGAGTGAGGCCTAAGAGGGTTTTATAAATAAGCATCAACCAGTGGGTCTTGCGACCTGTATACAGAGGTGACCAGTTTACAGAGGAGTATAGAGTTCAGTGATGTCACCTATACGGAGCATTGGTGGCAAATCTGATGGCCGAATGGTAAAGCACATCTAGCCATTCGAGAGCACCCTTACCTGCCGATCTATAAATGATGTATCTGTAATCTAGCATGGGTAGGATGGTCATCTGAATCAGGGTTAGTTTGGCAGGCGGGGTGAAAGAGGAGCGATTACGATAGAGGAAACCAAGTCTAGATTTAACTTCAGCCTGCAGCTTTGATATGTGCTGAGAGAAGGACAGCGTACCATCTAGTCATACTCCCAAGTACTTGTAGGAGGTGATTACCTCAAGCTCTAAACCCTCAGAGGTAGTAATCACACCTGTGGGGAGAGAGGCATTCTTCTTTCCAAACCACATTATCTTTGTTTTGGAGAACAAGGTTAAGGGCAGAGAAAGCTTGTTGGACAGTAAGAAAGCTTTGTTGTAGAGCGTTTAACACAAAATCTGGGGAGGGGTCAGCTGAGTATAAGACTGTATCATCTGCATATAAATGGATGAGAGAGCTTCCGACTGCCTGAGCTATGTTGATGTAAATTGAGAAGAGCGTGGGGCCTAGGATCGAGCCTTGGGGTTCACCCTTGGTGACAGGTAATGGCTGAGACAGCAGATGTTCTGACTTTATACACTGCACTCTTTGAGAGAGGTAGTTAGCAAACCAGCCCCAAGAACCCTCAGAGACACCAATACTCCTTAGCCGGCCCACAAGACTGGAAAAGTTTTGACCAAGTCAATAAAAATATGCTTAGAATCAAGGGCAATTGTGACATCATTGAAGACCTTTTAAGGTTGCAGTGACACATACATAACCTGAGTGGAAACCAGATTCCATACCAGAGAGAATATTATAGACATCAAGAAAGCCAGTCAGTTGATTATTGACAAGTTTTTCGAACACTTTTGATTATCAGGGCAAAATAGAAATAGGCCTATAACAGTTAGGATCAGCATGATCTCCACCTTTAAATGAAGGACGAACCGTAGCTGCCTTCCAAGCTTTAGAAAGAGTAGTGGGAGGCCCCGGTGCACAACTGAGCAAGAGGACAAGTACATTAGAGTGTCTAGTTTGAGAAACAGTGAAGAGGCGACTCCAGGATGCTGGCCTTCAAGGCAGAGTTCCTCTGTCCAGTGTCTGTCCTTTTGCCCATCTTAATCGTTTCTTTTTATTGGCCAGTCTGAGATATGTCTTTTTCTTTGAAACTCTGCCTAGAAGGCCAGCATCCCGGAGTCGCCTCTTCACTGTTGATGTTGAGACTGGTGTTTTGCGGGTACTATTTAATGAAGCTGCCAGTTGAGGACTTGTGAGGCGTCTGTTTCTCAAACTAGACACTCTAATGTACTTGTCCTCTTGCTCAGTTGTGCACCGGGGCCTCCCACTCCTCTTTCTATTCTGGTTAGAGCCAGTTTTCACTGCTCTGTGAAGGGAGTAGTACACAGCGTTGTACGAGATCTTCAGTTTCTTGGCAATTTCTCGCATGAAATAGCCTTCATTTTTCAGAACAAGAACAGACTGACAAGTTTCAGAAGAAAGTTATTGGTTTCTAGACATTTTGAGCCTGTAATCTAACCCACAAATGCTGACGCTCCAGATACTCAACTAGTCTAAAGAAGGCCAGTTTTATTGCTTCTTTAATCAGGACACAGTTTTCAGCTGTGCTAGCATAATTGCAAAAGGGTTTTCTAATGATCAATTAGCCTTTTAAAATGATCAACTTGGATTAGCTAACACAACGTGCCAATGGAACACAGGAGTGATGGTTGCTGATAATGTGCCTCTGTACGCCTATGTAGATATTCCATAAAAAAAATTGCAGTTTCCAGCTACAATAGTAATTTACAACATTAACATCTACACTGTATTTCTGATCAATTTTATGTTATTTTAATGGTCAAAACTTTGCTTTCTTTCAAAAACAAGGGAATTTCTAAGTGATCCCAAACTTTTGAACGGTAGTGTACATCCAAGGCCAAGACGTGCTGCCCTGTTCTGAGCCAATTGCAATTTTCCTAAGTCCCTCTTTGTGGCACCTGACCACACGACTGAACAGTAGTTCAGGTGCGACAAAACTAGGGCCTGTAGGACCTGCCTTGTTGATAGTGCAGTAAAGAGTAGCGTTTAATTATGGACAGACTTCTCCCCATCTTAGCTACTTTTGTATCAATATATTTTGACCATGACAGTTTACAATCCAGGGTTACTCCAAGCAGTTTAGTCACCTCAACTTGCTCAATTTCCATATTGTTCATTACAAGATTTAGTTGAGGTTTAGGGTTTAGTTAATGATTTTTCCCAAATGCAATGCTTTTAGTTTTTGATATATGTGACTCACCACCTGGATTCGGTCTTATGTAGCAACATTTTCATTTCAGTTTTTTTACATTGGATAAAATTAGAGACTCAGAGCTACACAATTATACATCATACACTGCATTTGAGGAAACAATGGGAAAGTAATTCTGCTTTGAAAGTTGATCAACTTGTAAACTCACTTTTGAGAACTGTCTTTCAATGTTTTGGTACTGCTATTGGAGAGCCCTTCTTTCTCTACACCCATTCAGCATCGTTCAAACCCTCTTCAGCCTTAGCCCCACCCATCATTCTGTACTAACTTGCTAGTTACTTCCAGACATATGAGAGAGAGCGAGAGCGAGAAAACAGCTCACTGAACATTACTCGCCCTAGCAGAGCTGGTTAGGCTGTTATGTTATCCAGAGCGTTGGTGACTTCAACTGTGCTGTCAGATTGTCAGTTCGTAAATGCAGAGCGTTTTGCTCTGGCCAATAAGTATTGTTGATCCGAATGCTCTGACCTCACAATGACAGTCAAGCACCCAAGTTAACTGGCTAACATTGTCTAGCTACTTCCAGACACATAATGAGAGAACACCCCACTCTGACCATTTTACTCACCCTAGCAGAGCTGGTTAGGCTGTTTTCATGTTATCCAGAGCGTTGGTGACTGTAAGAGTGCTGCTGGCAACAATTGAATTACGCTTTGTTGCCGACGTTTACTGACACCGGACATATTCAACGGGTGTTGAGCATTCAAAAATGTATCAGTTATTCTGCACTCTGGCACACTAAGATGAGTGTTTTGTTAAGAAATGTAGTTAGATAGCTAGCTAGGTAAACAATGAATCCCAATGCATGACATAACGTTAGTTAGCGAGTTTAACACTTTAACTTTAAACAAATACTTTGTCAAAATTATAAACGCATAATATCTGAAAATGTGGCAAGCTAGATTATCTTATCCGTGGTCTGAAATTGGAGTAGATAGCCAGAGCGAATTTACCAGCTAGTATGTCTAGCTGGTAAATTCAGTGACATTGTACTGAAATGGATACTTGCATAGTGGAGTCTTTGTTAAGACATGTAGATAGCTAGCTAAACAATAGACCATAATCACAACTCATGACGTTACTACCCTGCATGAATCTGCAGGTAGCTAACCAACCAGTTCTATAGCTATAACTATTTTCTGATCATAACGCGCCAACCAAATGGAGATTTATGGATATAATAAATGACTTTTTCTAACAAAAGAACCATTGGATGTCTTCGTTGGACACTTGGGAAGCCCTCAGCAGAAGTTCTTCGAAAGGTAAGTGATTAATTTTAGCTCTGATATGGGTTTTGTGTGACGCGCGCTGGATATGAATTTATGCTAATGTGGAAAATATATGAGGTGCTATCCTCAAACAATCAAATGTTGTGCTTTCGCCGTAAAGCCTTTTTGAAATCTGACAACTCTGTGATATTGCCAAGAAGCAGAGCTTTTGATGACTATGCAACACTTGTATATTGATGAATGTTTAACTTGTTAGGGAGCGGCAGCTGAGGGGTCGGTTTTGGAGAGTTGTGCGTGCCCAAAGTAAAATGCTTGCCACTCAGGCTCAGAAAATAGTATATGCACATAATTAGTACAATTAGATAGGAAACACTCTGAGGTTTCCAAAAGTGTTAACATAATGTCTGTGAGTGTAACAGAACTCATTTGGCAGGCAAAAACCAGAGAAAATTCCATCCGGAAATGTCATTCTGGTGGCTTATGGCTCACTTAGAGAGACTGCCTATTGAAAAGTCTTTATACCAGGACACTGAATGTAGTACCTATTGCTTCCACTGGATGTCAGCAGTGTATACGTAAAGTTTCATGGCAATCGGAACCAATGTGTTCAATAGGTAGGGGTTTTGGTGAGAGGAGCTCTTTTTCAGTTGCACTTTTTTGGGCGCACGTTTGGCTGAGCGGTCCACTTTATTTGACTTATATAACGTTTAGGTGACCATCGAAGTGAAATATAATCACTTTTATTCATAAAAGGATAGCTAAGGATGCATTTTAATTGGTTTTTGTTTTGTTGAGGAAAAGTTTATAGGTTTAGTTGAACGCGTTCTCTTCACGTTGGATTTTCTGAACACAAGGCACCAACCAAACGGAGATTTATGGATATAATAAATTACTTTTTCTAACCAAATACCCATGGATTGTCTTCGTTGGACACTTAGGAAGCCCTCTGCAGAAGTTCTACAAAAGGTAAGGCACAGGTTTT
>QNTS01002027.1:138282-156535 GCA_003317085.1 Hucho hucho
AAAGACTTTTGGAGGATGGCCTGGCATCAAGAAGGGCAGCAAAGAAGCCACTTCTCTCGAGGAAAAAGATCAGAGACAGACTGATATTCTGCAAAAGGTACAGGGATTGGACTGCTGAGGACTGGGGTAAAGTCATTTTCTCTGATGAATCCCCTTTCCGATTGTTTGGGGCATCTGGAAAAAAAGCTTGTACGGAGAAGACAAGGTGAGCGCAACCATCAGTCCTGTGTCATGCCAAAAGTAAAGCATCCTGAGACCATTCATTGATATTTTCGGTCCATGGCCAGGAAACTTCCCAGACCTTAATCCTATTGAGAACTTGTGGTCAATCCTCAAGAGGCGGGTGGACAAACAAAAACCCACAAATTCTGACAAACTCCAAGCATTGATTATGCAAGAATGGGCTGCCATCAGTCAGGATGTGGCCCAGAAGTTAATTGATAGCATGCCAGGGTGGATTGCAGAGGTCTTGAAAAAGAAGGGTCAACACTGCAAATATTGACTCTTTGCATCAACTTCATGTAATTGTCAATAAAAGCCTTTGACACGTGTGAAATGCTTGTAATTATACTTCAGTATTCCATAGTAACATCTGACAAAAATATCTAAAGACACTGACGCAGCAAACTTTGTGAAAATTCATATTTGTGTCATTCTCAAAACTTTTGGCCACGACTGTAGAGCATCAAGGCCTTCGGGAGAAAGGATTAGGTGAGTTGGTTTGAAATGCAGCCACTGTGCCCTAAAGGAACCACTGTACTGTTAAATAAACACAGTAGACTACACTACTATACATAGGGCCCTGCGGGACTGGAGGGACTAAATCAGGTTGCCTCTCCCTCTATATGTTGCATAAGCCATTTACTCACGGTGCTGTAGCTAGGTCTAAGACCGCGCTAGTCGGAGCACAAAGGTGACTATGCTGCAGGAAAGAGTGAGCTCTTCTCACTAAGGCAGCACTGTTACTGTTATGTAACCTTAAAATAGCATCACTCACACACAGACATGCTCTCTCTGTGTCTCTCTCTCACACACACACACACAGACACACACATCCAATGCCTGAAATGCACGCATCACGTCATCATTATTTTGGAAAAACAAAGCCCCCTCTCCTCTCAGACAGCCCTGACAGAGTGTTGGGTTTCTACTAGAAATGTCTACAAAACTGTAAACTATGTAATTAACATTCCTTTATGGATCCAAAGGTTGTACACATGGCAATCCAGTCTTTGTGTCATGTGTACTCAAAGAACAAGTATATTGCAGTATGAATATGAAACATGGGATTACTCAATGGTCAGTGAACAACGTTTCCCTGTGTACCTGTTTTGGTGCATTATGTCTTTGTTTACGAGCTGAACTCGGAATTGAGTTCATTATGAAATTATGGTAAGCCAGATATTGTATTTCTATCCCAGCCGTTATCCCATGCTTGTGACCAGAACGTCACATGCATGTAAGCCCCATGATCCGAGATGTTTTTCTTTCTTTTTTTTTCTCTTCATGGCTGAACAGTGACAATTCCTCCTCTCTCTCCCTCTCTCTGCTCTCTCTCTCCCTCTCAATTCAATACCATTCAAAATGCTTTTTTATATATAAGTATAACCACATACATTACTAGAGGAAAATTTTTAATCAATGATGATACAAATACACTGTGCATTCAGAAGGTATTCATACCCCTTGACTTACTCCAAATGTTCTTGTTTTACAGCCTGAATTCAAAATATTTTAGTTTTTTTTATAGTTTTTCTCACCCATCTACACACAATTTTTGTTCATTTATTGAAAATGAAATACAGAAATATCTCATTTACATTAGTATTCACATCCCTGAGACAATACTTTGCAGAAGCACCTTTGGCAGCGATTACAGCTGTGACTCTTTCTGGGTAAGTCTCTAAGAGCTTTTCACACCAAGATTGTACAACATTTGCCCATTATTCTCTTTAAAATTATTCAAGCTCTGTTAAGTTGGTTGTTGATCATTTTCAGGTCTTGCCGTAGATTTAAGTCACAACTGTAAATAGGCGACTCAGGAACATACTCTGTCTTCTTGATAAGCAGCTCCAGTGTAGATTTGGCCTTGTGTTTAGGTTATTGCCCTGCTTAAAGGTGAATTCATCTCCCAGTGTCTGTTGCAAAGCAGACTGAACCAAGTTTTCCTCTAGGATATTGCCTCTGTTTAGCTCTAATCCTTTAATTTTTTATTTTCATTCTGTGCATTAGGTTAGTATTGTGGAGTAACTACAATGTTGTTGATCCAACCTGTATGTTTGTAGTGACTGGGTGTATTGATACACCATACAAAGTGTAATTAATAACTTGCTCAAAGCTCAAAGGTATATTCAATGTCTGCTTTTTTTACCCAACCTTCAATAGGTGCCCTTCTTTGCGAGGCATTGGAAAACCTTGCTGGTTTTTGTAGTTGAATCTGTTTGAAATTCATTGCTCGACTGAGGGACCTTACAGATACATGTATGTGTGTGGTACAGAGATTGCATGCGGAGTGAGTCCATGCAATTTATTATGTGACTTGTTAAGCACATTTTTACTCATGAACTTATTTAGGCTTGCTATAACAAAGTGGTTGAATACGTAATGAATAAAGACATTTCAGCTTTTAATTTTAAATAAATTTGTAAACATTTCCACTTTGATATTATGGGGTATTGTGTGTAGGCCAGTGACAAAAAAAAATCTCTATTTAATCCATTTTAAATTCAGGCTGTAACACAACAGAATTTTGAAAAAGTCAAGGGGTGTGAATCCTTTCTGAAGGCACTGTAAGTAATATACTGTCAATCTCTCTACAGTTTAACACTGCCACTCCCCTGAAGACATTTTTGTTCTGCTGGGGACCCTATGGAGTCCTGGCCTTCTACGCTGCTGTTGAGAATGCCAACCTGGTCTCTCCCAAAATAAGGATGGTAAGGACAACACACACACACACACACGCGCATACACACACTGCATCTAATCTGACAGTAAACGTCATATAGATTTCTCAAGGTCAAATGACTTTGTGTATGTCCCTACAGAAAATGCAATACTCAGGGTTTCTGTGTAATATGGTAGTCATTAATCGCACTGCTTGATTATATACAGTGCATTCAGAAATTATTCAGACCCCTTGACTTTTTCCATTTTGTCACGTTAGTCTTATTCTGAAATGTATTAACTTGTTTTTTCCCCCCTCATCAATGTACACACAATACTCCATAATGACAAAGCAAAAATAGGTTTTTAGAAATGTTTGCACATTTATTAAAAAAAAAAAACTGAAATATCACATTTACATAAGTATTCAGACCCTTTACTTAGTGCTTTGTTGAAGCACCTTTGGCAGCGATTACAGCCTCGAGTCTTCTGGGGTATGACGGTACAAGCTTGGCACACCTGTATTTGGGGAGTTCCTCCCATTCTTCTCTGCAGATCCTCTCAAGCTCTGTCAGGATGGATGGGGAGTGTCGCTGCACAGCTATTTTCAAGTCTTTCCAGAGATGTTCGATCAGGTTCAAGTCCGGGCTCTGGCTGGGCCACTCAAGGACATTCAGAGACTTGATCCGAAGCCACTCCTGCGTTATCTTGGCTGTGTGTTTAGGGTCGTTGTCCTGTTGGAAGGTAAACCTCCGCCCCAGTCTGAGGTCCTGAGCGCTCTGGAGTAGGTTTTCATCAAGGATCTCTCTGTACATTGCTCTGTTCATCTTTCCCTCAATCCTGACTAGTCTCCCAGTCCCTGCTGCTGAAAAACATTCCCACAGCACTGTAGGGATGGTGCCAGGTTTCCTCCAGATGTGACGCTCTCATGGTCTGAGCATTTTTAGGTGCCTTTTGGCAAACTCCAAGCGGGCTTTCATGTGCCTTTTACTGAGGAGTGGCTTCCGTTCATAAAGTGCTGCAGAGATGGTTGTCCTTCTGGAAGGTTCTCCCATCTCCACAGAGGAACTCTGGATCTCTGTCAGAGTGACCATTGGGTTCTTGGTCACCTCCCTGATCAAGGCCCTTTTCCCCTGATTGCTCAGTTTGGCAGGGCTGCCAGCTCTAGGAATAGTCTTGGTGGTTCCAAACGTCTTCCATTTAAGAATGATGGAGGCCACTGTGTTCTTGGGGACCTTCAATGCTGTAGAAATGGTTTGGTTCCCTTCCTTAGATCTGTGCCTCGACACAATCCTGTCTCAGAGATCTACAGACAATTCCTTCGACCTCATGGCTTGCTTTTTGCTCTGACATGCACTGTCAACTGTGGGACCTTATATAGACAGGTGTGTGCCTTTCAAAATCATGTCCAATCAATTGATTTTACCACAGGTGGACTCCATTGGAGTGGAAGAAACATGTCAAGGATAATCAGTGGAAACAGGATGCAGCTGAGCTCAATTTCGAGTCTCATAGCAAAGGGTCTGAATACTTATGTAAATAAGGTATTTCTGTTTTTGATTTGTAATAAATGTTCAAACATTTTTAAAAACCTATTTTCACATTGTGATTATGGGGTATTGTGTGTAGATTAATGAGGATTTTTTAAAATGTTTTATTCATTTTAGAATAAAGCTGTAACGCAACAAAATGTGAAACAAATTCAAGGGGTCTGAATACTTTCCAAATGCACTGTAACTCATGGTCCTTTGGTTCCCAAAGCAATGTGCATTTAACACATACTTGTATAGTGTATTGCCCATTCAGGAATCAAACTCACAACTCTGGTGTGCCAAATGTAATTCTCCAACCGAGTCATTCAACCCTCGATATTTTAACAAACTCTGGATCTCTGTCAGAGTAACCATTGGGTTCTTGGTCACCTCCCTGACCAAGGCCCTTTTCCCCTGATTGCACAGTTTGGCCTTGGTCAGGGAGGTACAGTTCTTTGACACAAATGTAAAAAAAATTGGGCTAGTACTGAAACATTGACATTGCTCTGTTTGGGCTTGTGTTTGCAGTTGGCTCCTATTCTGGCAAAGACCTCTCCCACCTTCAATGTTTTCGTGTATGCACTGGGCAATGAGAACTACAGAGGAGGCATCTGGCAGTTACTCACTGGGGAAAAGACTGACGTGCCTCAAATTGAGAACAAGTTCAAATAAACTAAGCATGTGATAATCACACACAATCTGTCCTCTTGTTTTTCCGAAAGGTACGAATGTTGTTGTAGATTCATTGTGTGTAAGTGACATTTTAAGTCTGGGGTTAACGTAGAGTGTTGTGTTTGTTCTGGCATTGGGATATATTTATGTTCACTCTCTAGTTTAGGATGGGCAGTAGACACACGCCATGCCAGACTGGAGAAAAACTATGTAATTAGTTATTAGATATTATAAATTATGACATATAATGATGAATTCTTGTCCAGCTCAAATAGCCTAGAACATATTTCCTCTAAATAAACTAAAACATATATATTTTTAACACTACTTTAGTCTACAGGTATAATGCTTCATCACTTTATGTCTTGTTATCACACTTATAATACATTATGTACCTGTTATTTAGTATTATGAGATGCTGATATAATGGGTCATACATGTGTATAACTGTTGCTCTAACAATACATTATAACCACATCAAAATGCATCATACTTGCAGGCTTTAGGCAAAGTGTTACCAATATTTTCACTCATCAAACATGATACTACTTTGCATTCCTTTGAAGTTGGATAGGTTACTGTAAAGAGTAGAAATCCCCTGATAGAAATCCTTTATAGCTCTAGTCCCAGTAGAAGCCATATGGTCATCCAGAGATTGGGCATTCCAATCTTGCTTTGTAGGTTATTACAGGCAAAGGTCCTGGTTGAGCTAACAAGCAGAATAAGTAGAGCAGCAACACTCTGCAATCCTACCAAAAAGGGTGCTTTTCATGAAAACACATCCCTCCGGCCACCCTGAGATTATAAGAAAGAAAGAAATGTATTGTGCATGCTCTTCTCTCCTCCAGGCTTAGTTTCAAAGGCAGAAATGTAAAATGTTCTCCTTTTTCACATAGAAGTATTTTTTTTGTTAGCACATCATTCATGTTAGAAAGTAAACTACTAAAATAGATTTTCATTATTGACAGGTGATAAATGGTCGGACAGGTTATAACTGGTCAGTGAAAGTAAACAATCGCCTTCATTATGATGCACCAAATGTGGCATTAGCCATTGCACGTCATTGATTAAGGTGATGTTACTAAGGTGAAGTTCCTTGACATTAATTGATTCTAATAAAAGAGCTCAAGGTAGTGTTTGAGACCCATTCATTCCATCCAACTCTTCGATTTTTATGTATGATTTAGTTTACGTGGAGAGAACAGTATAGCAACCAGCATCGGTTAACATCTGTTTCCTTTTCAACATTATTACCGCAATACTTCGTACGTACCTTGTCTGATGGTTGATGCTCAGAAAAGAAAGAATGTATACAATACTTTCATAGGAGAGTATGGGAGATAAGATAGATACAATAAAGAATAACAAATTATCAGTGGCATCAGAATAGCAGTCATATGACCATTCACAAACTCTGACCTTTCCAAATCAACTATGTAATCTTAATATGATTTAAGTGCTGTTACATGCTGTTTTCTATTAAGATTGCAACTTCTAAGAATTCCAAAACATAAACAGCAACATTTATAGAAGCTGTATTTTTGTGTTTTGTGGGGAGGTAAAACTCCCTGTTACGTACAATTCAGTCAAATACTTGCATCAGGGTGTTTATAGCCTAGTGGTTAGAGCGTTGGGCCAGTAACCGAAAGGTTGCTGGAAGGTAACAATCTCTCACTGTGCCCCTGAACAAGGCAGTTTACCCAGTAGGCCATCATTGTAAATATGAATTTGTTCTTAACTGACTTGCCTAGTTAAATAAAGGTTACATATCAATATATGGAATCACATTGGTATCAAAGAAAGAGTAATTGTCATTAAACATAGTCCATTTAAATTATTGAATGAATCAACCATAAAAATCACAGTTATAAGAAATATTTAAGACATATTAGGTATTTGTGATTTGAAATTGTAAACCCCACAGTCTAATCAGTGAAAGGTGCAAGTGACTTGTGCCTCTAGCACATGCAGCAACTGTTGTGCACGGTGGTTCGCATTACTTTGTTGGTGATGGGAATGGGTGGTGTCATCTGACATAATTTTTTTTTGAGAGCCCATGCTCTTCCAATGGAACGTATAGGGAAATAATTAAATCTAGCTCCCAGTATGCAATTCCTATGGCTTCCACTGGGTGTCAGTAGTCTTTGTTCAAGGTTTCAGGCTTGTTTCTTCCAAAAAGAGTAAGAAATATGAGTTTTATTACAGGGACACAGACTTGGAAATCCGTGTATGCGCACGAGATGAAGCACCTGCTAATATCGTTTTCCTATTGAACATACTTCTTTCCATATGAAATGTTATAGTTTGATTACATTTTAGGGTATCTGAGAAGTCCATAGAAACGTGTTTTAACTTGTTGAAACAAAGTTTAGGTGTAGATTTTCAGATTCCTATTTTAGCATGTTGAACGAGTGGATTACTCAAATCGATGGCGCCAACTAAACTGACTTTTGTGATATAAAGAATGATTTTATCTAACAAAACGACACTACATGTTATAGCTGGGACCTTTTGGATGACAAATCAGATGAAGATTTTCTAAAAGTAAGTGAATATTTAATCGCTATTTGTGAATTTATGAAACCTGTGCCGGTGGAAAAATATTTTGATGTGGGGCGCCTCCTCAAACAATCGCATGGCATGCTTTCGCTGTAATGGCTACTGTAAATCGGACAGTGCACTTAGATTAACAATAATTTAAGCTTTCAACAAATATAAGACATTTGTATGTACCTAAATGTTTAATATCCATCATTTTTATTATTATTTATTTGAATTGTGCGCCCTCCAGTTTCACCGGAAGTTGTCCCGCTAGCGGGACGCCTAGCCTTAAGTTAATCATGATCCATTACACCTCATATCACAACAAACTGCTTAATACTAATATAGAAATATGCTTTTCTTCAAACATGCATATAACGCTGTGTAAAAGTATCATAACGTCTAAAAATATTGAATTACCGACAATCCTATAAAAACAGAGCCACATGGCAAGTTGTTGCAAAAATAAAAAATTCGTAAGGTCAGAGTAAATATTCTGTTAATTAAACATTTTGTTAATTAAACACAGTATATTTTAAATGTAATTGAATTTACATTTTCGAATGCCATGCTTTTTCATCAAATATACATGATGTAAGGTATTCCAATATTGAAGTAAAACCAAAAACCTGCATTTTTACGTGGAAATATTTACTAAGCACCTGAATTATTCTTTACAGTGAATGAATGCTTGAATTTGATGTCTATCTATACTTTCAACAGTACTGTACATGTCACAACTAGTGTTCAAATTAGGGCATAACCACACACATTTACATACTATTGATGTACAGCACATTCGGAAAGTATTCAGACCCCTTACATTTTGCCGAATTTTTGTTACGTTACAGCCTTATTGTAAAACTGATTCAATTATTTTTTTCCCTCATCCATCTACACTAAATACCCCATAATGACAAATCGAAAACATGTTTTTTGAAATGTTTGAACATGTATTAAAAATGTAAAACAGAAAGCCTTATTTATATAAGTATTCAGACCCTTTGCTATGAGAATCGAAATTGAGCTCAGCTGCATCCTGTTTCTACTGATCATCCTTGAGATGTTTCTACAACTTAATTGGAGTCCACTTGTGGTAAATTCAATTGATTGGACATGATTTGGAAAGGCACACACCTGTCTATATAAGGTCCCACAGTTGACAGCGCATGTCAGAGCAAAAAGCAACCATGAGGTCGAAGGAATTATCCGTAGACAGGAGACAGGATTATGTCGAGGCACGGATCTGGGGAATGGTACCAAAAAAATTATCCAGAATTGAAAGTCCCCAAGAACACAGTGGCCTCCATCATTCTTAAATGGAAGAAGCTTGGAACCACCAAGACTCTTCCTAGACCTGGCCGCCCGGCCAAACTGAGCAATCAGGGGAGAAGGGAATGGTCAGGGAGGTGACCAAGAACCCAATGGTCACTCTGACTGAGCTCCGGAGTTCCTCTGTGGTGATGGGAGAACCTTCCAGAAGGACAAACATCTCTGCAGCACTCCACCAATCAGGCCTTTATGGTAGAGTGCCAGACGGAAGCCAATCCTCAGTAAAAGGCACATGACAGCCCGCTTGGAGTTGGCCAAAAGGCACATAAAGGGCTCGGAGACAATGAGAAACAAGATTCTCTGGTCTGATGAAACCAAGATTTAACTCTTTGGCCTAAATGCCAAGCGTCATGTCTGGAGGAAACCAGAACCCATCCCTACGGTGAAGCATGGTGGTGGCAGCATCATGCTCTGGGGATGTTTTTCAGGGGAAGGGACTGGGAGACTAGTCAGGATTGAGGGAAAGATGAAAGGAGAAAAGTACAGAGAGATCCTTGATGAAAACCTGCTCCAGAGTGCTCAGGACCTCAGACTGGGGCGAAGGTTTACCTTCCAACAGGACAACGACCATAAGCACACAGTCAAGACAATACAGGAGTGGCTTCTGGAAGTCTCTGAATATCCTTGAGTGGCCCAGCAAGAGCTCGGACTTGAACCCAATCTAACATCTCTGGAGGTCTGAAAATAGCTGTGCAGCGTCGCTCCCAATCCAACCTGACAGAGCTTGAGAGGATCTGCTTAGAAGAATGGGAGAAAGTCCCCAAATACAGGTGTGCCAAGTTTGAATACTTACTATATGTAAATGTGATATTTCCGGGCGGTTTTTGCTTTGTCATTGCGGGGTAGTGTGTGTAAATTGATGATGGCAAAAAAACAATGTAATACATTTTAGAATAAGGCCGTAACGTAACAACGTGGGAAAAGTCAAGGGGTCTGAATACCTTGCGAATGCACTATATTTATTTTTTGGGGGGGTGTATATTTATGTTGTATTATACAATGTGTATTTGAAAAAGAGACCTATGTCTTCCCTGTTAAAATAAAGGTTAAATTAAAAAAATACCAGACAAGGGCCATTTTGTGTGGTGAGCCTGGGCCTATTTTTCTCCCTATTGATAAATTGTCAGCTCTTTATTGACATCACTCCACATAAACCAATGGATGAAAACCAATGGATGACAGAGAATAAGATGGGGGGTGGGGGTAAACAAAAACAGGGAGGGAGTGAGTGACAGAGACACAAAGAGAAACACACAGAGAGAGAGAGAGAGGGAGAAAGAACACTAAACAAGACATGTATTTGATTAGACACCAACGTGTCTTGACACATTTATTAGGGATCCCAATTAGATGCTGCCAAGGCTGCTGCCAAGCTACTCTTCCTGGGGTCCAAACACATTAAGGGACTCACATCACATAAAACAAAAGATAAAACAGCACATCATATAACATTACTACTACACCACTACATATCTACAATACAAAATGTATAATACCACCATGCAAAAATATTACAATGTACGAGTGTGTGTGCTAGAGTGTGTGTGCATATTAGTGATTGTACCTGTGTGTGCGTGTCTCTTCACAGTACCCGCTGTTCCATAAGGTGTACACATCACTGACGATCTGAAATGGTCCTCCTACACAGACAGTGTGGTGAAGAAGGCGCAACAGCACCTCTTCAACCTCAGGAGGCTGAAGAAATTTGTCTTGGCCCCTAATCCTCACAAACATTTACAGATGCACAATTGAGAGCATCCTGTCGGGCTGTATCGCCGCCTGGTACGGCAACTGCACCGCCCGCAACCGTGGGGCTCTCCAGAGGGTGGTGTGGTCTGCCCAACACATCACCAGGGGCAAACTACCTGCCCTCCAGGACACCTACAGCACCCGATGTCACTAGAAGGCCAAAAAGATCATCAAGCACATCAACCACCCGAGCCACGGCCTGTTCACCCCGCTGTCATCCAGAAGGTGAGGTCAGTAGAGGTGGATCAAAGCTGGGACCGAGAGACTGAAAAACAGCTTCTATCTCAAGGCCATCAGACTGTTAAAATAGCCATCACCAGCCGGCTTCCACCCGGTTGCGCAACCCTGCATCTTAGAGGCTTCTGCCCTAGACTTCGAGATTGACATGCATATTATTAATGTTAGCTCTCCATGTACATTTAAGAGCCAACTGTGCTGCCCTGTTCTGAGCCAATTGTACTTTTCCTAAGTCCCTCTTTGTGGCACCTGACCACACAACTGAACAGCAGTCCAGGTGCGACCAAAATAGGGCCTGTAGAACCTGCCTTGTTGATAGTGTTATTAAGAAGGCAGGGCAGCACTTTATTATGGACAGACTTCTCCCCATCTTAGCTACTGTTGTATTGACCATGACAGTTTATAATCCAGGGTTACTCCAAGCAGTCAACTTGCTCAATTCCCACATGATTCAATACAAGATTTTGTTGAGGTTTAGAGTTTAGTGAATGATTTGTCCCAAATACAATGGTTTTAGTTTTGGAAATATTTAGGACTAACTTATTCCTTGCCACCCATTCTGAAATTAACTGCAGCTCTTGGATATGTGTTCCAGTCATTTCAGTTGCTGTAGTAGCTGAAGTGTATAGTGTTGAGTCATCCGTATACATAGACACTCTGGCTTTACTCAAAGCCAGTGGCATGTCATTAATAAAGATCGAAAAAGTAAGAGGCCTAGACTGCTTCCGTGGGGTATTCCTGATTCTACATGGATTATGTTGGAGGCTTCCATTAATGAACACCCTATGTGTTCTGTTATACAGGTAAGTCTTTATCCACAATATAGCAGGGGGTGTAAAGCCATAACACATTCGTTTTTCCAGCAGTAGACTATGATAGTTAATTTCAGAAGCCGCACTGAAGTCTAATAAAACAGACCCCACAATCTTTTTATCATCAATTTCTGTCAGCCAATCATCAGTCATTTGCTGTGCTTGTTCAATGTCCTTCCCTATAAGCGTGCTGAAAATCTGTTGTCAATTTGTTTTCTGTAAAATAGCATTGTATCTGGTCAAACACAATTTTTCCCAAAAGTTTACTTAGGGTTGGTAACAGGCTGATGTGTCAGCTACAGTGGGGAAAAAAAGTATTTAGTCAGCCACCAATTGTGCAAGTTCTCTCACTTAAAAAGATGAGAGAGGCCTGTAATTTTCATCATAGGTACACTTCAACTATGACAGACAAAATGAGGAAAAAAAATCCAGAAAATCACATTGTAGGATTTTTAATGAATTTATTTGCAAATTATGGTGGAAAATAAGTATTTGGTCACATACAAACAAGCAAGATTTCTGGCTCTCACAGACCTGTAACTTCTTCTTTAAGAGGCTCCTCTGTCCTCCACTCGTTACCTGTATTAATGGCACCTGTTTGAACTTGTTATCAGTATAAAAGACACCTGTCCACAACCTCAAACAGTCACACTCCAAACTCCACTATGGCCAAGACCAAAGAGCTGTCAAAGGACACCAGAAACAAAATTGTAGACCTGCACCAGGTTGGGAAGACTGAATCTGCAATAGGTAAGCAGCTTGGTTTGAAGAAATCAACTGTGGGAGCAATTATTNCACTGCAGGATTTGAGTCCCTGGCGGCGTAGTGTGTTACTGATGGTAGGCTTTGTTACTTTGGTCCCAGCTCTCTGCAGGTCATTCACTAGGTCCCCCCGTGTGGTTCTGGGATTTTTGCTCACCGTTCTTGTGATCATTTTGACCCCACGGGGTGAGATCTTGCGTGGAGCCCCAGATCGAGGAAGATTATCAGTGGTCTTGTATGTCTTCCATTTCCTAATAATTGCTCCCACAGTTGATTTCTTCAAACCAAGCTGCTTACCTATTGCAGATTCAGTCTTCCCAACCTGGTGCAGGTCTACAATTTTGTTTCTGGTGTCCTTTGACAGCTCTTTGGTCTTGGCCATAGTGGAGTTTGGAGTGTGACTGTTTGAGGTTGTGGACAGGTGTCTTTTATACTGATAACAAGTTCAAACAGGTGCCATTAATACAGGTAACGAGTGGAGGACAGAGGAGCCTCTTAAAGAAGAAGTTACAGGTCTGTGAGAGCCAGAAATCTTGCTTGTTTGTATGTGACCAAATACTTATTTTCCACCATAATTTGCAAATAAATTCATTAAAAATCCTACAATGTGATTTTCTGGATTTTTTTTCTTCATTTTGTCTGTCATAGTTGAAGTGTACCTATGATGAAAATTACAGGCCTCTCTCATCTTTTTAAGTGAGAGAACTTGCACAATTGGTGGCTGACTAAATACTTTTTTTCCCCACTGTATTTGAGCCAGTAAAGATGTCACGACTTCCGCCGAAGTCGGTGCCTCTCCTTGTTCCGGCGGCGTTCGGCGGTCGACGTCACCGGTCTTCTAGCCATCGCCGATCCACTTTTAATTTTCCATTTGTTTTGTGGGGAACTGTTTGTTGGCATGCCGGTTAACGCCGGGTTTGTATGTTTATTTCACCCGTGCTTTGTGGCAGCCGGTAATTTACGTGTACCTTGTACTTTGTGCTGTCTTACTTGGTTTTCTGCATTTGTTTTGTGACGCAGTTGCGTTCGTGTTTTTACATTGCCTAGTAAAGTACTTAGTCCACTCACCTCTGCTCTCCTGCGCCTGATTTCACTACACCAGCTACACCCACCACATGACAAAAGGGGGCTTTACTATTCTTGAGTAGTGGAATAACTTTTGCTTCTTTCCAGGCCTGAGGGCACACACTTTCGAATAGCCTTAGATTAAAGATATGCCAAATAGGAGTGGTAATATTGCCTGTTATTATACTCAGTAATTTTCCATCCAAGTTGTCAGACCCTGGTGGCTTGGCATTGTTGATAGACAACAATAATTTTTTCAACTCTTCCACACTCCCTTTACAAAATTCTAAATTACAATGCTTGTCTTTCATAGTTTTGTCAGTTATACTTGGATGTGCAGTGTCGGCGTTTGTTGCTGGCATGTCGTGCCTAAGCTGGCTAATCTTGCCAATTAAAAAATCATTAAAGCAGTTGGCAATATCAGTTGGTTTTGTGATGAATGAGCCATCTGATTCAATGAATAAGTTTTCCTTCTTGCCCAACATTTCATTTAAAGTGCTCCAAAGCTTTTTACTATCATTCTTTATATAATTTCATAATATAGTTTCTTATTATTATTCAGTTTAGTCGCGTGATTTCTCAATTTGCAAGTACGTTTGCCAATCGGTTGTGCAGCCAGACTTGCTCATCCATATATTTATATATTTTTATTCCATGAATTTACTTAGATTTGTGTGTATTAGATATTTGTTGTGGAATTGTTAGATATTACTTGTTAGATATTGCTGCACTGTCGGAACTAGAAGCACAAGCATTTCGCTACACTCGCAATAACATATGCTAACCATGTGTATGTGACCAATCAATTTGATTTGATTTGACTTATTTGCCATTCCTTTTGCCTCCTCCGTCTCAACCATATTTTTTTAAATTCCTCATCAAGCCAAGGGGATTTAACATTTTTTTTGTAATTTTCTTAAATGGGTGCATGCTTATTAGTAACTGGAATAAGCAATTTCAGAAACGTGTCAACTGCAGCGTCTGGTTGCTCCTCATTACACACCATGGAGCAGCAAATATTCTTTACATCATAAACATAAGAATCACTACAAAACATATTGTATGACATCTTATACACTATTTTAGGCCCAGCATTTGGAACTACTACTGGAACTACTACTATTACAAATCCACCCCCCAAAAATATACCCTCTGAGTTTCTATAATTCTTCCTCTCCTGAAAGGAATGAGTTGAAACGGTATTGACCCCAAAATCACCAAATAAAGGTAGACCATAATGTGCATGGGGTCACCTATAAAGAATATCTCTGAATGGAACATGTTTATTGGAACATAGTAGCCTATGGGGCTAATCTTTTTCTATCTCATTGCAGGAGTGCCTGCTCTGTTCACGGCCTGTCTCCATGTGGCCAAGGTCACTGGCTAGCTGCTGTTTGAAATTGCCTGTGATCACAGTGGTGAGCCTTTGTCCCGTTCACGGAAGGGCAGGATTTAACAGTGAAGCCCCACCACCCAGTGCTCTCGATCTCAGTGTACAGATGAACCACACACAGGGACAAAGATTCCAGGCGGCCACTACCCTCACCTGTTACTACCCTCCACACGCACAAACACCCTTGAGCTCTCTTACACGGTCTATTATGCAAGGCGCGTGTATTTAAGGATATTGAAAAAGTATGTAAACTAAAACAGTATTAATTCAAAAATCTATAATGCTGACGTTCACACTGGGTCTTTGGTCTTTTGCAATGGAAATAGGAAACCAATGGAAATGTTGGTTTGTTCTTTGGAATAGGAGGATGGATAGATAGAAGACTAAAAGAGTGAACATGTATAATCACACATTAATAATGCCATATCCCAAAGCTTTAGTTCACCAACTGTAATTCCCCCCCTCCCCCAACAAAAATCAGTTTTTTTTTAAGGAACTCAGTTCGGCTTTAAACTTACTCTTGAAAGTTATAATAGTAGAATTCACAGGGTGCAATTTCATCATCAGTACATCATCAGTTCCTCTTGTCATGTTGGTCATTGCATACCTTAGAGAGCTATTTATAACATCAGCAATGTCCAGATCAACCAGCCTATGTCAGCTGAAAACAAATATTAATGTTTTTTAGCCCAGAGAAATTGTTGTCACTCAAATATCACATGAATACACGTTAGACATGGCAAAATGTAGAATTGCAAGAAAATAAGCTTTAAAACTGAAAAATTCGCTCCACCAGCAAGAAGGGTGTTGAACAGTTCCCCAATGCTGGAAGGGGGGCCCCCGAGTGAAAAAGTTTGGCAACCCCTGTCCTAAAGCAATGCAGTCATGCTTCGTTTAAAAAAGCAAATAATTCTGGACTGTAGCAGCAGCATGTGCTGCTGAGCATGAGAAACAAATCTGGGACTTAGGTGTTACACAACAAAATAAAAGTGATAGCCATCTGGCAGCTTACCTCCCCTAGCTTTTATCTACATGTCGAGTGAATGACGTACATGGGCTTTGGGATGTATTTTTAGATGGGATAGAGTGGGACTGGGACGAGACGCTTACCGTCACAGACACAACATTGGAGCCGCCAGAGAGTTTTCGGGAATTCTGGAATTGTAGAAATCGGAGGAGAACTTGGGAGCGTTGTCATTGGTGTTGAGGAGATTAATGACTATGTCCGTCATGGCGCTGAATCTTTCTGGTGTGTCAATCTCCACAGCAAGAAGCTGAGAGAATAAAATGATACAAAAGAAGTGTTGAACAAAGAGTGGTTAGTCACATAAGTATGGCATTCCCTTATTCATTTATACTTCAAAACAGTGGTAACACTGTAAAGGGGTATACATAAGGCATTGATAACACTTTTATTGAACCAGTCATTACACTTTAATGAATGTTGCAGGATCATGCATACCAAATTCATTACACATTTATTCAACATAATTCATAAGGAGTCTTCATAATAAGTCCCTTTTCATTATAGTACAAAAATATATTTTAGTAGAACAATCTGGTGGGAGTGAGCCAGATGGTTGCTGGTGTTACTGACTGGGTGGGTTCAAGCCCAGGACTCCTGCACACCACAAAATGGTGTTAGCCTGCTGAGATAAAAGCTTTTTTATTTTTTTATTTAACTAGGCAAGTCCGTTAATAACAAATTCTTATTTACAATGACGGCCTACCAAAAGGTTTTTCCAGTCGCTAGCTTCAGCGAACTGAAAAGAGGAGCGACCCAGGGTTGTGTGTGCTTTGGGGACCTTTAACAGAATGTGACTGGCAGAACAGGTGTTGGATGTGGAAGAGGGGGCCTGCAGTAGGTATCTCAGATAGGGGGGAGTGAGGCCTACCTAAGAGAGTTTTATAAATAAGCATCAACCAGTGGGTCTTGCGACGGGTATACAGAGATTACCAGTTTACAGTGTAGTATAAAGTGCAGTAATGTGTCCTATAAGGAGAATTGGTGGCAAATCTGATGGCCGAATGGTAAAGAACATCTAGCCGGTCGAGAGCACACTTACTTGCCGATCTATAAATTACATCTCCGTAGTCTAGCATGGGTAGGATGGTCATCTGAATCAGGGTTAGTTTGGCAGCTGGGGTGAAAGAGGAGCAATTACGAGAGAGGAAACCAAGTCTAGATTTAACTTTAGCCTGCAGCTTTGATATGTGCTGAGAGGACAGTGTACGATCTAGCCATACTCCCAAGTACTTGTATGAGGTGACTACCACAAGCTCTAAACCCTCAGAGGTAGTAATCCTACCGGTGGGGAGAGGGACATTCTTCTTACCAAACCACATGACCTTTGTTTTGGAGGTGTTCAGAACAAGGTTAAGGGCAGAGAAAGCTTGTTGGACACTAAGAAAGCTTTGTTGTAGAGCGTTTAACACAAACTCCGGGGAGGGGCCAGCTGAGTTTAAGACTATCATCTGCATATCAATGGAGAAGAGAGCTTCCTACTGCTTGAGCTATGTTGTTGATGTTATTCAGAAGAGAGTGGGACCTAGGATCGAGCCTAAAGCTACGCATTTGTTGTGGAGCTAATGCTTCAGGTCTTCAGGTCTCAGCAAAGATTGCTTACTACCACATTATAATGGCAAACAATTACTTTGGTGCTATCCAGAATAGTATTTTAAATCTTTCAAATACTTTGAGTGTTTCCACAAGGCTGCCTGGAGTGCAAAATAGGTAAGTGGTGTTTACACTTTTGGGATTATTCCATTGCGCCAGGCAAGCTCAATCAAGCATAGCTAGCTTATGTATTTGAAAAATACAACTTCCAGGGCTGGTGCCATCCCCTACTGTCTTGTGGCCTTGAGCAAGACACGGAACCCCTAAACTGCTACAAGGGTAAGGCTGACCCTGTGCTGCTCCCAGCCTGTTGCATGAATAGTGTGAATATCCACTTCATATCAAGGGGATAACACTATTAATAAAAAAAAATATATATATATATATACAGTGGGGCAAAAAAGTATTTAGTCAGCCACCAATTGTGCAAGTTCTCTCACTTAAAAAGATGAGAGAGGCCTGTAATTTTCATCATAGGTACACTTCAACTATGACAGACAAAATGAGGAAAAAAAATCCAGAAAATCACATTGTAGGATTTTTAATGGATTTATTTGCAAATTATGGTGGAAAATAAGTATTTGGTCACATACAAACAAGCAAGATTTCTGGCTCTCACAGACCTGTAACTTCTTCTTTAAGAGGCTCCTCTGTCCTC
>QNTS01002027.1:157861-187526 GCA_003317085.1 Hucho hucho
TCGCTTCCTTATGATGTCAACAGCCTCGAGATGGTGTTTCCCTCCATTTTGGATGCTTTAGACCAGAGAAAAAGACCAAACAAGTGGGTCCCCCCTTGATGACAACAGTACCCAGGGCGCGCGCCCGAGAAGTCGCACAGTGTCTTATTTATCCTTGTTATTGATCAGTTTATATTCCGGTTGATTTATAATAGTAAATATACGTAAAAGTGTTCCTAAGGATACATTTAAAACTATGTTTGAATGTTCTTGGACAAGTTTATAGGTATAAGATGAACGAGTTCGCGCCACGTTTCAATGGACTAGTGGAGGCTGTCGTTTCTGACTATGACGCGCGAACCAAATGGAGATTTATGGATATAATACATGACTTTTTCTAACAAAAGAACCATGGATTGTCTTCGTTGGACACTTAGGATGACCTCAGCAGAAGTTCTTCAACAGGTAATTGATTTGTTTTCGCTGTGAAATGTGTTATGTGTGTGCCACGCTGGCTAATGAATTCATGGCTATGAGAAAGTATGTGAGGTGCTGCCCTCAAACAATCAAATGTAGTGCTTTCGCCGTAAAGCCTTTTTGAAATCTGACAACGCTGTGATATTGCCAAGAAACAGAGCTTTTGATGAGTATGAAACACTTGTATATTGGTGGATGTTTAATAATTCAACTTTGGGATTTTGAATTTGGCGCTTTACATTTTACCTGGTGGTGTCGGGACCCACTGCTCCCTGTCTAGTTAATAGAAGGGGAAGGGCTATAAGATCCCTCCCCCACTATGTTTATTGGGTCCTAGACTACAGATTAGCAATATTCATTGTAAGGTTTAATATTGTTCCACAGTTCTTTTCTAGTCTTTGCCTCTTATAAAGAAACGGTCTGAGGGATGGTTGAGTTATTGCAGTCAAAATAAGGTGTCTGTGAGAAAGCGCCTCAAGGCTAAAAGAGATTCAGAGACACAGAACCATGCAGGGGAGTGAAAAAGATAAGAGACTAGTCAGACATACCACTAATAAAGCAACTTGGGGAGTGGAAAATTACTGCCGAGCCCTTAGAAAACAATGGAACTAGTGTCTCTCCTGCAAGTTTGTAAAACTATACATGCATGGCCTTGGTCTCATGAGTAGAAGGTATTGACGTAGGCAGTTACATCACTAGGGGTTGACTGCAAGCATATTAAAAGCAACTTGGACTTTTCCTATTTTGCAGGAATCAGGAGAGACATCATTTGTATGTGTGATGTTTGATCTTTGACTTCTGTATTTTGATTAAAATTGTTATGATTTACAAGTGCACATTTTGAGTGTTCCTTATTTGTTAAGTAAATAATGGAGGCCAGAAAAGTGGAACAAACAGTTGTGCAGAGTTGGTAGAATCTTATCTAGAACGCCTTCCTAATATTGAGTTGCACCCCCCTTTTTTCCCTCAGAACAGCCTAAATTTGTCAGGGCGTTAAAAGCGTTCCACAGGGATGCTGGGCAATGTTGACTCCAATGCTTCCCATATTTTGTCTTGTCCATTCACCCTCTGAATGGCTCACATGCACAATCCATGTCTCAATGGTCTCAAGGCTTAAAAATCCTTATTCTTTTGGATCTACACTGATTGAAGGGGATTTAACCTGTTAAGGAGCAGTAAGGTGCGTTGGGGCGCTAGCGCCCCACTCCCGACACTACCAGGTGAAATGCAAGGCGCCAAATTCAAAATGAATTATTAAACATGCACCAATATACAAGTGTTTCATACTCATCAAAAGCTCTGTTTCTTGGCAATATCACAGCGTTGTCAGATTTCAAAAAGGCTTTACGGCAAAAGCACCACATTTGATTGTTTGAGGGTAGCACCTTCACTATTTTTCCCATTACCATGAATTCATTAGCCTTCACGGTTCACACAAAACACATTTCACAGCGAAAACAAATCAATTACCTGTTGAAGAACTTCTGCTGATGGCTTCCCAAGTGTCCAACGAAGACAATCCATGGTTCTTTTGTTAGAAAAAGTAATGCATTATATGCATAGATCTCCGTTTGGTTCGCGCATTTATATTCAGAAACTACAGCCTCCACTCCTCCATTGAAACGTGAAGAGAACTCGTTCAACTTATACCTATAAACTTGTCCAAGAACAATCAAACATCCTTTTTAATGTATCCTTAGGAACACTTTTATGTATATTTACTATAATAATTCAACCGGAATATAAACTGGGCGATAAGAACGGAAAAAAAACAAAGGACGAGCCTGGCGGGAGTGCGCGTTGTCTTGTATAGGACATCTGAGGGGACACTTCCTGATTCCTCTTCTTCTCTGCTCTAATGCATCTAATAAAAATCTGAACAGTGTCTCGAGACTGTTGACATCCAGAGGAAGCGAAAGGTACTGCATTCATATGCCCTTATAAGGGCATTTTCATGAGGGAGAGGTTCCAAATGAGGCACTCTGTCAAACCCACTTTTTCCAGGACAGAAATTCCTCGGGGTTTCGCCTGCCATATCCGTTCTGTTTTACTCACAGACAAATGGTTAATTAACACTTTTAGAAAATTCAATGGTACTAAATATGTGCATGTCCTATTTTCTGGGCCTGAATGGGAGGCATTTTACTTTGGGCACGCCAGGCTCTCCAAAACGGTCACCTCATGCGCTACTCCCTAAGAAGTTAAATCAGTTTATTAACTTTCATGCCGGGTTGACCTAGCACATGGGTCTTTTTAATGTAATCCATAGGTTATTTTCAGGATGAGTGGCCTATTGGGGGCGTGGCTTTCAGATAGGTATAATTGCCCCCCCCCTTGAGAGTAAAGGTAATTTCTGTTCATCATGTTATGTACACCTCAAATATACATTTTCCTTCAATATTTTTGCACATTCCATTTGAATATACAATTAATAATACTATTTAAATATGATAAAAGTGGTAACTATCCCAACATTTGGATACACAAAGGCACTTCACAAACTCAACTTGTGTAAGCCTCATTAAATTACATAAGTCTCAGTGTTCATCCTTAACATTTGTTGACAATACAACAGAACAAATTATTAACTGGAATGAGAATTGTTCTCACTGATGGCGGTAGCGTGGCCGAGCGGTCTAAGGCGCTGGATTAAGGCTCCAGTCTTTTTGCCAGTTATTTTTCTCCCGAGTGGCGCAGCGGTCTAAGGCACTGCATCTCAGTGCAAGAGGCATCACTGCAGTCCCTGGTTTGAATCCAGGCTGCATCACATCCGGCCTTGATTGGGAGTCACATAGGACGGCGCACAATTGGCCCAGCATCGTCCGGGGTAGGCCATCATTGTAAATAAGAATTTGTTCTTAACTGACTTGCCTGGTTAAATAAAAAAAAATAAAAGCAACTCCCCTACTAAGCCATGCCTCCAGTCTTTTGATCTGACCTGGTGGATCATAGTTCAACAACCCAACTAAAGCCTTTTTCACATTGGCAGTTTGAAGTGACTCAAATCTTGTTTTTTGGCATATCCGATTCCAATCTGTTCTTTTTCCTGTAGTCTGAACAGCCAAAAAGTACATGGCGTTGAATGTGCTCATACTGTAGGTGGTTTGAAATCGGATACAAATCTGATTTCAGGCCATGCGACTTATGAACAGTCAAATCTGTATGAACAGTCAAATCTGATTTATTTGCCCTTTAGTGGTTTTTAGACTTATTTGGCTACTAGCTACTCTATTGGCAGCTACCACATGGTCTTGTCAAACTAACTAGCTTGTTAATTGTTTGCAAATGAGTGAATGTGCTAAACAGCTACCAAGTTAGCAGTGGCAACCCGTCATTCAGGGGGTCGCCCCACATTTTGCCTGTTTTGCATGTTATTTTGGCATTAAATAAAATAAAGATATTGAGTTAATAAAGCAGCATACAAACATGGTCTCTTGTTTTCTTGAGTAAGGCAGCTCTAAATGTAGGTGGTTCAGCCTAGCCCAGTGCTTTCTCTGGTGGTCGGGCAAACCAGCAGAAAATATGGAGCGTTTCGCTGTGATTGGCTCAGTGTTCTGTCACTCAAGGGGACACTACGTCACCGCCAAGTCTAAGAGTAGAGCTAGACAATTCTAGCCCCTTGGGTGCTGCCATAGAGTTACATTTGAAGTGCCCATCCAAGAAGGCTCAAGGTCATTGGCCACAGATAAAATGACGTCAAGTCACGTGATATGTACAGTAACTTTGATTGGACTGATCATGTCAAGATCATACTTCAATGTTAGCTAGCAGTCACTGAGTGACAATGGCAGTGGAGTTTTTTCGCATTGTTTAACTTTTTTTTATTTTCGTACATAATGTTGCTGCTACGGGCTTTAATGACTAAGGGAAGACCCCCATGAAATGGACAAAAATGAATGGGCGAAACAAATACACAATCGCAAATACCACTCAATTGGGCGGCAGTTGGTGAAAAACATATTGCAAGTGGAACACGGCAAATGGGATTTTTGGTTTATTACACCTTGCAAAGGGGGCGAGCACGCTCCACAGTAGGATTCTAAATGGGAAATGGTCAAAGTCAGGTGTCAAGGGGGAAATCTTCAAAATCAGATTTCTATTTCAAAACCTCAAAGTGCGTTTTGGACCGTTTTTAGAAATTGTTCAGTTTTTTATTCATTTGTATTGGTTTTTTTTTTGGTCAATTATTCATATGTAGTAACCGTAAGGATATAGATGTCTTATTTTATGCGAGTTTGTCCATAAAGCCTATGTTTTGTCCATTGACCATATATATGATCATAGGAAGTCGGCTTCCGAACCCAAAAGTCAGTGAACCATGTCCAAACGATGCATATACTGACCAAATTATATATATATCACTATGTTAAGCCCTGAATCAACCTAAAAGGTCTATTTGTCATATTTGATCATAGGAAGTCAGAATTTCTTGTTGGTGTTGATTCAGCATCTCCATTTCATAATGGGAAGTCCTTATGGATATACATTGGCAATGGACACTCAACTTGCAGAAGAGCATGTTCACAATGACAATATAACATATGTGTAATGGACACTGTCCAATTGCAATATACTTTGTCCAACTTGTTTAGAAGCCAACTATCACATATTTCAGAGCCGGCCCAAAATTCAGTGCGCCTTCTGATAAAACCATAAAAAAACGTAAACACGTAGTTACACTCTAGCTGCGGGCCCAGTTCTGACATTATGTGTATGCCTAGCTGAGGCAACCCAGAGTTTTGGCTTGATAGGTCATTCGCAACCTTAATTAGAGCTGAAAATTCAGGGCGTTGCTACGGGGTCCCTGAAAGAGCTATTGGACAGAAACGTGTAGGGTCAGTCTCTACGGGCAGAGGCGGTTTCAATGAACCTAGTCGAATTGAAGATGTTGCAAATGGACAAGGCTATTTCTCGGCCTGAGAACCTTCTAGGGCCACATAACTCACTGTGCACTATTGACTTAAGCTCTAGAACAGGTTTATAAAGTTTCAGAGCTCTAGATCTGACGGTTCTTTGATGGTTGGAACACCGGTAACTATTGCAGGCACTGTGTGTCTGTAAGCCCCACACGGTGTCACTCCATATTGTGTGTGTGTGTTTGTACAGAAAATCACAGAAATCACGTAGAGCTCCGAAACGCACCTTAACGGATTTGCCTTAACACGCCTCAACTGGATCTATAACTTAAAAAAAACACATTGGTTTTAGCATCATGAAAAGGACGTTGTGCGATTTCTCATAAACTACGATAGATAAACGGCTGGTTCTATTTTTCCTTACACCGTAGGTTTATGTACTTTGACGTGAAGTGGTCACATTAGCGTTGTATTACCGTTTTTGACCTTTAATGCCACAAAATGTGCATTAACACAAAGAGCGTTGTGGCCTCGACGCCATCTTGTTCCTGGGCTAAAAGTTGGACATTTGGCCACCCCTGTGCTCCCCGAGTTTCGTCTCTGAAGTCTGTTCCTTTTACAAGAAATGGCCATGTCCATTTGGTTATGAAATGTCCATTTGCCATTTACAGTCAGTCGCCATCTGGTGGAATTTTCTGGTACAGAAGAAAATGTCAAAGAATTATTATAATTATATCTCGGAAACAAAGTGTCCTTGAAACTTTATTTTTTGACATCCCGGAAGACCAGGCCTTGGGGGGTGACCTGAGGCCGTCGGCCTATTTTAACAGCTTCTATCCCTAAGCCATAAGACTGCTGAACAATTCATCAAATGGCCACCCAGACTATTTACATTGACCCCCCCCATTTTGTTTTTACACTGCTGCTACTCGCTGTTTATTATCTATGCATAGTCGCTTTACCCCTACCTACATGTACAAATTACCTCGACTAACCTGTACCCTTGCACATTGACTCGGTACCGGTACCGCCTGTATAAAGCCTCATTATTGTTATTTTATTGTGTTACTTTTCATAATTTTTTTACTTTTAGTTTATTTGTTAAATATTTTCTTAACTCTTGATTGAACTGCATTGTTGGTTAAGGGCTTGTAAGTAAGCATTTCACGGTAATGTTGTATTCGGCTCATGACAAATAACACGTGACATAAAGTTTGATTTGCCTAATCCTTTTATATCCTTGTCACATGAAGATAAATAATTAAGAGGAAATTATAGATAAAACATATCGGTGCTCATCGGCCATTGGACATAAACATTACACAACAAGTTGGAAATCGCAAATTTGTAGCTAACTGCAAGCATTGCAAAGCAATCACTAGCCTGCTATTCAGTGGAGTGGCTGTGTGGTCACAAATCTGGGATTAAGGGGCTCTTTACCAAGTTTAAAATGATAAACAGTCAACATTGGCCACACTGTCAAAGAAGCATGATTTTTGCCACTCTCAAAACACCTGTTTAACTCGGAACTGTGTGAACTTGACTTCAGTGAGTTCAAGACGGGAATAAACGAGCTCCGACTGGGAAAATAAGTTTTGAACAGTCATCCAACTCTGAATTGTAAATCCGGCCTCTTTCTACAGCTACGACCTGAAGATCAATGACGTCATCATGATTCGATCTTTTTCTAAGTTCCCAATTGTTTTGAAAGCACCATAAATCCAGAGAATGCTAGACCTTGATGACAAAATTTGCCCACGAAGGACCGCCGCGCCACCTTTCTGTTTAAGTGAGCACAGCACAAGGTGAGTCCAAAAATGTATTGTATGCTGCTGCATAAATGTAATATGCCAGGGAGATAAGTATGACTTTTTTAGCAACAGTGTATGTGGTGTATTAAGATGTTAGTAGCCCATGTGCCTCACCCTAATCATTTGGTATATTTACCCCTCTTAATTTAGCCTACTGTTCTGACTTTGTGGTGCACATGTAGACTAAATTACGGATTGCCTCTTATCCGCTGTCGTCCCTATATGCCATAGTTTGTACATCTCAAGTGTCATTAGAAACCACATTTGTTTAAGCAAATCAGCCATATCAGCTATGCTTTTTTTAAATGGCAGTAAATGAGGCTGAATCAACTGTTTCCCTGCCAGACAAGGCTCAGCTGATAGCCAGGTGTAGCAGTGGTAAGATGTTGGGACAGCATTATGTAGGACCTAACAGTTCGTGGGCACCATTTGTCACCGTTATAGTGCAATTAGTACAGTATATTGTTTAGTGTTGTGTAGTGGCTTTGCTGGCATGCATCCCACTTTTTATTGAAAAAAATTAGCCCCACCAAGATTTACATGCTAAAATCGCCACTGCTAGTTAGCTAGTTGACTCCTGTGGCTTTCCAAAAAGGACTCGTTTGGATCATCTCATCCCTTGAGGCTTTAAAAGTGTTCATACACTATGATTTTTTAAAAAGCAACTGAGAAACATCCATGGCAGGCATTGTTGTCACCTTAGCTTGCTACATTAACTTCTGAGTGATAGGAAGCACGAGTACCACCACCAATCAGCCTACACCACTGTGCACATACCCGTCATTACTATGACAACCAGCGTAGACATGTCCAAAAAATTACTGCTTTCTGAATACACACAAATCCAATTTGGTCACTTATAATTTGCTGTTTCGGCAGTCGGTATTCCAAAACGGATCAGAAAAACAAAATTCATTTGAGCATTAAGTTCTTTAGTGTGATCAATGCTTAAGTGACCCAACTGGCTGGGTCACAACGTGTGTGTTCTGTTGACTATTCACACAGCACTGGGTTGTTTTTAACCCAGCATTAGCCTATTGAAGAACTGAATATCAACTTTCAGAATGAATCAAACCATTGTATTTTTGATTCACCAATCCATTTTTTTGCATAAAGGCTCTCCTAACCCTAAATAAACTACATCACCAGTGTTTTTAAATCTTTCAAATCTACCTAACCCTAAATCTACCACAAAACAACTGAAATTTGGTTATTTTGTAACCCAGGGCTGGGTAAATATTGGACAGAACACATGCTGGGTTATTTTGACCCAGCCAGTTGGGTTGCGTGAATAACCCAACATGTTGGGATTACCCAAAAATTGGTTCATGCTGGGTTGACCATGCAGCTGGGTCTTTTTTGATGCACTACTTAGGTTATTTTCAGGAGGCATGGCTTAATAGAAGCGTGGCTTTCAGCTAGAGCTAATTGGCCACCCGTGAGAGTAAATGTCATACCATTAACAAGTTCAACAACTGCAAATACAAATGTTTTATATTTTACATGTTCTTCTATGAAATTATTTATTAGATAATTGTACCCCAACAATGGGATTTGCATAGGCTTCTAGGAATCATATACAATTCTATATGCCTCATTGACACTACAAGTACGTCAATGTTCAACCTTACCATGTGCTAACTATACAATGGAAAAGATTAACAGGAAGTACATTTACACTAATGGGTAACAAAAAATTACTATCTGGAAGTCACGCCCCTACTAAACTATACCCACAGTCTTCTGATCTGACCTGCTGGGTCATAACCCAGCACCCAGCATCAATAACCCAGATGTTTTTAAAGAAAACCAAACATATTTTTTGCAGTTGGCGCTAAAAGAGAGACAAATAGCCATTGTTGTGAATTTTTCAGTACATATGTGGCAATTATTTATTTCAGAAGGAGCCAGCAAAACTAGTGTACGTGTATGTGCTCTAGGTCATTGGACACCATTAGACATGCACGTGGTTATTCTTGTAACTGTAATGGCCAACTATGGTTAAACCTCTTGTTTTTTTCCAGAACAGGGGTTCTCCTTTCAGAGGAGTCAGTAGGAGGACATGTATTGGTTATTCCTGTAGAGTGCCACGGTCTGTTTCTATAGTCCTACATGCATGAAACTATTTCTGTAAGACTCTACAGGTTGCATGTCCTAATATGAAGGCATTATGATAACGGTGGCTAAATGCCAGAGGTGATAAGCCATTGAGTGAAGTTACTATGAGTATGATGTAAGGAGGACAAATCTATAACTAGCTTGTGCCAAGATTGGAAGGGAGTTACTTCAGGAATTGACTCGGCTTTTGTTATATTGATTAATAAAAGTCTATTTGAACGCACATGTATTTGAGAATTATTATTGATTGAATAATTCCACGACACCATCAAACTATATGCATATCTTTCCTTGATCCCTAATAAGCTGAACCCATTCTCAATATATTGTAGTGAGGCTGTCGACTAAATTCAAATTAGAGGTACACCGTAGTGAACTAAAGGACTATCCCCCCGTAGCACTCACTTGTCATCATGAAGTGCTTTGAGAGGCTAGTTTAGGATCATATCACCTCAACCTTACCTGACACCCTAGACCCACTTCAATTTGCTTACAGCCCCAATAGATCCACAAACGATTCAATCACCATTGCACTGCACACTGCCCTATCCCATCTGGACAAGAGGAATACCTGAGTCAGAATGCTGTTCATTGACTATAGCTCAGCCTTCAACACCATAGTACCCTCCAAGCTCATCATTAAGCTTGGGGCCCTGGATCTGAACCCCGCCCTGTGGAACTGGGTCCTGGTCTTCTTGACGGGCCGCCCCCAGGTGGTGAAGGTAGGAAACAACATCGCCACTTCGCTGATCCTCAACACAGGGGCCCCACAAGGGTGCGTGCTCAGCCCCCTTCTGTACTCCGTTCACCCATGACTGCGTGGCCACGCACGCCTCCAACTAAATCATCAAGTTTGCAGACACAGCAGTAGTAGGCCTGATTCCCAACAATGAGACCGGCTATCATACTGTTAACTACTTAGGGAGCAGCGCCCCACTGCTCCCTACGTAGTTAAGAACTGTGACTTGGCGAGTAATGTTTCGGAGGACGCGTGGCTCGACCTTCACCTCTCCCTTGCCCGATGGGGAGTTGCAGCGATGAGAAGATCGTAATCACGAAATTGGGGAGAAAATGTTAATTTAGGCAAGTTAAACATTAATTTCCTTTGCCTGAATGCCCTGCCCACCTATCGGTTTCATGTCTAGGTTGCCCGCAAAAGCCAGCATAGATAGAATGCAAGAATTGACTAACATTTGACATATTCTAATAATTCTCATGTGCCTACTTATCGCCACGATCTGGTATTTGGTAGTAAAGTAGGCTACTGTGGTCCACTGTGTGCCAGTTAAAAATTATGTGGAGGAGGCTACAGTGGGGGTCTGGTGAATTATTATGTGGATTATAATTAATGGAAGTTTGATAAATTTTTCACTAAGGCAAATTAAGTCTGATATTTTAAAGTGGAAATGACAAAATCTAAAAGCCTTTTAAGCTTTGAATGCATTACCTTTTTTTTTACTAGTGTTGGTGCTCCAACAAACAGCCTATAATAGCCTAGTGAATCTATGAAATCACGCTGGTTTAGACTCGGCTAGCTTGTTAGTAATGCAGTATTATAAAGCTGTCATTTACAATCAATGATGTAGTTATGAACACAAGTGAGCGAATGTTTAGTCCATTCACACATTTCCGCCCATGTAATGTTTGATCAGTGGTTTGATAGGCTATTAACTGGCCAAGATTAGGCTACATGAAAAGTGATACAAAATATTTTAACAGTATTTGAATCATTTGAGCTGTTCATAACTATTTGGTTTTAGGTAGGTAGAAAGCAATCGATATCCTAGCCTAAACCTGTTGGAAGTGAGTTCTTGCTGTGATTCGCCCAGTCATTTGAGCCAAATTGCATGTCTTGCTATGCCCTGGCCACTTGTCTTCACGCCACTGACCACTTGCCTCAAATGTAAAACCGGATAGGTGAAGCGGAATTGTCTATCAATGCAGTTATAAGTGTACTTACTATATTACGTATTGGATCACAAAAAAAATACAACTTTCATTACTGTGTAGTTTACCAATAAAATGGTCTGATGGTGATGTGGACATAGTCTGTATACATATCCCAAAAGAAAGATGATCTCAATCCAATAAATTTTTAAAAGAAAGTTAGCAAAAAGATCTTGCTACCATGGAAAGGAAAATACCTGTCTATTTGTAGAAAAATCACCCTGATTAACTCTTTAGTCATATCCCAGTTGACCTATTTGCCTATGGTCTTGCCTAACGACCTGTTCTGTAAATTATATGAGCAAAAAATATTGGCAAGCCAGACAAAATTAAAAGGGACTATTTATATAATGAATATGAACTCGGAGGGCAGAAATAATTAAGTATTAAAGCATCAGACCTCTCACTAAAGGCGTCAGTCATACAAAATGTATACTTAAATCCAAACTGGTTCTCTAGCAAATGAGTAAGAATGTCTCACCACATGTTCAAGAATGGCCTTTTTCACTTTTCACCAGAAAAGACAGAACAAATAATACAACAAACATAAATTTCCTAATTGATTAAAAATAAACATAATTTCTTGATAAAACAATCTTTGTAAATGATAACTCCACCAGTCCTATTTATATGTCACACATGCAGCTAACAAAAATATATAGAAATGTCTGCTTTACCCAAAATAACTAATTGCAGAATTACCGCAAAAATGGAAGAGGCAAGTGGCAGGGGGAAAAAGTAAGGAACTTGTCTGTCGGCCCTGCATTGAGCACCCAAATTGGTGCTCAATGCTGTGATAAATAAAAAAAAGTACACCAGTTTCATTTAAGGGCCAACAAATTGACAGCTGTGCCATATAGATTGCAAAATAGTTCCATGGCAAATAGTTTATGAACTGATACGCAAAACAACGCCGGATTAAAAAATAATTGCAACCAATAGAATATTATATATATGGGGGATACAAACTTCCCAGCTCTGCAGATTTTGCTGCAAAAAGACAATCATTAGATCATGTATTTTGGTACTGTCCATATGTAGCTTGTTTTTGGTCACAGGTCCAGGAAAGGCTTAAGATGTGTAACATTTACCTGGAGCTAACTCTGCAGATAGCACTGCTGGGTGATTTTAAAAGTCAGTCAATCAATAATATAATAATACTTAAAGAATTTTGCTATCTGTAGAAACTATGAGAATAGAAAGGTTCAAAACTTTTGTGAAACAGCACAGTTGAAAAATATATGGCAAATAGAAATCCAACATGGATGGTGTTAAGAGATAGATGGGAGATGTTGAATGGAGCTGAAGGTTGGGACTAATAAGATAACTAATGTAAAATACAATATATAGAAAATAGTAAAAATAAAGAAAACCCCTGGAATGAGTAGGTGTGTACAAAATGTTGACTGGTACTGTATGTAAAATGTATATATTTACTGTACACTGTGGCGTACAGCAGGTCTGCCACCAGGGAGAGACTCGTTGAGTCCTGGTGACAGACGGAGTCTACATAACAAGGCGATGGCTCCCTCTGCTGGACGTGCCAGGTCTCGACGGGCTCTCCAGCCAGGACTAATTGGGGCTGATTGTGGTTGGTGAGTAATCAAGGGCTGATTTCTTACCAGCTGGACGAGTCCCATAAAGCGGCCAGAAGGGCAGAACACGAGAGAAAGGACTGGGGGAAGAAAAGTTACTCCTGTATAGTTGGGGACGGTTCCAGAGATAAAAGGAGCAGTTCAGTTTTTGATCCCCGCAGGATACAGCAAGACCAGGAGCCCAGAAGACGATATCCCGGAGAGGGTCTCATGGGGGAGACCTATTCTTTTCTTTTGGTTTGTTATTCACATAAACACCATTAAAACCGAGCTAATCCTACTCTGTCCGTGTCTGATCTGTGTAAACGTTTTGACCAAACCCCCTGGTCTGCAAAAATACATACATACACACACTACCGTTCAAAAGTTTGGGGTCACTTAGAAATGTCCTTGTTTTTTAAAGAAAATCATTTTTTTTGTCCATTTAAAATAACATCTAAATGATCAGAAATACAGTGTAGACATTGTTAATGTTGTAAATGACTATTGTAGCTGGAAATGGCAGATTTTTAATGGAATATCTACATAGGCGTACAGAGGCCCATTATCAGCAACCATCACTCCTGTGTTCCAATGCCACGTTGTTTTAGCTAAAGTTGATCATTTTAGGCTAAAGGCTAATTGATCATTAGAAAACCCTTTTGCAATTATGTTAGCACAGCTAAAAACTGTTGTTCAGAGTTGCAAAGAAAAAGCCGACTGGCCAATAAAAATAAAATATTAAAATGGGCAAAAGAACACAGACACTGGAAAGAATAACTCTGCCTAGAAGGCCAGCATCCCGGAGTCGCCTCTTCACTGTTGACATTGAGACTGGTGTTTTGCGCGTACTATTTAATGAAGCTGCCAGTTGAGGACTTGTGAGGCGTCTGTTTCTCAAACTAGACACTAATGTACTTGTCCTCTTGCTCAGTTGTGCACCGGGGCCTCCCACTCTATTCTGGTTAGAGCCAGTTTGCGCTGTTCTGTGAAGGGAGTAACACACAGCATTGTACGAGATATTCAGTTTCTTGGCAATTTCTTGCATGGAATAGCCTTCATTTCTCACAAGAAAAGACTGACGAGTTTCAGAAGAAAGTTGTGTTTCTGGCCAATTGTCACGATCGCTGGAAGGATTGGACCAAAGTGCAGTGCGGGTGTAGTTCCACATGTTTTTAATGAAGTGAAACTTTCAAAATGCCAAAACAAAAGAAACGATCCACACATGTAGTGTAATGCACACATACAAAACAAACAATACATTCAAACATTCAATAACCCACAAGGCAGGTGGGGAAGGGAACCAACTTAACTACTTAGGGAGCAGTGGGGCGCTAGCTCCCGACACTACCCGGTGAAATGTAAGGCGCCAAATTCAAAATCCAAAAGTTGAATTATTAAACATTCATCAATATACAAGTGTTGCATAGTCATCAAAAGCTCTGATTCTTGGCAATATCACAGCGTTGTCAGATTTCAAAAAGGCTTTATGGCGAAAGCACAACATTTGATTGTTTGGGGATAGCCCCTCTCATATTTTATGCATTAGCATAAATCCATAACCAACGCAGGTCTCAAAAAACGCATGAAATCGCTAATATAATATCCCTTCATTTTCTAAGAACTTCTGCTGAGGGCTTCCCAAGTGTCCAACGAAGACATCCAATGGTTCTTTTGTTAGAAAAAGTCATTTATTATATCCATAAATCTCAGTTTGGTTGACGCGTTATGTTCATAAAATACAGCGTCCACTCGCCCATTGAACCGTGAAGAGAACGCGCTGACCCAACACACCATAGAGAAACCTAGAGGGCTCTCTATGGCCAGGGCGTGACACCAATTTGAGCCTGTAATCGAACCCACGAATGTTGAACCCGCGTGACAGTACCCCCCCCAAAGGTGCGGACTCCGACCGCAACCAAGAGTCAATGGGGGGGGGGTTCGGGTGGGCCTTTGTCGGTGGCGGCTCCGGTGCAGGCCGTAACGGCCCGAGAAGACGCACTGGAGGCCCGGTGCGTGGAGCAGGAACAGTACGTACTAGGCTGGGACGACACCCTGAAGGTCTGGTGCGTGGAGCAGGAACAGGATGTACTGGGCTGGGACGACACCCTAGAGGCCTGGTGCGTGGAGCAGGAACAGGACGACACCCTAGAGGCCTGGTGCATGGAGCAGGAACAGGACGACACCCTAGAGGCCTGGTGCGTGGAGCAGGAACTGGACGTACCGGGCTGGTCTCACACACCTCTGTGCGATTGCGGGGAGCTGGCACTGGACGCACCGAGCTGGGGATGCGCACTGGATGCCTGGTGCGTGGAGCTGGCACTGGACGTACCGGACTGGAGATGTGCACTGGACGCCTTGTGCGTGGAGCTGGCCCTGGACGTATCGGGCTGGTCTCATGCACCTCTGGACGAGTGCGGGGAGCTGGCACTGGACGTACCGGACTGGAGAGACACACTGCAGGTCTGGTGCGTAGTGCCGGCGTAGGTCCCACCGGACTGACGACACGCACCTCTGGGCGAGTGCGGGGAGCTGGCACTGGACGTACCGGACTGGAGAGACACACTGCAGGTCTGGTGCGTAGTGCCGGCGTAGGTCCCACCGGACTGACGACACGCACCTCTGGGCAAGTGCGGGGAGCTGGCACTGGACGTACCGGACTGGAGAGACACACTGCAGGTCTGGTGCGTAGTGCCGGCGTAGGTCCCACCGGACTGACGACACGCACCTCTGGGCGAGTGCGGGGAGCTGGCACTTGACGTACCGGACTGGAGATGCGCACTGGACGCCTTGTGCGTGGAGCTGGCACTGGACGTACCGGGCTGGTCTCACGCACCTCTGGGCGAGTGTGGGGAGCTGGCACTGGACGCACTGAGCTGGCGATGCGCACTGGACACCTGCTGCATGGAGCTGGCACTGGACGTACCGGACTGGTCTCACGCACCTCAGGGCGAGTGCGGGGAGCTGGCACTGGATGTACCGGACTGGAGATGCGCACTGGACGCCTTGTGCGTGGAGCTGGCACTGGACGTACCGGGCTGGTCTCACGCACCTCTGGGCGAGTGCGGGGAGCTAGCACTGGACGTACCGGACTGGAGAGACACAATGCAGGTCTGGTGCGTAGTGCCGGCGTAGGTCCCACCGGACTGACGACACGCACCTCTGGGCGAGTGCGGGGAGCTGGCGCAGGACGTATCGGGCTGGACAGACGCTCCTCTAGGCGCCTGTGCTGCAGCTCCCTCCTTGCCACAACCTCCCTCTCATATCCCTCCTTAATTCATTTGATGAATATTATGGTGTTTATATTCCATGAACAACGAAAAATCCTCTGGGTTTCCGTTAGGATGGAACAGAAAATATGCCACTGTACAACGTGACGCTCATAAATTCAGAGCGTTGTCAGATTGTCCGTTTGTAAATTCAGTGCACACTGGATGTTCGGGCTGAGGAGTATGGTTGATTTGAGCATTCTGGCCTTACAAAGGCAGTCAAGCACAGAAGCTAACGTTGGCTAGCTTGCTAGCTACTTCCAGACACAAATGAGACCATTCTGACCATTTTACTCGCCCTAGCAGAGCTGGTTAGGCAGTTTTTGTGTTAACCAGAGCGTTGGTGATTAACTTCTTAGGGAGCGGTGGGGCGCTTTTTGCCAAAACAAAAGAAACAACGATCCACACATGTAGTGTAATGCACACATACAAAACAAACAATAAATTCAAACATTCAATAACCCACAAGGCAGGTGGGGAAGGGAACCAACTTAACTACTTACGGAGTGGTGGGGCGCTAGCGCTCCCGACACTACCCGGTGAAATGTGAGGCGCCAAATTCATCAATATACAAGTGTTGCATAGTCATCAAAAGCTCTGATTCTTGGCAATATCACAGCGTTGTCAGATTTCAAAAATACTTTACGGCGATAGCACCTACAATATTTATCCATTAGCATAAATTCATAAACCATCATGGTTCACACAAAACCCATTTCACAGCGAAAACAAATCCCTTACCTTTTGAAGAACTTCTGCTGAGGGCTTCCCAATTGTCCAACGAAGACATCCAATGGTTCTTTTGTTAGAAAAAGTCATTTATTATATCCATAAATCTCAGTTTGGTTGGCGCGTTATGTTCATAAAATACAGCGTCCACTCGCCCATTGAACCTTGAAGAGAACATGTTCAACCTATACCTATACACTTGTCCAAGAACAATCAAACATCATTGATAATGTATCCTTAGGAACACTTTTATGTATATTTACTATAATATTTAAACCGGATTATAAACTGGACGATAGGAAAGGAAAAAACCACAGCGCACACGAGCCCATGAACACGCATCCTCTTCTGTTTACATCTGGTGACTAGTTCGAAATTCTTCTTCTATTACCATCCAGAGCAACCTAACATCACCAAACACTGTCTAGAGACTGTTGACATCCAGTGGAAGCAATAGGTACTGCAATCTTACTCCCATATATGGCGGTTTTCAATAGGGAGGGGTTAAAAATGAGGCAATGTATCAAAAACACTTTTTCCAGGACAGAAATTCCTCGGGTTTTCGCCTGCTATATCACTTCTGTTATACTCACAGACAATATTCTAACACTCTTAGAAACTTCAGAGTGTTTCCTATCCAATAGTACTAATTATGTGCATTTCCTAGTTTCTGGGCCTGAGTGGCAGGCCTTTTACTTTGGGCACGCCTGACTCTCCAAAACCGACACCTCAGCTGCCGCTCCCTAAGAAGTTAACTGTGCTGCTGGAAACAATTTAATTCCGCTTTTTTTGCCGACATTTACTGACACCGGCCATATTCAACGGGTGTTGAGCGCTCGTAAATTCATTATTCTGCATTCTGGTACACTCAGACGAGAGTGCTCTGAAATCGGTGTAGATAGCCATAGCGAATTTACGAAAGCACCCGAATGTCCATTGAGAACGCACAATGACTATACCATTTAGCTAAGCTATGAATGACGGGAATAATCAAGTCAATAAACGTTGGGTAGTTAGATAGCCTATTGTTAATATACTGTCAAATTTGATGTATAACTACTAACGTTAGGTAGCTAGCTAACATACCAGTACATACTGCTGTAATGATATGCTATTATGATTCATAACAAATTGTCAGCCAGCATAACGTGTAAGGTAACTTATTTGAAAAGTCATTAGTTTACTACATTGAGTAGCAAGCTACCCCTTGGTCGTTAGGGCAAATCTGGTCTGTGATAGGAGTTTTTTTTTTCACACCTAGCTCGGCTATTAGACTATTCTTTAGTAAAGGTTGAATAGTCTATTGTTCAGCTATTAGCCCCCCTCCCCAACTTGCAACAAATTGTTGTTACTCCCATCTCGTTCCTCGCCCTCTTCCATGCGTCATCATTCTGCGCCTGAGTGGCTCGCTTGTGGGCATGCTGGCAAGATATGGTAGCACCTTCGGTTGTACGTCAAGAATTCTGCATACAGTAGCAAGTTTGTATGAAGGTGTGGTTATTCACAGGCAAATTGTTATACGCTATGGGAGGTACATTTGTGTCTTTTTGTCAAGAGCAAAACTTTTATTTTAAATCAAAAATAATTGTTCTGAAAGCAACTTTTTTCAGACACAAAGGAAGTCATAGCGGACACTTACAAAGGACTGTGTTGATGATGGCATCTCAGGTAAGCAGCACTGGGCGTTCTTCCGTCCAACTTTTACATTGCTCCTACGATTTAGTGTCGGTTCATAACATTCTACTATATTACATGCCGTAGAATGATAAAGCATGCAATTATTATTCTCAAGCTGACCAAAAGCATTTAGCTACGAACACCTGTTCTTCGCCATTTTCAGTTGAATTAATCTAAGTTTCTTTCATGGCAACTCAAGCAGGCCATGTCATATTTGTTTCATAGTCGATATATATTACAGTTAGTATTTTTTTCAAGCTTCAAGTGGTATTTATGTCTAATAATGACATTATCCTCCATTGTTTGTCCTCATGTGTCTGTTTTTCAGCAAAAAGTACTCTGTAGCCACCAGGTGAGACCACACACACACACACACACACACACACACACACACACACACACACACACACACACACACACACACACACACACACACACACACACACACACAGTCTCTCTCCTTCACTTCATCCCTCTCCCCCCTTCTCCCTAAATCCTCTAGGTTATATCAGCTGTGTTGATGAACCCAACCCGCATCTGAACTGGCTGACACAGAGGGCACAGCATGATCATAGGTGAGAGGTCACTTGGTCGGGTCAACAGGAAGTATTATTAAAGAGATGCTTTACATTGAAATACAGATAGAGATGTAGTAGTCCCACAGTTAATTATCCGCTAGCGGGACAACTTCCGGTAAAACTGGAGGGCGCGCAATTCAAATAAATAAACATTTATGTACATACAAGTGTCTTATATCGGTTAAAAGCTTAAATTCCTGTTAATCTAACTGCACTGTCTGATTTACAGTAGGCTTTACAGCGAAAGCATGCCATGCAATTGTTTGAGGACAGTGCCCCACATCAAAATATTTTTTCACCGGCACAGGTTTCATAAATATTCACTTACTTTTAGAAAATCTTCCTCTGATTTGTCATCCAAAGGGTCCCAGCTACAACATTCAGTGTCGTTTTGTTAGATAAAATCATTCTTGATAAACTGACAAAAGGTCAGTTTAGTTGGCGCCATCGATTTGAGCAATCCACTCATTCAACATGCAGACGAAGGAATCCAAAAAGCTACCGCTAAACTTTGTTAACTCTTTAGGGCTAGGGTCCCATTTTCAGAATTTTCGCCTGTCTGACGTGCCCAAAGTAAAATGCCTGGCACGCAGGCCCAGAAACTAGGATATGCACATAATTAGTACTATTGGATAGAAAACACTCTGAGTCTGAGTCCCTGTATAAAACCTCATATTTCTTCCTTGTTTGGGAAGAAACAAGCCTGAAACCTTGAAAAAAAGACTACTGACATCCAGTGGAAGCCATAGGCATTGCATACTGGGAGCTAGATACAAAAAAATACCAATACGTTCCATTGGAAGAGCATGGGCTCTCAAAACATTACGGTCGGTTTTTCTCCTACCATATCTATTGTGTTATAGTCTTCTACATTATTTTAACATTCTACAAACTTCAGAGTGTTTTCTTTCCAATGGTACCAATTATATGCATATCCTGGCTTCCGGGCCTGAGCAACAGGCAGTTTACTTTGGGCACGTCAGTCAGGCGGAAATTGAGAAAAATAGACCCTTGCCTGAAGAAGTTTTAATCATGCTTTCTCTCTATCCATCTTTCTCTCGTCTGCAGGTATGTTTTGATGTGAGAGAGGAAGCCAGTTGTGTCATCGCCACCTCACCCGCTCTTAAGAAAACCTTTGGGCCGACTGGGAGCCCAAGGCTGGTTAGGAGACACCGCTAGAGACACTAATTGTGATGACCTGAGAGAATATTAGGGTAGCACTGTAATTCATTAATCATATGCCGTCTGCCTCTGTTCTTACCTTTCCCTTCGTCTTCTACACCTCTCTCCCCACCACGTCTTTCTTCCTTGTTTTAGAATGCACACCATATGTGTCTTGAAGTACAGATTGAACTTGTATTTATAATATTTAAATTATCATAATTATAATGCATCTATGTATTTATAACACCTGGATAATGAACTTCTCTCAATAATACCGTTTCACATTCTCCACTGGTTGAAATGAAGTATCTCATTGAAATACTATCCTGTGTCCTCAGATTGATGCAGATGAAGGGAGTTAGATATGCATAGTATTTTTTCTGTATATATGAATTACAATCAGCCTTCCCTTAATCATGTTTCTAGTTCATTGCATAGTTACAATGTGTAATCAGTGATGTCCCATGAGCGGTAAACATGGTTGAAGTGTATAATTGTAATACATACATGCAGACACAGCATCATTCAAAGAATGGAGTTTGATACACCTGGTATTGGATATGACTGAAAAAGAATGTCACAGAGATTCATACCTGAACTGCACCTATATTTGCCAAGGAAGAGTACATGATCAGTGAATATATTCAATGTACAGGCTACAATGTGGGGATCTCATGCGTGGTAATAACTACAGTACATGTATATAGGACTTGCATCCTTGCATCCACAATAAAGTTATTATATTCTACTCTATCCACAGGCTTCATTAATAATGCCATGCAGACTTGTAGTTGATACAACAACGATAGCTGAGGTTCATAGGTTCTGAACTAATATTCATACCAAATGTCTTAGGGTCCATACACAGATCGGCTATGTATTGTAGATAGCTACACATACATACAATAATTTTTTCCTCCACTACACAATAAGCAAGTAAATAGTTAGCTAGCTATATCACTTCAGCTGCATTGCATGGCAAGCTTACACAATTGTACATGCAGTTTGCAGTAAATGCTTTAGCTAGCTAGATTCTTTACATCCACTGTTTCCCAAGACAGCCTGGTTTGCTGGTTCTCTCAGGAGTCCCTAAAACATTAAACGCGAATTACAACATCATACTGTACTCATGTCATAACACCAGCTAGCTTGCTGGCTAATATTAGCTAGTCAGTTAACTTGCTAAATCGCGATGACTAAATCTTTATGACAAAAATATATGCACAATATTCCTCTCAATTGTAAATTTTTAGCTTGACTCGTTATAATTACATAATGACATTATAATTACTTACATTTTCTTCACCAGTAATGTTTTGTCAGCCATCTTTGCTGAAGAAAGTCACCAGGGACAGGTGGCTCGTTTCAAATTCTTAATCGGAACCACTCGATATGATTGGTCATATAAAAACCTTGGGACCCAAATGCATAATGAGTGCTCTCACTCCCCTTGTGGTGGTCTGGAGCAATGAAGCCGTGACACTGGGTACCTCTAAGTCCCGCTCGCAACTTTTAAAGGAGGATCCACTGTACCTCTCAAAGAGTGCAGTGTATAAAGTCAGACAATCTGCTGTCTCAGCCACTGCCGATCACCAAGGGAGTACCCCCAAGGCTCGATCCTAGGCCCCACGCTCTTAATTTACATCAGCATAGCTCAGTCAGTAGGAAGCTCTCTCATCCATTTATATGCAGATGATACAGTCTTATACTCAGCTGGCCCCTCCCTGGAATTTTTGATAAATGCGCTACAACAAAGCTTTTAGTGTCCAACAAGATTTCTCTTGTTCTGAACACCTCCAAAACTAAGGTCATGTGGTTTTGTAAGAAGAATGCCCCTCTCCTCACAGGTGTGATTACTACCTCTGAGAGTTTAGAGCTTGTGGTAGTCATTGCATACAAATACTTGGGAGTATGGCTAGATGGTGCATTGTCCTTCTCTCAGCACATATCAAAGCTGCAGGCTAAAGTTAAATCTAGACTTGGTTTCCTCTATCGTAATCGCTCTTCTCTCACCCCAGCTGCCAAACTAACCCTGATTCAGATTACCATCCTACCCATGTTAGATTACGGAGACATAATTTATAGTTTGGCAGGTAAGGGTGCTCTTGATTGGCTAGATGTTCTTTACCATTCAGCCATCAGATTTGCCACCAATGCTCCTTATAGGACATATCACTGCATTCTATACTCCTCTGTAAACTGGTCATCCATGTATACCCGTCACAAGACCCACTGGTTGATTCTTATTTATAAAACCCTCTTAGGCCTCACTCCCCCCTATCTGAGATATCTACTGCAGCCCTCGTTCTCCACATACAACACCCGTTCTGCCAGTCACATTCTGTTAAAAGTCCCCAAAGCACACACAACCCTGGGTCGCTCCTCTTTTCAGTTCGCTGCAACAAACACTCAAACTGGACAGTTTTATCTCAATCTCTTCATTCAAAGACTCAATCATGGACACTCTTACTGACAGTTGTGGCTGCTTTGCGTGATGTATTGTTGTCTCTACCTTCTTGCCCTTTGTGCGGTTGTCTGTGCCCAATAATGTTTGTACCATGCTTTGTGCTGCTATTATGTGGTGTTGCTACCATGTTGTCATGTTGTGTTGCTACCATGCTGTGTTGTCATGTGTTGCTGCCTTGCTATGTTGTTGTCTTAGATATCTATTTATGCAGTGTTGTTTGTTTGTGATGTGCGTTTTGTCCTATATTTATATATATTTTTTAATCCCAGCCTCCGTCCCTGCAGGCCTTTTGGTAGGCCGTCATTGTAAATAAGAATTTGTTGTTAACTGACTTGCCTAGTTGAATAAAAATAAATAAAGATGCTTTTTATAGTGGAGATCAAGTTCATAAGTTGCCTGGCTGGGCTGATGAGACAGTGGATTGTGCAGTCAGATGGAACAGAGTAAAAAGGCATTTTAACGTCATAGATTTAGCTGGTGGTAACTTGTGGAATAGACACCGGCTGGAATGCGGGTCTAAACAATCAGCATTCAGGATTAGAACCATCTGTTGTATAACGTATTTCCCCAGGGGGTTGAATACTTATCTAATAAAAAAATGTTTTATTTTCAATTACAAAATATATATTTTTTCCCACTTTGACATTAGAGTATTTTGTGTAGATCGTAAAAAATACAATTAAATCCATTTTGATCCAAATTTGTAACAACAAAATGTGGGAAAAGTAAAGGGGTATGAATACTTTCTGAAGGCACTGCACTGCACACACACACGTATTTCCTCTGACCCTCCTGGACACACACGGTAATTTCCCATGACTGTGCAGGACAATATGCTCTCTGTCACTTCTGAGGTCATCATGGCCGGCCGTGCGCTCACCTTACACACCGCATTATGATAATGTCCCTGATGACTACTCAGCTGAACCAGAACACATTCACTGTCACGGTATCGGTCTGATGAAATACCATAAACAGAATATTTAGAAATAGTGGAGTCGATGAATGGGTTTGATCAAAATAACTTTATTTTAGTCCACAAATTGACTTAATCTGGTTCTTTAAAATCTTTCAGAGCAGCTTACCGATCACTGTACCTGTACACAGCCCATCAGTAAATAGCACACCCAACTACCTCATCCCCATATTGTTATACCTTTTTGCTCCTTTGCACCCCAGTATCTCCACTTGCACATTTATCTTCTGCACATCACTACAGTGTTAATGCTAAATTGTAATTATTTCACCACCATGGCCTATTTATTGCCTTACCTCCCTAATCTTACTACATTTGCACACACTGTACATAGATTTTTCTAATGTGTTATTGACTGTACGTTTGTTTATCCCATGTGTAACTCTGTTTTTGTCGCACTGCTTTGCTTTATCTTGGCCAAGTCGCAGTTGTAAATGAGAACTTGTTCTCAACTGGCCTATCTGGTTAAATAATTAAATAAATGTGAAATAAAAATAAATAAAAAAACATTGATATGCCGGGCCATACAGTGCATTGAGAAACTATTCAGACCCCTTCACTTTTTCCACACTGTTACGTTACAGCCTTATTCTAAAATTGATTAAATTGTTTATTTCCCTAATCAAATCTACACACAATACTCCATAACAACAAAGCAAAAAGAGGTTTAGATCTTTTGCAAATGTGTTAAAAATAAAAATCGAAAATATCATATTTACATAAGTATTCAGACCCTTTACTCAGTACTTTGTTGAAGCACCTTTGGCAGCAATTACAGCCTGAAGTGTTCTTGGGTATAGCGCTACAAGGTTGGCACACATCTATTTGGGGAGTTTGTCCCATTCAGCTATTTTCAAGTCTCTCCAGAGATGTTCGAGTCCGGGCTCTGGCTGGGCCACTCATGGACATTGAGACGTCCCGAAGCCACTCCTGCATTGTCCTGTTGGAAGGTGAACCTTCGCCCCAGTCTGAGGTCCTGAGCAGCTTTTCATCAAGGATCTCTGTACTTCACTCTGTTCATCTTTCCCTCGATTCGGACTAGTCTCCCAGTCCCTGAAAAACATCCCCCACAGCATGATGCTGCCACCACCATGCTTCACTGTAGGGATGGTATTGGCAAAGTGATGAGTGGTGCCTGGTTTCCTCCTTTGTGACGCTTGGCATTCAGGCCAACGTGTTCAATCTTGTTTCTCATGGTTTGAGAGTCCTTTAGGTGCCTTTTGGCAAACTCCAAGTGGGCTGTCATGTGCCTTTTACCGAGAAGTGGCTTCTGTCTGGCCACTCTACTATAAAAGCCTGATTGGTGGAGTGCTGCAGAGATGGTTATCCTTCTGGAAGGTTCTCCCATCTCTGCAGAGGAACTCTGGAGCTCTGTCAGAGTGACCATAGGGTTCTTCGTCACCTCCCTGACCAAAGTCCTTCTCCCCCGATTGCTTAGTTTGGCCAAGCGGCCAGCTCAAGGAAGAGTCTTGGTGGTTCTAAACTTCTTCCATTTAAGAATGATGGAGGCCACTGTGTTCGAGGATCTTCAATGCTGCAGAAATGTTTCGGTACCATTCCCCAGATCTGTGCCTACGGACAATTCCCTCGACCTTATGGCTTGGTTTTTTCTCTGCCATGCACTGTCAACTGTGGGACCTTATATAGACAGGTGTGTGCATTTCCAAATCATGTCCAATCAATTTACCACAGGTGGACTCCAATCAAGTTGTAGAAACACCTCAAGGATGATCAATGGAAACAGGATGCACCTGAGCTCAATTTTGAGTCTCATAGCAAAGGGTCTGAATACTTATGTAAATAAAGTATTTCTGTTTTTAAATTTGAATACATTTGCTAAAACTTCGAAAAACATTTTTTTCTTTGTCATTATGGGTAATTGTGTGTAGCTTAATGAGGAAAAAAACTATATAAATACATTTTAGAATAAGCCTGTAAGCTAACAAAATGTGTAAAAAGTCAAGGGGTTTGAATACTTTCCGAAGGCACTGTATGTCAATAACTGTTCTATGGATGGGTGTGTGTGTGTGGCTGTGTGTATATGAATGGATATGTGAGAGCGGTGTGAGGGAGGGTGAATATGTGTAGTAGGGGGGATAGAATGGGATTGTGTGGATGCATAGGCTATACACTGCGTACAAAACATTAAGAACACCTGCTCTTTCCATAACATACTGACCAGGTGAAAGCTATGATCCCTTATTGATGCCCCTGTTAAATCCACTTAAATCAGATGTAGATGAAGGGGAGGAGACAGGTTAAATAAGGATTTGTAAGCCTTGAGACAATTGAGACATGGATTGGGTATGTGTGCCATTCGGATGCCTTTGAACTGGGTATGGTAGTAGGTTGCAACATATTGTTAAATATGGTCATGGCAATAAATTGCAGCTGGAATTACCGCGGCTGCTGGCACCAGACTTGCCCTCCAATGGATCCTCGTTAAAGGATTTACAGTGTACTCATTCCAATTACAGGGCCTCGAAAGAGTCCTGTATTGTTATTTTTCGTCACTACCTCCCAGAGTCGGGAGTGGGTCATTTGAGTGCCTGCTGCCTTCCTTGGATATGTTAGCCATTTCTCAGGCTCCCTCTCCAGAATCGAACCCTGATTCCACGGTACCCGTGGTCACCATGGTAGGCACAGAAAGTACCATCGAAAGTTGATGGGGCAGACATTCGAATGAGACGTCACCGCCACAAAGTGTGCACGATCGGCTCGAGGTTATCTAGAGTCACCAAAGCGGCCGGGGCACCCGAGAGCACCCCGCATGGGTTTTGGGTCTGATAAATGCACGTATCCCTGAAGGTCAGTGCTCGTTGGAAATGATTTGCTCTAGAATTTCCACAGTTATCCAAGTAACGTTGGACTGATCAAAGGAACCATCACTGTACCGGCCGTGTGTACTTAGACTGTACTTAGACTTGCATGGCTTAATCTTTGAGACAAGCATATGCTACTGGCAGGATCAACCAGGTAGCCCCCCGCAACGTAGAGGTTGCAACTGGGCGCGCTGAGCAGAGAATGGCCAGGGGGAAGGGTTCTACCCCATGGGGGAAGGAGGCCCCGGTGCAATCCAGCGGGAGGCCCTGAACTGCCCTTGGCCACGTACTGGCGCCAGAGACACGTGTTTCTCAAACCCTGTCGTTGGCTCGGTTTTGCTGTTCCTACTAAACCCTCCAGCTAGATAAAGACCTCTCGAGCGGTGCACCGGAACACCAACGTAGGGCCACTGGGACAGACGGGTCGACTGGGTCTTGCTCGGATGGGGCTCGGCTGGACTTTATCAGAGAAACTGGGTGATCCGTCTCCAAAAGGGGCTCCACCGATAGAAGCGAATCCACATGGGGCGGGAGGAACCGTCCGTCCGAACACCGGCCAAAGGCCAGCCGACAGGGGCCCTCCCAGGTTCATAACGGATGCCAATCGGTCAAATAAAGTTAAATAAAGTTTAAATAAATGCATTAAAGAACAGAAATGGGTACAAATTGAATATGCGCATGTTCATCCCCAGAATATTTAAGTGTCTGTTTTCAAAGGATGGAGCTAAGAACGTTAACAAATAAATGGTTAAGAACACTATAACAATATGGAAGAAAATAAAATGTATTCTACAAGAACCAATATCACTCTCTAAAAACACACCCCTATGGAACATTTCTTCGATAGCTTTTCAGAATTCAACAATAAATTAAACCACAGGGAAAACTAAAGGCATAGAAACCATAAACGACTTGGTAATAAGAAAAAATTGCCTTTTTGCCTTTGTGCAGATTGCCATGTCTCATTTTCGATTAATAAAAAATGATACAAGCATTGCAGAGCTGGCTACAATTTCAATTTCATCCCCCTGAAAAGAGAACAAATATTATGGCTGAACTCAAATGTGCTGCTTGATAAAATACCTGTATTTATGGTAAAGATGTTTGAAAAGGGTATTTTGTTCTTAAATTATTTTGTAAATTGGAATAGTAGAATTATGTCCTTCATGGAGTTATCAGAATTGTACAGGAAGGTCTGCTCAATCCAAGAGTACAACCAATTGATTACAGCATTACCCCAAAAATGGAGGAGGCAGGTGGCAGCGGGAGGTGGAAGGGAAATGGTCTGTCTGCCCAATATAAAGGATCGAAACTGGCAGAGGAATAAAAATAGCATAAATAAGAAAGTATAACAGTTTAATTTGAGGACCAGGATGTTGACAACTGTGCCATACAGATTGCAAAATAGTTGGGAAGAGATTTTTAATATACCGATTCCATGGTACAGGGTGTATGAGTTGATACATAATATAGGCAGAGTTGCAAAGACAAAGCCATATCTCAGACTGGCCAATAAAAAAAAAAGATTAAGATAGGCAAAAGAACACAGACACTGGACAGAGGAACTCTGCCTAGAAGGCCAGCATCCCTATTTAATTAAGCTGCCAGTTGAGGACTTGCGAGGCGTGTCATTGGAACACAGGAGTGATGGTTGCTGATAATGGGCCTCTATAAAAATCAGCCGTTTCCAGCTAAAATCGTCATTTACAACATTAACAATGTCTACACTGTATTTCTGATCAATTTGATGTTATTTTAATGGACAAAAAATTTGCTTTTCTTTCAAAAACATGGGCATTTCTAAGTGACCCTAAACTTTTGAACGGTAGTGTATGTTGCGTGGAAAACCGAATAGGGTGGCCAGTAGAAATAGGTGGGATGGGCTGAGGGAAGCTGAGGGTTGTGATGTGGAATTGGAGACAAGTGGGAGTGGAGTTGCTGGGCGGGGGATAGAATGATGGTCAAAGATAAAAGCATAAAAATAAAGTAAAAATAAAACATTATAAAAAGTAAGTTTGAATGACACTGAGGGGCAGTGTTTTTACAGCTAATGCCGGTTTGCCTGAGGCTGATGCCGTGCAGGTGTTTGTACACATGCATATACACACACTCTCATTCAAATGCACAAATACATGGACACACACATAAATATTGCCAGACATGCACTCAAACATATGCAGTTGGCCTTCCTGTTATGATTTAAGTTGTCCTTGATGTTCTTTGTTTTTTTGCAAAGTTGTTTTCCTTTTTCTTTTTTCACTTTAGTTAATTGTATTGGTTGTTGGTGCATTGAGGGGGGTTCTTGGGGGTGGGGAATGGAATTATTTAAATGTTTTTCTTGGTGGGGGTGGGCTGTGGGAGGGGTCTCGGATGGTTGAGGGACAGCTCTTGGGGAACAGTGGGGGGATCTTGGAGGGTTCAGGTCCTGTTTTTGGCCTTGTGGGAGATCTGTCTGTCGCTTTGAATGGGAGTCTGTTGCATGACTGGTGTGGTGTAGTTGTTGAGCGGCTTCACTGCAAGTGTTCTGTATGTTTTGGATATTAATAAAACATTTTACAAAAAAAGGCGGCGCTGCTCTCGGGTCAGCTTTCTCCATTAAATGTTACCTTAACATATGAATTATTATACAATACTGATGACGGTTCAGTGCCTAGAGAGATGTTATCACCTGTGACTGCAAATATTGAGGCGGCTTATTCTTAAGCTTACCCTATAATGATGCACTAAATCAATTAGACAGTAGCTAAATAAAACTTGATTTTAATATAATTGAAATATATAGGCCGATACTTGTAGGTATGTTATTTATCTTTTAATGCAGTTTTCATTTGAGTATATTTTTAAGCTTCGCTTGTTTATAACAATTGCAAAGACATTGACAACCTTGTATTCTAGTGAACTTTGTTTTGACGTTATAGGTGGTCACGGTGAGACAGATAAACACTGTTTAGCGGAGATCTTCTGTGCATAAGCTGATGCTGGATGGTAAAAAAATGAGGTAGGCGTTATGCCGTACACATTGTGACGTACAGTGGGGCAAAAAAGTATTTAGTCAGCCACCAATTGTGCAAGTTCTCTCACTTAAAAAGATGAGAGAGGCCTGTAATTTTCATCATAGGTACACTTCAACTATGACAGACAAAATGAGGAAAAAAAATCCAGAAAATCACATTGTAGGATTTTTAATGAATTTATTTGCAAATTATGGTGGAAAATAAGTA